>CM076572.1:1139202207-1139723423 GCA_034641835.2 Pinus albicaulis
TACCATTAACAAATGCAACACAACTCACCGATAATGATGGTGAGAGTCAAGGTGCCCCAGTACAATATAACAAGTGTGAATAAATGATTTTTGTTATAGTCCTGTGATTTGGCATATTGGCATACCACATGATAAGGAAACATGGAACCAGTATTTAGAGTTCTAGGACCTAGCCTTCATAGACTCAAAGAGGGATCTCTCAAGTTATTTGCAAAGGATATGTACTTGTTTGCTTTTAAAGGTTGATTTCAGGCTAGTTATTAAGTGCAAAGTTTTTTTGATTGTTTTGGTTGGAAATGATGATCAAAGAGCATAGGTAGAATAATGAAATCTCTAAATCATTGGGCAATGGAGTCAAATGGAAGTCATGATAAGTTTATAAAAGGATCAGGGAGTATCATAGGGAAAATCTAACTTGGCCAGTGGATCTTCAAGATTTTTTAGGATAATGAGACGGGCATTGAGGATAAGAATGAAAAGTAGGACAAAGGGAAATTAAGAATCCTTTATCATGTACTTTTAACAAGAGAAATATTTCAAGGTAACTGTTTTGAAGTAAACCAAAGGACAGGGAAAACCATAGATTTCTTTGGACAAAATTTTAATAAGCAACCTTTTAGAAAATAATCTAACAATCAAAGACTAATTTTAGATAATAAAACATATAAGATGCCAATAAGAGTAGCCTAAGGTCAAATAGAAATAATCTAATATGCTTTTGACTAACTCTCTAAGGATATTCAAAGCAACCTTTAAAGGCAGACCAAAGGATAGGGCAAACCATAGACTTCCCTGATTTAGACTCTACTAAGCATACTTTAAAGAAGTTTCAGAAATAATTCTCAAGTTGTACTCAAAGTCGCATGGACTCAGCACTGGATTTCCTGGTTTCACTCTACTGAAATCATTCCTCAAAACAACCTCTCAAGCCGTATTCAAAGGAACATGGACTTACCAAAAGAGAAACTCCCTGGTTATACTCTATTGAATTATTTGTAAAATAACAAGCTATATGAAACTGGAGGGAAATTAAGAATCCTCTAATCAGACCTTGCAAAAGAAAACATTAAGACAATGAAGAGTAAAAAGAACTAAGGTGGTTTCAAAAGACATTTATTAGCATAAAAATTTTACTCTACTGTAACAAAGAAAGATGAAAACATAATGAAAACAGGAAATAACAATAACAGATAGAAGCACTTCACCAACAACCAAGCTCAGGGATCTAGTGATCTAGCCTCCTCCATCAACAAACAAATCAGGACATCCACAAAATCTAAGACATCAATTTCCTTCAACTTCCAAGAGACTATGTATTACTTCAAAGAGTCATCAAATGGAAAAAAATACAATGAGTTCAAATGTAGTATTTATTCTACAAATGAGGAGGTGGAGTTCAAGATAGCGTTTGAGTATCATTAATTACAGAGTAAGTGCATTCCCAACCTTTGAAAACCATGCAAGGCTTAAGGTAGGAATATTTGCAGCTACTTCTTTGTTTCAATAACTCTTATCTTAACTCCTAAGGGAAGATAGTTGAAGATTTTGACTTTTGAGGCCTATTCTTAACTATTACAATAACTACCTTGATAGATAAAAATATCTTTTGACTGTGTAATAACTACCCAAATGCCTTTATGGAAAGAAAACATGCTATAGGTGGTAGTTTGATCTTTTGGAGGAGTATCTTCTTCCTTGTGGAGTTATTCAAAGCTGTCTTTGGGTTATCTTTCTTTGTTTTAATTATAAATCTGTCTTTTAGGCCTTCGAACCTTGATTTTTTTTGATAATCTGCCTTACTGCCTTTATCCTCTGTTCTGTTTTTTATGAATTCTTTGCTCATTTATCCTTTGTCTTTAAAATTTGGCCCTCTATCTTTAATCACTATCTTAAGGGATAATCCTCTGTGTCTATCTTTTGATTTAGGATTTAGCCTTTTGATCCTTTTGTCCTCCATTTCTTTACTACTTCCTCTGACTGTAATTGTCTTTTGCATAGAGGGAGGGTTTCTTCATGGTATTGGAGGGTTCTGTAACCATTGATGATCATGATTCATAGAGGGTTGAGCCTTTATGTAACCCTGATGGCCTCTTTTTATATGAATTCATCTCCTGGATCCTCATCCAGAGGTTAATTTCATCATTTCTTTGGTTGTCGAAATGCATTTTCGAGGCATAACTGCCATTAAAACCTTCACAAAACACAAATAAAAATTAACTTAAAAACCTGCGAGAGGGGAAAAAATACATCTTTTGAGGTCTAGAGCTGTCGACAGCGATCTGCAGAAGAGGAGAATGTGAAAAGGGAAGGGTTCTAGAGGTGGAACATGGCAGAGAGGCGAAGAAATTTGAATTTTGGCACGAGGGGGAGAAAGGTGGTTTTGGAAAACCATGGCGGTTTATCACGTTAGTGAAAGGTAGTAAGTGGTATTGTGTCAGGGCTGTGCGATTCCACTAAACAACTGCTACATGGCAGGGCGAAATCGCCCACTTCGCGTGGGTCGGGATCATTAAATATCAGCGTCGATGTCCACGCGATATTGAATTTGGACTGTCAGATCTCAAGGGGTGAGATCAATGGTGCGGAAGGGTGGAGGGACTGGCGGGAAAGTCTAGGAAGTGGAGCCTAATGATAGCTGGCGGGCTGTGGATGGTCGGCAGGGGGTAGTGGAAACGGGGCCCAGCTTGATGACGTGGTAGTTTTGTTGTGTTGCGAGGTTGGGTTATATGCAAGTTTGGGGTAGGAGATGGTATGACCATTGGATCAGGGGAACAAAAATCTCGATCAACAGTGGGGTTTTCCTGGTAAAAGGTCTAGGTGGAAGAGAAGCGTGCCCTCTTTTTAATATTTTTCGAAGGTTTGAGTGGGTTTTTATAAGGTTGGGGGTAAAAAATAAAAGTAGGTAAGGGGCTTAGAAATAGGCGGAAGGAACGATTTTATGAGGGAAAAATGTCTAAGGCTTTAGGCCAAAAAGGGCTTAAGGGCCTATTTGATAAAAAGACGGATTTTTATAAAAAAGAGTTTTTATAAAGTTTTTAGGAGGTCCAATAGGTTAAAATCTAAGGTTTAAACAATGTAAAAAAGGTTTTTTACATTGTTTAAGGGTTATTTAGAAAAAATGATGAATAAAGAGGGGTTTATAAGGGCTTGTTAGGGAAAAGAAGAAATAGGTTTTGAGAGGGGAAAAAGGGAATGAATGAGGGTGTAATTGAGGTGATGAAATGAGGGAAACAAGCCCAAAAAATGGAGTTTTGTTTGCAACAGGGAAAACTTTGAGAAGGAAAATATAAATTTTATAATGGAATAGTTAGGTGTAGGATAATGAAGGCAGTGATATTTTTAGAAATCAAAATATTTCTTCAAATATTGTTTCGAGAAATCTAAGCTTTACAAGTTAGTCATATTTTGATATCAAAAAAATTACTGATCACTAACAAGTTGAAGTCAAACACTTGAGAGAATCTACCAATCAGGAGACATTGATGTATTCTCACTGTCGATAACGAAGGAGTCTTCCACTTATGACTGAAAACCCTAAGGTACTGAAAAAAGGACTGTAGACCTTATTCCCATAGAAATGAGTCAGATTAAATGGGAAAAGATCTGCCGGAAGGAAGGCATTAAGGCATCCCACATCAATCTAGCATGAGTGTAACCTGCAGGCCAAAATTTGGAAGGAATCGAACGAAGAAAAGTGAAGTAACCAACCTGAAGTACATTTCCGTCATGCAAAAAATTTAGCTAGCGCACGATAGAAACTCTTTGAACAAACCAATAATGAAAGTTGACAAAGAAGAGAGGAATGCATTGATAGGGTCAAATGGAAACCAAGGCACTGCACGAATACCAGGTGTGATAATGTAAGCTGAATTCGAACACAAGGGAAACCACTCAGTCAAAAACCCATGGTGTTGATCAAATGCTGAGCACAAGGTCACCTATCAATAATGTAAATAGGGCCAGGGTGCGGCTCTAGGTTTACTCTCAGAGAAATTTGTCAAAGTCGATAAGAGACAAACCCCTCGGCAATAAATCAATGGAGACCTTCTCAAACTAGCATGAGCAAATTACCAAATAGCTGATGTGATAGAAAAAGATGTTGATAGACTGGGATGGCCGACTGAAAAATGGGTCAAGAGAAACTGAAGAAAGGCCAACTCGGGTTAACTTCCCTTGTACAAAAGCACGACTCATTTTGACTATGGAAGCATCTGATAACTTTGTATAAGTTTTTCATGTAGGAGGCATAAAAAAACCCTCCATATGATTGGAATAGATAACCAATCGAGGGAGTATTGAGTCGATAAGAAGGTTATGACTTCTCCTAAGTCAAAACTAAACCCATCCCAAATGAAGAAAATACATTTTTTGTGCTTTGTTCAAGGGTGACACAACTAACTCTTTAGCTGACATCAAATATGGATGTAATGTCCCATTCCCGCTCTTTTTGGGATATTTTAATTTTTGTCTTTTGAATATTTTAAAGCCTGAAAAAGAATAAAAGAATGCATATAGTACAATGGATAGAATGAGTGTCCATAAACAGATGCACTAGTTCTTGGGATAGGAACAATCATATGCTCAATGGAAGTTGGAAAAAACTGGTAAGTGACACTCAAAGGAATGTTCCATCTATGGGAAAAGGTGTGAATTTGCGAGGGCTAAGTGATTACACAGTTGAATTTGTAGAAAGACATGGTCAGAAGATGGCTTAAAAATGATTCCAAATGAAGTTGGCTATAGGCCAAGATATACAAATGGTCAGTATGCAATGCAGAAATACAACTCAAAAAAAATATGGGATCCTCTAGGGTATATTTCTAGAAAAATAGAGTGCAGAAGAATACGAATGAAGCTTCAGTGCATTAGTCATGGAGAGACTAAAGAGGACTCTCGAGCCTACATAAATTGCAGCATCGATGAAAAATGATAGCGAGGAACTAACTACGAAGCCCATGTAAAAGATGGATATACCATCATATCATGATTTATAACTTGGCAAGTGAAATTGGTTTAATCTTCATAATATGATGGGGTCGACCCTATGGCAAGATTTCAGAATGGAGGCTAGTATGCTAAGTGCAATGGAAATTGAATTCCCTAACCTATATGCCAATTCAGAATAAAATACCTACCATGAGAGGTCAACAATCATGGATCTAAAGAAACAAATGGAATCATCTTGGAATCACCAAAATGGACCTGAAAATAACCTATCCCAACACTTACAAGCCAAAAGATTAAACAATCGTGAGAAAATTCAAAAAATAGACAAAAATGAAATTTGCAATTTTTTTTTTTAAATTCTATGCATAAATAGGCCATTTGGACTCACATTTGGTCATTTGCACTGTGAAGAAATTATGAAAGTGCTCTGGAGCAAAAAACCCTCTTCTTGGAAACAGAGCAATTACCCACCAAATCAATCTAAATCTTTCAGGTAAGCCTCATATTGAGCTTAGTCATTGATTTATTTATCATTTCAAGTAAAGTTTTGGGATTTTCACCATAGAAAAGATGTTTTTTTCTAAATCCCTCTGCGTATACGCAGGTTCAAAATTATGAACCTATGTATAAACGCCACTGTGTGCAAATAGACTTGCGTATGCGTAGAACGAAATTTTAAAATGAATTTCTAAATGGTTTTTGGATGAAATGACACAGGATGACCATAAGCTACAGGGAAAGAGAACATAGTACCATTGATAATGAGGTCATGGAGGATGACTTATCCTTGAATGTACTCCAGAGTTGTGGATTATTGAAATTATTCAAAATTCCAAACATGAAAATGAATACAAGATTGCTCGAGATGCTAGTAAGTTATTGGGATCCGGATGAGGATATTTTCATGATAGATAAAATTCTACTAAGGATTGACATTGAAGACATTTACTTCATAACTCGACTCTCTCAGAGAGGGGAATGAGTAAATCTACAAGGAAAGCCCACAGGAGGGTTAAATCTCGAGGATTATATTTGGATTTACTGTGCTGAGGGACTCAGAAGGTCGAGACTCAAATCCCAATTAGAGATGTGCAAGGGTTGCACATGAAGATCCTCCTTTTCAGCATTGTGAGGGTAGTTAGATCAGGTTACTTACACCAGGCTTCATGAGGAAGCATGAATTTGGCAGTGGATTTCTTGACTACACTATGTGATTGGTGTGCAACCTTACTGTCATGCATGAAGAAACAACTGGCCTCAATATAGAAGAATAAAACAAAGCATTTTGGTTATGGAACCATTCTATGGAAATTTTTCTTTGAGAGGATTCTAGGGCTTTCCCCCAAGATCATCTCTTCCATCAACATCCCTCGTGATCCATGAATAGCTAGGTGGGAAGCTCTGATGAAGAGACTGGGGGCTGGAGAGGTCCCCCGGACTACTTGGGATGATGAGTTCTTCCTTTGGTGGGGAGAACAGGTCATCGAAGTAGAGTATTGTCCCTATGCTGGCATGGATTTTAGGAGAGATCTAGATTTGACCCTTCCACCCGGTGTAGCATGGGGGGCGATTGGTAAGATCACACAATGATTTTTGATTATCTGATTTTTTTTTATTTTCAAATTATATGAAAATGAAAAATATTTTTGTTAGGACAATTTGAATTACAAATTCTTATGGATCATGTTGTAGACATGGGACCAGAGAGACCTAAGGGCTTCTTGAGGCATAGGCACCGTAGAAGAGAAGCTGAGGATGTCGCATAATACCCAGGGAGAACCCTCCATGCTATACAAAGAAACATGGAGAGCTTGACTCGTCGAGTCCATATGGATGCCATAGAGGATCTCCTGAAGGTTATACAAAGACATATGGTTGGAGTACCACATGATTGTGTGTGGCTGTTCCACCGTGTGGCAACATCTATGGTGTTCTTCTGAAGCAACAACCTTGGGTAGCGCCCATAGAGATAGATATTATTTATCATATTTTATTGATCGGATGACTGTAATATTTTTTTAATGATGAACATGATCAAGCATAAGCCCTCTTTTTGTAGGACATGATTATTTGATTTTTGTATATTTTGAACATAAATTCGATCTATATATATATATATATATATATATATATATATACAATGATTTTATATGATGTAATTGTCCCAAATTTACAATGATGTTTGATGTTTTTGATATTTTAATGTGTTGAATGATTAATATTCCAATAAATTTCTTGATTAGCTAATGAGTGTGAAACCAATTTTCTAAACATGGAATTTGAATGAATGTACCATAATGAAATGAATTTTGTAACAAAATCACTCTCAGAAAAAATGGGTCTCTGACATGATAGGTGTTATTAAATTGTGAGACCACCGGTTGCGAATCCAATTATACTACTAATGAATCAACACCAAGAGATATTGCCTCCGAGAGTAGGTTGACCACTTCAGTGTACTCTTCCACATTATTCGAAGCAGGACCAATGCATACACCTCTTAAGACTAGAAACTGACCGGATGGATAGTAAATTACCCAAGTCACTGAAGCAAGATTCCGGGTATGTCTACTAGCACCATCGACAAAGCCAAAATGACTCCTCTCATCCAAAAACACCTGCCAAAGCAGATCAAAATCATCAAAGTCACATTAAAAATCAATAAATAAACATATACAAAAAATACAATATATGCAAACAAAGAAAATGCTAGGCGCAAGCCTAGGCATAATACTTCTTAATATAGAGCCCATTTCTGGGCTCCACTGCCTCGTTTCAGTCAAAATTAACCTAGGCATAAGCTCCCTTATTTAAGACCTTTTTAAAAATAAAAGGACCATACCACATGGATTTGAACTTGCCTACACCCAAGGCATCCTTGTCTTGAACATATCCAAAACAAGGTCACCTTTAGAGAAAACCCTAGGTTTTACCGCCTTATCATACTGAACCTTCACTCATTTCTTATGAGCCTTGTTCATCGTAGTTGCATCTAGGCGTTTCTCATCGATATTTTATCATTAACAAGGCATTCTTTGAGACTTGAAGTGTCCGGAAGAAGCTCAACTACTAGCTTAAGGGAAGGAATCTCACATTCAATAGGAAATATTGATTCCATCCCAAAAACTAGTTGGAACGGAGTGAATCCAGTTGCAGTCTTCACAAACATCTGGTATGCCCAAAGTGTAGGATACAACATGATGTGCCAATTGGATCTGGATTTATCAATTTTCCATTCAAGGATAACCTTTAAGCACATGTTTACGACTTCAACCTACCCATTGGCTTGAGGATAATATGGATATGAATTCTCCTGTCGAAAACCCAATTTGAGAGCCAATTTAGACATCATATTGTTATGAAAATGACTTCCATGGTCAGTAACAATCTCTTTGGGTCAGTGACAATCTCTTTGGGTATACCAAAGTGAGAAATGACTTGGTTGAATAGAAACAAGGCTATTGTTTCACCATCATTCACAAAAGTAAGCATACCCTCAGCTCACTTTGTAAAGTAGTCGATTGCTATGATAATGTACTTATGACCCTTGCCCAAGGTGGGTTACAAGTATTATAATCAATACCCCACTTTGTTAATGGACCAACAATTACAAAAGAAAAAAACAAAGCTATATGGGCACGCATCTTCTGAGTATATACTTGACAAGGATGAATTTTTTTGACAGGCTCAACACAATCTTTGAAAATCGAGTGAAAAAAATATATTGCACGCAAAATATTTTGGGCTGTAGCAAACCCAGATAAATGACCACAACAAGTTCCATTGTGGCAATCATTCAACACAACCTCAACTTTTTCGAGACTCAAGAAACGTCTAAGGATTGAGTCGATCTTGCGACGATATAAAGTGTCACCGATAATAAGATAAATTTTCGCTAAGTGACGCAAATTTTAACGCTCGTCTTTTGAAAAATATAAGGGAAACATTGAAGAATGGAGATAAAAAATTAGATCTCCATACCAATGATCCTGTGAAGAAATGACGAAAATATGTTCATTAGGGAACGACTCTTCATAAACAATCTCATCTCCACAGGGAAACTAAGAGATCAACTCCGCAAATACCAAATATTTGTTGGATTTGGTAGACATGAATTCGAGATCAAAATATTTCAAAATGACAATTCTTCGATTGTATTTTCCCCCCAATCACTCACCTACTGAGAACAGATTGAAATAGATTAACTATTGCGAAAACATAAGTTTTGTGAAGAAGGATATAATGCCTAAGTCACTGGACAACATGGACAACTATCAAAGATAATTTCTTAATGGGATAATACCAGAGTTTAGGACCCACCAAGCCTCGGCTAAGGTAGTAAAGAACATGCTCACAAAGAGTATCATCTTCCTAAAGCAGAACCATACCGATAGTATATTCTACTGCAGCGAGAAATAAAAGGAAGTCTCTGCTATATAATCAGGTGGAATCAATAATGGAGAAGAGGTCAATGCCATTTTCAAATCATTGAACGAGCATTTAGAAAATTCATCCCAAAAGAATGGAACTCCTTTCTTTAACAACCTCATAAATCCTTTCGTCACCTTGGCATAATTAACGATAAATATCCTTAAGAAATTGGCCTTACCTTGTAGACTTTGAAGCTGACGAATAGAAGATGGGGGAGGCAAATGAAGTGTTGCGTCAATATTGAAGGGATCTACCCGAATCTTCTTCGTAGACGCTATGAATCCCAACAACCAATCAGATGTTATGGAAAAAACACACTTATTAGGGTTTAACCGAATTTTATAATAGCGACAACGTTAAAAAACTTGTCGAAGGTGTGAAGGATGATCAATTCTCTTTTGAGAACGAGTAGCTAAATAATCCAAATATGCTTCGATAATATGCTTGATGTCGTGGAAAGCATAGGACATGGCATGTTGGAAAGTACATCCAACATTTTTAAGGCCAAAGGCATCTTTTTGTATGCAAATGTACCCGAGGGGAAAATAAAAGTAGTCTTATGCTGATCTTCAGGATGTATAGTAATATCATTATATCCTCAGAAACTGTCCATGAAGGAGAAAATCTCATTCCCTGCACACTCATTAATAATATGATCAATAAACGGTGTGGGGTAGTTATCTTTTGGACATGCCTTATTTAAATCCTTGAAATAAATGCAAACTTAGATCATTCCTTGTTTCTTGTCCACATGCACCGGATTCGAAACCCAATTAGTTAATGGAATGGGGTTTATAAAACCCACCATTTGCAGCTTCTCAACCTCTTCCTTAATAGCTGCCGCCTTCCTAGGGTTGACCGGATGAAGCTTCTTTCATATAGGCTTAGCAATTTTGTAAGTCTTGATCTCATGCCAGAAAATAGATGAATATATCCACGGGGTTTCCTCATAAGACAAAACGAACACATCCCGAAATTCTCTAAAGAGATCAGTGTAAGTCTGAATCTCTTCAGGGGAACATTCAGCTCCAATAAAGAGATTCTGAATAACATTGGGATCTCTAGAGATGTTCACTAAGGTAGTCTCAGAAATGACAACCATTTTTCCCTTCAACAAAAAATTGTGCTGGAGCTAAGGGGTTCAAGACTGGGTGAACAAGACTAGAAGATTGAGGGCTAGACAATCTTGTTTCAACTTCTAGTAATTCTGGTATAAAATAGGATCAATGATGTAAATCACCCCACTATCTTTCTATGCTAGTCATTCCTTCAAGGATAGCCTCTTCAGATGGAAGAGTGGTATCAAGGCAATCATTAGCAGAAGATGAATTAAGAGTCTAATCCGAAGCCACATCTCCATCCAAATCCTCTAGTGAAAGAGAAACTAGAACAAAGTTTGTAGACTCAACAATAGATTGATAAGCAATCTCTGTTGTAAAAATAGGGAATTCCATTCCACCCACTTGAACTTCCTCTAATGTGGAGGTAGGAGAAGGCAAGGTCCAAGGGTCCAAGAAATAATGAGTTCCAAAGAGCTCTCTTCGAGTAGGAACCCTATAGGATGAGATAACATTAATATGAACCAAAGGAGGCAAAATATCGAAAGTCCCCATCAATGATGTATACATTCCAACCCCCAAATTCTCAACAAGTTGCTTGGTATCATTCACCAAGGGTACAATAGAGTTAGTATATACATTTGGATCTACAAGAGAGCTGGTCATCTGGTCAACAATGAAAATCCTCCCTTCGTGGGGAAAACAAAAGATGCAAAATAATGATGAAGCAATAGCATTCATCTCATAAATCAAATGTCACCCCAAGGGAAGGTTGTAGTCCAAATTTGCATCAACTATCTCAACCTCAATATTGACAGTTTTACCCCCAACACAGATGGGTAAAGCTGGAACAATGCCATGTGGCCTGTGAGAATGACCATCAAATGCACTGAGAAGAGTGGGTGAAGTGACAGCTGAAGGATATCCAATGGCTTTCCAACATGAGATAGACATGAAACATGTGGAAGCACCTTCATCGACTACTGTTCGAAAAATATTGATCTTTCGATATGTAGACTTAATCTAAAAGGCCATGTGATGAGGAAGTCTCTTCTTAAGATGCAACATGTCAAATGTGATCATAAGATATTTTTTGGATTAACAGCCCCAATCGAGTGAGAAATGCACTCATTTGTGCTTGGCATGATTGGAGTACCTCTAATGCAGACATGGCACAAGGAATTTGGTCTAGATCCTCTACAATAGTGTATTTTTTGACAGCCCTGGCATTAGGATTAATCGTCGTATGCTTCGTAGACCCTTTTGGCATCTGAGGTATAGGCTCAACTACAGGCCTCTCTATATGGAGTGGCTAAGAATTACTAGGAGCACCCTTATCTTTGAAAGACTCAGCTTCACCATAGTCATGAGATCTTGTAGTGATATCAGCGTGAGCACTCATCATATATACATTTGAGGAATTTTTCCCCTCCTGTTTGCCCCTTACAGAAGATCCAGTATTAGCATTCATGCCAACAAGTCACTGCTGCCATTGGGGAAAAGGGTTTTTTAGTACAACCTCGGAACTAGAGGAGCCCTGCTGAGCTAACAAGCGTTGAGTATCCTCAATTTTTAGGTAGATGTGAGTAAGATACTCTCTAATGCATAACTTGCATGGAAATTTACCCTTCTTCTTATTGTCCCTCTTACCCTCTCCAACATTATCATTGTATCTGTTCGTATTACCCTTCCCATCCTTGTCCTTTTTCTTATTATTTCATCTCTTCTTCTTCCCATCGGATTATTGACTTCCTTTGGGGTTAGAAGCCTGAACTACATTAATAGTCAAGGGCTGAGAAGGAATCAACATCAATGGCGTAGCCTGGCCAGAAGGAGTAGATTGTAAAGACAACTGGTACAATTGATTTAGCAGGTTAATCGTGCCACTATCAGTCAAACCGATAAGTCCATCAACATGAGGGACTGGGTTCGTTTTGGCTAAATATACGTTGGAATGAGGAGTATCCAGAAAAATATTTTTAAGGACCCCAGACTAAGAATAAATCAGTTCTAACTATTGATCCCTAACGATAGCTCGATCCTTAGAGAATACCATAGAAAGGGATACATCGTTCGATATTTCTGGTTGTAAGTATTTAAGAAACCATTCGAGAAGGAAATCATTCGTAATCTGGGCTTTGATGAGCCTCTTCCTTCTCCTCCATTCCTTAATATGATCAGAAATGTGTGTTTCCTTGTCCTGCTAGAAATTGGCCAAGAGATCAGTCTTGGTATCATAACGAACATGCAACTAGAAATGGTTCAGAAACATTGTAGCCAACTCACCAGAAGTAGCAAAACTCCCTCCTATCAGCTTAATGTACCAATTTGCAGTGTTCCCAGTTATGGTGTGTTGAAATATCCTCAACCTAATCAAATCTTTGATAAGGGAGTTCGACGAACACCATAAGTGTAAATTGGTAACATGGTCAGCCAGATCCTCACTGGTATTCCCTTCAAATTTTGGAATATCTGAGGAAATTTTAGTAGGGATGAAAGGCCAACTCAGACTATATCAAATAGGATCATTCGTCAATTTTGATAAATCTGGAAAGTTTAAATTTTCCAGGAAAGGTAAGCATAGAGGAGCTTGAGAATTCCATCCACCAAAGGAAGGATTCCCAACATTTTGAAAAGAATACCCTATATTTGTTGAGGAACCATGTTGCTATAGATTGCTTGTAGAAAAGGCTCAGCCATAATAAAAACCTTGTGGCCCAGAAGCATTTAGAGAAGGACCCCCTCCCATCGTAAGGCTACCATTAACGGGATATTTACTCCAATCGAAGTGTTAAATGAAGAAGAAACCCGGGCTATATCAAATAGGATCATTCGTCAATTTTGATAAATCTGGTAAGTTTAAATTTTCGAGGAAAGGTAAGTGTGGAGGAGCTTGAGAATTCCATCCCCCAAAGGAAGGATTCCCAACATTTTGAAAATAATACTCTGGATTTTTTGAGGCACCATGTTTCCAGAGATTGTTCGCAGTAAAGGCTGAGGCATAAGAGAAACCTTGTGGCCCAAAAGCATTTGTTGAAGGACCCCCTCCCATCTTAGGGTTACCATAAATAGGGATATTTCCTCCAATCGAAGTGTTAAATGAAGAAGAAAACCCTTGGTAAGGGTTCCCAGCATTGGAGAATGGAGATAAACCCTGAGAAGCACCTACTGAAGGTAAAGATACATTCCCTTACTGACCAGAGAAAAACTGATTCCCAACTCCCAACCCTGTAAAAGCAGGGTTCCAACCTTGAAAAGCATTAGAGGTTTGACCTCTGAGGAAAGGATTAAAACCTTGAATTTGAGAGGTGAAAGGAAAATATACTAAGGAAGGGTTCGAATGAGGAATGTGACCACCTTTGAAGGGGAAACCCTGAAAATTAGCTAAGCCAATAGCCATATAAGGCATAGGTGTGAAGACAACAGAAGTAATAGTGAAGGAAACAAAAGGAATTTCACTAGATGGCATTCCAAAAGAAAAGGGACTAGAATGGGAACCAAATGCTTGGGTGCCCCCACTCGTAGATTAAATAGAGACAGAGAAAAACATAGAAGCACTGGAAGTGATAGTTTAAATAGCAATAATACCCCCTCCTTCAACTGAAAGAGGAGTATGCATACCTGCAGTGCTCATAGCCAAAGTTGTGTTCCCAGCCGTGGCCATCAAAAGAAAGGAATAAGGATGAGGGCAAGCTGGTCTCTGAGATGTATGCCCAACATAAAAAAGAACGTCTAGAAAAATGGCAGGAAGAGGATATGAAGGAGTACCTGGAGGTTCAGGAACCTCTGCAACTTTAACTTCTTCAGATAGAAACAAGACTCTAGAGATGAGCAGAGTACTCCTCTCTATAATACCACTAGTACTAGGACCACCCGCAGAAACAAAAACCCCAGTCGGAGGATCACTCTTCGATGCATTCAAAACTACTAGATGAAAATCACCAGCATAATTTATCCTATGCCTTCTTGAAGAAGGCTCAACACTCACAAGAGAAAGCCCATGAAGCATCCTTGATCAACGAGGTGATCGGTCAGCCACTTTTGATAATTATGAGATTAATTAGACTCAAAAAATTATGAATCTATGGAAATCTAGGAGAAAAGAGCACACTCTATCAAAAGTCCCTAAGATACAACAATCAAGAAACCTTTAGGTATTTCCGCTTAGGGTTATTAGGACTGGACACTAAAATACAAGAAAGAGAATAAAATGACCTTTAGAAAATAGTGTGGGGTAATTACGCCCCAGGCCTACTAGCGAAGGTAACAGAAACAGTTACGTTGACCTCCTAACAAAATCCTTTTCCAGTGCAAGTACCCAAGCTTCGAAAGGGCACCCTCCAGAAGTATTAATGAAAGTGATACAATTCCTGCCTCAGGTACCATGGGTATTCCTCCCCACAGTCACCTACGTGATAGCTAGAAAAGGAAACTAAGGGAACCAATTCGTATCAGCAACTGGGCAGAACAGTATTAGGTCAAGATTCAAAAAATAAGCGAGAGGGTATCTCTCTTCTTTGCCTTCACTATCCCTCGCGCTTAAATCTATGGAGGTAGAGCTTTCCCGGTCCACTTAATGAAGTTGGATTTCACTCATTAATCAACTTCTTCATTTGACAGTTTTAAGTGGCCTTGGAGGGTTAACTCTCCACTCACCTATTCCAAGGCCTTATGACCTAGACTAGTTGGTGTATAATTAATGACAATGCAAAAGCTTCTAGTTCATTTTAGTTAATCACTTGATTTTAAATGGTTGTTATTTAAGTCATGGGTAGATGGAGAATGAAACTTATTATGTTTTCTACATAAAAAATAAATCAATAGAAAACCTACTACATGAATATGCTATTTTTTCCTTTCGATGAAAAAAAATTTCTACTTGGGTTCTATGAAGCAACTAATAAACAAGAAAGACTTTTTTTTCTTTTCAATATCACTCTTCACACACTTGAAAAAACTACCAAAAAGGTCTATAATGCTTAACGGTGAAACTAATGCAAAAAATACCAATGATAAATGAAAATGCTATGACTACTCACAAAGGGAAGCAAAAGAGTTTTCCAATAAGATTGGTCTGATCACTTTGACAAAAAAGCAGAGACAAGCCCCAACAGGAACTTCTTTGCACACAACAATGCAAAAATAATCTTGATATAAAATATACAAATCCAAACAAGGACTCCTTTCAAAAATAGGCTATTGGACCAAAAAATGAGAAACTAGAAAATTTATCCAAAATGGATGAAACCGTGAAAAGAAAATCAAAGGAAAAGCAACGAAAAACAAAAATGTTTTTTGGCTTTTCACTTTTTAAGGAAACAAGAAAATTTCATTGAGACAAGCACAAAAATACCAAAGGTCCCAAATCAAGAAATTGAGCCAACAAGGCAACTTCCAATTGCACAAGCCAACTATGCCACTTTCGTAGTGGGACTCAAAAAAAAATTTAACTGATTCAAGAAACTGATTAAAAACAATAGTATACACTTCCAACAAACAAAAAATTCAATAAAAAAATCAAAGACAACTTCAACATTCAATAGAAAGATGACCTCAAGAAACAAGAAAACCAAGAAATTCAAGAAGGAAAAAACCAAAAATTGAAGCAATGCATAAGGAAAACTTGAGAAAAATGACCAAGGCTTACTATTCTGAAAGGTCATAACAACCAAAAACTTCAGAAATAATTCTTGTTGCAAGAAAGACTTACAGGGTCCCAAAATTAAATTTTTCAAATTTTACTAGGCATACGCGGATCCACTGTGTGAATCACGCATGTAAACATGACTGTACCTAAAGAAACTCTCGTATACGTGGGTCCCTTTGAAAGAAACATAAGATATACATGACTGTGTACACACTAAGTAGTGTTTATAAATTGTAATAAAGAAAAAGAAAGAACCCAGGCCTGATCCAGAAGATCAGAAATTCTGCCTAGATGGATAAAGAAGCTACTAGACTGAAAAAGTGATCAAACTGTCAAGGGACCCAAAATACAGAGAAAAGCAACCCAAACTAGGAATTACATGGATGTAATCCCCAGTGAAGTCGCCAGTTTTGTTATGGGAAAAGCTACCCTAAGGTCTTGGTTGAGGAACCTAACAAAGCAAAAGGCATATCATCAAAAGAAGCACTCTCATCATGAGTTTTAATGCTTGAAATTGAAAATTGAGGATAGACGACCTTACCTGTTTGTCCTACGTCTGAGGTCGATCCCGTAGGGTGAAAACCCTCTGTTACTCCTTGTGCTCCAAAACCTGCAAATAAATAAAGAAAAATCACAAAAAATAGTTGCACAACATATATGTCCTAGATGTCAACATGTTAGCATATATAATCTCAAAAAAATAACATGAAATAAACCATTACAGGATCATTTAACATGTATAGGATACATATAACACAAAGGCATCAGGAACGAGACAACTCTTGTTCTATTGATAATATGTAAAGATAAAGTGGAGAAATCACCTGATATCTATCACAGATCCAAGTGAAATCATCCTCCAGATCTGTCCAGCTCTAGCCTCACAAAGCTTCTTCCATAAAGGGTGTACAAAGGATGTCACATAGAGTGGGGGTGAACATCACAAGGAAACAAGGGTTTCCTGAACTTGAGAAGTGCAAGAGGCACAGGGAAATATCAGACTTGCTTAGGGCTATAACAGACTATAATATCAATAGCATTCTCTCTCTCCTCCCTTAGGCCATTCCCTTGAGGTGCTTTTGTACTTCCTCAAATCAGTTTTTTCAGTTGGGAAATAGTCTGGCCATGGGCTGTGCTAGTTAAGTTACAGGAAAAACCTATAAACCTTTCCCAATTAATAGGGAGTTTTTATATTTTTTAATATTTTAAATAGTATACGTGGGTCAATTATGGATGGATTCGTGTCTACACGTGGAAGAATCTGGGAAGAGTTGTGTATGGATTTCAAGATATTGTTTTTTAAGAAGTTTGACCAAGTCTGAATGGAAGGATCACCCAAGGCCAATGCATAAGTCATCAAGTATATAGAGGTGATAAAATATGCTATAAAACTCACTGAGGGACTACCTTCATCTCCCATACTTGCTGCCATCATCCTAGGCCTCGCAGGCCCGGAGGCACTGCCTCCTTCCACTGTCCTTTCCTGCAACTTCCCACCTCACTATGCTGTGACCTAGGGTTTTCTCAGAATAATATGTAGTATAATGTTTTCATAGATTTTTTAGGGTTCAAACACACATTGTGTCTATTTATATCATTAATTAATTAATCAAAATTGTAAAATTAATTATTTCTATTTATATCATTAATATTGTCAAACCAGGAGGTAACTCCTCAAATCAGAATGTGTATTAGCTGAAGAATGCACATAGATTTATACATGGAGGTGAGGCTATTGGGATTCATATCCCAATGACTCTTGGCCTTCCTTATTTCCTAATATTAAATAATATACAAAAATACATATGCACACCCATCCATAGTATTAGGTGTCAACATTCCCCCCTTTAATCCGAAGGGATGTTGGTGAGTCCAAGCATTGATCTGAATTTTTCAAACTTTTCTCTTCCAAGTGCTTTGGTGAAGATGTCAGTAGTTTTATCATTTGTGGAACAATGATGTAGATGGATGGTTTTGGCCTGAACATGATGTTGAATTAGATGGTACTTTGTATTGATGTGCTTTTTTCGATCATGGAACTTTGGGTTCTTGGCCAAATTTATTGCAGAAGTGTTGTCGATCATGAGTGGAGTGGAGTACATTTGTTTCATCTGCAAATCTTCCAGGATTTTCCGGAGCCACACAATTTCCTTTGTTGCTTCAGCTGCTGCCACATATTCTGCCTCGGTCGTGGAATCTGCTGGAACTGACTGCTTGCGTGATCTCCATGAGACAGCTCCTGATCCTAGACTCATGGTGTAACCTGTAGTAGACACCCCTGTTTCTTTGTCGCCATCAAAGTCTGAATCAGAGTATCCGGTCAAGTTGAAGTCGCCTACCTGTGTATATTTGAGTCCAAAGTCTTGAGTCCCCTTCAAGTACCTTAGCACTCTTTTTGCAGTAGACCAATGTCCTTCACAAGGTTTTTGCATGAACCTTGAGAGGATTCCAACAGCAAATGAAATGTCAGGTCTGGTGGTGGTTAGATAGATAAGACTTCCTACAAGCTGTCTATACTTAGTTGCATCCTTAAATTCCTTCCCTTGAATAGATGTGAGCTTCAAGTTTTGTTCCATTGGAGTGCTTAAGGGTTTACAGTCATCCATGCCAAATTTGTTCAAGTGATCTCCAATGTACTTCTTTTGAGAAATAAATATGAATTTAGGATGTTGAATTACTTCAATACCCAAATAGTAATGAACATGACCCAAATCAGTCATTTCAAAACCTTTCTTCAACTCTTTCTTCATGGATGCAATATAGCTCTCATTGTTTTCTTGTTATCAAAAGATCATCTACATATACCACAAGATATACAACTGTTTTTCCAACTTTCTTAACAAACAAAGTTGCATCATCAAGATCAAAGTGTTTGAAATCAAGTTTCAGAAGATGCTCGGTCAATTTCTCATACCAGGTTCGTGGTGCTTGCTTGAGGCCATACAAGGATTTTACAAGTTTGCAAACTTTGTGTTCTTGACCCTTTATCACAAATCCTTCTAGCTGGGACATATAAACTTTCTCCTTTAGATCTCCATTCAAGAAGGCTGTTTTTACATCCATCTGATGGACTTTCCATCCATTCTGAGCTGCTAAGGCAAAGAGAGTCCGGATGGTGGTCCATTTTGCTGTGGGAGCAAAAGTTTCTTCATAATCGACTCCTTCTTTTTGTGCGAATCCTTTTGCCACAAGCTTGGCATTGTGCTTGTCAAGTGAGCCGTCTGCTTTGTACTTGTTCTTGTAGACCCACTTACAGCCAATTGGTTTCATTCCCAAAGGCGGATCAACCAGCTTCCAAGTGCCATTCTTTACCAAGGTATCATACTCCTTCTGCATCGCTTCTTTCCATTCATCATGAGAAGCGGCTTCTTTGAAGGAAGTTGGTTCATGATCTGTAGACAAACTCAATTCATAGTTATAAGCAATATCCATATCAACAAGGGAATCAGAATTATCTACATCACCTTTGATTTCTTGAGTGGAACTTCTTGTTCCTGTTTTTCCAACCTCATCAGGATGAACATCCTCCAGTGTCTTTGTCAGCCATTTGGGAGGACCTTTCCGAGATGGCCCAGGCTGGTCATTTGACTGAGTTGGGATTGATTCAAGATTCAATCTCCCAATTCTGTCAATCACATCATCCAATGTGTCATCCGTGGTTGTTTCTTCATGTGGGGAAGATGATTCCACAGTTTGATTCAATATCGGAATCCCCCCTTCAAGATGTGGAATCACATTATCAAATTCTTGGAAAGACTTTGCATGTGTGAATCTATCCAGGCGATCAAGTTGCCACTCAACAACCTTGTCACTCTTGGAAGATTCAAGAAATATGACATCTCTTGCTATCACAAACTTCTTATTTGCTTCATCATAGAGACGATATCCTTTGGAGGTATTGGAGTACCTCAAGAAGATACATTTTCTGCTTCTAGCACCAAGTTTTTTCCTTTGACCCTTGGGTATCAAGGCATAACAGGTGGACCCAAAGACCCTGAAATGCTTTACCGAAGGAATGTGGCCATGCCACATTTCAAAAAGAGTTTTGTTTCTAATTGAAATTGAAGGACACCTATTCTTTATGTAAACAACACATAGAACTGCATCAGCCCAAAACATCAATTTTACATTCTTGAAAAATAACATGGAGCGGACCATATTTAAAATGGTTCTGTTCATTCTTTCAGCTACACCGTTCTGTTGTGGATTATATGGCATAGTTTTTTGATGTTTGATTCCATGTTGACGAAGATAATTTTCAAATTCATTTGAGGTGTATTCTTTTCCATTATCAGTACGTAGAGAGCCAATATGTATTTGTGCATCATTTTCAATCCATGCATGAAAATTCTTGAAAGTTTGAAAAGCATCAGACTTATTCTTCAGTAAGTAAATCCAACACATTCTGGTGTAGTCATCAATAAATGTCATCATGTATTTGTTTCCATTCGCAGGTGCAATATGCATAGGGCCACATAAATCTGAATGAACAAGTTCAAGTTTCCTATGTGCTCTTGAGTGTGAATCATGAAATGGCTGTTTGCTATGCTTTCCTAGAATACAAGCATCACATTCCTTAGGTTTTCTAGGAATTGTAGGCAGTCCATCAACACCATTTTTCTTCAACAAACGAAGGTTGTCATAGTTCAAGTGTCCAAATCTAGCATGCCATAAAATACTTGATGGAAATGTACCTTCATCATGATATGAACTGAATGCAAAGTTCTGAGCATGAGCAGATGAACCTTTCAGCTTCAAGAGTCTCCCTTCTTATATTCCCTCCATGACAATTGAGCGATCTGATGCTTTTATGACCTCTACCTTGCCATCAAACAAGTGAACTGAGTGTCCTTGCTGCCGGATTTCAACCAGGGACAGCAAGTTTCTCTTCAACTCAGGGAGGTATAGAACCTCATGTAGGATATGATCAGGAAGACCAGGCAGTTTAAGCCTGACTGTGCCAAGCCATGATGGCTTGAGTTTGGATTTATCTGCGAAATATACTGCTCCATCAACTTTGTCAGTGAATTCTTCAAAAAAATCTTTTCTAAATGTCATGTGACATGTTGCTCTTGAATCTAGCAACCAATCATCTCTCCATGAAGTAAATGAAACATCAAAGAGGTTTTCAGTTACTCCATTGTTACAATGTGCTAGAACAGAATGAGCTGATTCAACTGGTTTACCTTTGTCTTTGTCATCAATTTTACCTCTGTCTTGATTTGTTTGCTGCTGAGCTTTAGATTGTCTGCCCCCCTTTTCTCCGAAGTTTCTTCTTCGTCTTCTACCTTCTCTTCCTCTGGATGGACCTGAAGCGTGTCTCTTTTCTCTCTGTGCCAAGTAGGCAGCCTCTTTAGAAGATGAAGGGACTGTCATCTTCTTTTGAAGGAGGAGAGAAAAAAACTCTGCTGGAAAATTTCTCTTGAAGGAGAGAAAACAAAAAAATCTTTGCTGGAAAATGTACTCAGTTTAAAAGGACAGAAACTCTTTTGCTGCAAATATGAAGACTGAATTTAAAAAGACACAAAATCTTGCTAAAAAACTGAATTTTGCACCAAAATATATATATATATATATATTTTTTTGTTTGGGAAAAAAAAATTTGTATGAAAGGTTGATATGGAATGTGAAGTGATATGATAGTGAGAGGGCGGTATTGTGAATGGGAAAGCGGTAATTGGGGTTATTATATATGCAAAGGAGGCGGTATTGAATATGGATGGGGGGAAGGTATTGTTAAACGAATGCAGTGAAATGAAGGGGCAGTAATATAGAGCGTGGACGTTGTATTGTAATATGGAAAAGGCGGTATGAAAGTGGTAATGTGGAGAGGGGGCGCTATACAATACGACAAGGGAGAGCCATATGAGGGATATTAAAAGACAGCGTATTGTATTAAGAGAGGGCAGATGTATATATGACAGGCGTAGTATATATGAGGGCGTTTGAATATGACACAACGTATATTATGATATGGACAGCGCATAAGCAGTCAACGAGGGCGGTGAGAAATCAAACCATGTTTACATGTCAAACCCGCGCATTAAATAGATAGAAGGCGGTATATACAGATAGGAGAAGCGGTAAATGCAGATAGTGTGTAGAGCGTAGTATGGATGTATGACAGCGCTGGGAGGGCCGACAGGCCACGGTTTATTTGCAGTCGACAGCTAAACGGAGCCAAACCATCCGTAGTCGAGGGCGGTATATGAGACTGTATTGATATATGGACAGCGCTGTGTTGAGAGAGGTATTGAACGATAACTATGGGACGTATTAAAATGCCAGACATCGTTGTACTCTGTTGTAATACGTATGAGCCTGGCGGAATAGCATATGAGGGCAGTATGCAGCCGACTGTGGAGGAGGTCGTTGAAAGGGAGACGGGGTATGCGCAGGACTGTGTGCGTTTAACCGACATGCAGCGCTGGAATGGAGGTGAGCTGGGCGATGGGAATGGGAATGCAGAACGCAGGTGGAATGGAGAGCGCAGATAATGAATATGCAGTGTTAACTGTAATGGAGAAGCGTGGGATTCGAGTAGGCACGGGGAGAGATAGCATGTAATAGATAGCGCAGGTAGGGAGGGTAGTTTAGACTGTTGTGGGATGGATAGGCGTATGGAGAGAGGGGAGGCCGAGAGGCCGTTACAAAAAGAATCTGAAATGGGATCTTTGTAGGACTGCAGAGGGAGGCTGCAATTTGCAGTGTTCCAGGAACTGCAGGATTGCAGAATCTTCAGGAGCTACAGCTGCAAATGTCAGAGCTATGCAGAGATAAAAAAAATGCAGAATAACAGTATAGCAGTAAATAGGAGCAGCAAAACTATTATTAAAAACTGGCTGAGCAAAGGAGAGGGAGTTACACCACAGGGCAGAAATGCCAATAGTGGGGCTGGCTTTGATACCATGTCAAACCAGAAGGTAACTCCTCAAATCAGAATGTGTATTAGCTGAAGAATGCACATGGATTTATACATGGAGGTGAGGCTATTGGGATTCATCTCCCAATGACTCTTGGCCTTCCTTATTTCCTAATATTAAATAATATACAAAAATACATATGCACACCCATCCATAGGATTAGGTGTCAACAAATATCTTGGGTTTATTATTAGAGTTTATAATACTAATTTTATGGTTTATAAACTTAGGGTTTATAATATTAATCTTACGGTTTTTTATATTGGGTTTGATGATGTTAGGGTTTATAGTATTTATTTTAATATCAAAGTTTAATTTCATGATGTATCACATTATTCTTACTAATAATGTAACATTTTAATCCTAAGGTTTAGAGTTTTTCCATTTAGTTTATTTTCCCTTGGGTTTATAATATTAAACCATTGTGTTTATTTCCCTTTGGGATTATAGTACTAATCCATTTTGTTTATAATTTTAATCCATCAAGTTTGTTCCCCCTCAGATTTCTAATGTTAATCCTTTGGATTTATAATATGTCATTTAGTATAAGGGTTTGAAATTTTTAGTTTTTAATATTGGGGTTTATAATATGGGGTTTTATGATTTTAGGGTTTATAATATTAAAATTAATCCCTTAATTTTATTAATATTAAGGGTTTATAATATTTATTCCTTGGTTTTATATTATCAACCCATTGGGTCTATAGTATTAAACCATTGGGTCTTTTATTCTCAAGCATTTATAAAATTAATCACTTCGGTTTATATCATTAATAGCTTGAGTTTATTATTAGAGTTTATAATACTAATATTAGGTTTTATAACCGTAGGGTTTATAATATTAATCTTAGGACTTATAATATTGGGTTTGATGATGTTAGGGTTTATAATAGTAAGTTTAATATTAAAGTTTAATATCATGATGTATCACATTGTTCTTATTAATAATGTAACATTTTAATCCAATGGTTTGGTGCTTTCCCATTTAGTTTATTTTCCCTTGGGTTTATGATATTAAGCACTTCTGCTTATTCCCCCTTGGGTTTATATTATTAATCCCTTGGAATTGTGATATTTCAGTTTTTTATTTTGGGTTTATAATATTGCATTTAGTATGAGGATCTGAAATGCTAGTTTTTAAATATTGAGATATATAATATTGGGGTGTTTTGTATTATTGTTTATAATATTAGGGCTTGTAATAATTGATTTAATATTAGGTTTTAATATTGTTATCTTTGAATGGTTCATAAATATATCATTATATATAAAAGATATTGATAGTTATACTAACATGTTAATAAATGTACATTAATCATTAAGATAATGGTGAGGGATAAACAAGTATTATTAGTAATAACCCTATACTATTATTATATTATGTTATAATTTTTATCATTATATATATATGTGTGTGTGTGTGTGTGTGTGTGTTATTATTTATATAGTTTTTAAAAAGTACAAATAGTCAATCTTTAATAATCACGTTGACATTATACATGTAATAATTATTTAATACTTAATAATATGGTTGATAAAATTTTTTGAGCTTATATCAACCACATTTACCAATATGGTTGTATATGTGCTTCATATACAGGGCATATCAACCACATTAGTAAATGTGGTTGTGCTAATCTTTATTAAAAAGAAAAAAGAAAAAAAATAAATATAGACATTACAAATATTTTTACAAAAATTAGAAAATATGATGACTTATAACTTGAACTCATACCAATATTTCCATTATACAGTAAGGATTTACAGTCTACAATATGTGATTTCGATAGTTAAACCCTCAGTGCCACAATAAGTAGCCTCGTAATAGCACCTACCCATTTAACCTCAATGAATTAATATCCGATATTTATGATTATAAAGAGAAGAAATACATACCAACACTCATTTCCAAATGATCAATATTATATTTATGATAAATAGATAAATGCATACCAACACCTAGAGATGGAATTTGGTGGGATGCTCATCACGCAAATTGCAAAACTAAACTATTAAGACCTTTGTTTAAACTGTGAAGAAAAGTGGGTAGATGTGAAAATAAAATAGTTAAATTTGACAAGTGAGTCTATTTTGAATTTCTAAACCTACCCAAACCTATGAGAGTATATGACACTGAGATATCCTCCCCGTTCATATCCCTAAGGTAATTTCCTAGAAATTTTCAAAAAACAAAGTTATGGAAAAAAAAAAATTAATTACTGAAATGGAAGTGATATTGTGATGTCCTCCCCATTTATATCCCCAAATTAATTTACTGGAAATTTTTAGAAATCCAATTTATGGGAATTTGTTTTTATTGAAATGGTAGTAAAAAAAATAATTGTGATTTTATCTCTCAATTACTTTATTGAACGTGGGAAGATATCATTCTCATGGTGAAGGAATCATTACACCAACATCATATTCAATTCTAAGAATTCCTATCAAATTCAATTGCACAACTATTTTATTTCTTCCATTAGTCGTCAACATCCTATCCATTCTCCTGGGGGATAAACAACAAGAACAAGATAAACAACAAGAACAAACTCGTGATTGGAGTTTCATATTTTTCTGTGGCCCTTTTCCCATTTAGCATGTAGCTTCTCTTGGAATTGGTGACCCAAAATTTGCTAAATCATTCACAAAATATATTACATCTCTGATTTTGATTGTACAAGTCATCTTATTTGTCTCCAAAATTTGGAGCGCTTAGTACCATCTCGAAATTTTAAAATTTCAATATATTTGAAAACACTAGTTCTGATGATTTCGATTAAAAGCATCTACTTTGGGCACTAGGTGAGCACTAAATTACATTTTTTTGTTATGGATACAATGTCCCCACCAAAACACGTCCATTTTCCACATAAACAAAGCAAACGAACGAAAGGTTCTAATTTTTCTTAGAACTACCCTGATAGAATAGTCACTTAAGGTTTCAATACCTACAATTTATATCAATATAATGTTAATAGTAACTCTAATCATCGAAACAGACTTCACAACTATGCAATATTTCAAATTATCACTTTCGGTTCTATCTCTAAACTAGATTCTACAATCCCATAGCTTCCCTTCTTTACTAATAAGCGCAAGATACATGAAAATATCCATAGTTATACTTCTCGGATACTTGAGCAAGAGGACTCCATTTATCATAACCAGATATACATATTTTCAACATAAATTTACCCGCATAAGGACAGGATAGTTGCAAGTTGCAACCCATAAAATAAAGGAAATGAAGATATCAACTAGTAGATGGAGTAGATGATTGTAATTACTGGAATTTTCAGAGTACATGGTTCAAAGTATGAAGTTTCATCTGGGAATAGTTTTATTATAACACATAGGTATCCATAAGTAGCCACTTTCATAAATAGACTTCCTAGTACAGTACTTGATGCTAATGGTGCTTCTGCATGTGCACAAGGTAGCTATATATGGAATGGTAATAATGGTGTCTTTAAACTTAGACATAAGAGGCTAACCATAACACTTTTTGTACCCTAGGATGGAATTTGTTCTTATCATGATTAAAATGGACACTTAGATAAGAGGTTAACATTTTTGTCCCATGGGATGTAATTTGTACCCATCCTGATTTTCCCATGAAATACAATTTTTTTTTTGTCGCCAGAATTCTTTGTTGAAATAATTGAAATGGATACTAGAGTTGCAAAAATAGAAGAGTGATTCAGATTTGAAATTCCTACACTAATATACAATATACTAATATACGAAGTTGATAATATGACTAAATATGTTTTTCCTCTATTTCGATAAATTGCCATAATTGTTGATAGGATAAATAGTGTTCCACTTATAATATGTCAATTAATAACCCTCACTGATCTAACACCACCCTAAATGCCATAGTATAGATTAAACGAGAAAAGAAAAAAGAAAAAAGAATCTTTAATAAGCACAAAAAATGTGATTTCGTGCCACCGAAGTATTTTAAGGAGTTAAGGAGTGCCATACACAACGAATGAGGCCTTGAGTTATGCTTTTCACTTCACATCTTATTGGGAAAAAAAAACTATTTGAACTGTAAAATAAGCCTTTGAGAAAATTTAAAATACTGATACATACATATTCAAAATTGAAGTATAAAGTAAACCATCACATACAAATAGGAAAATTTTTGACCATATCAGAGATGTGATCATGGTTGTTAGGAAAAATAATATTCACTTCATAAATAATTGGCACCTTCTATCACTTGCACTATCTTTGGATAGGGAGAGGAGTACACGCAATAATACACAAGTTGTGGCTCTTCTATTGATCACACAAACTTGATTGGTTACAATGAACCCAGTGAAGGGTTTTTATATATTTTCAACTAACTACTCGCCACATATAACTTGACATGCAACCACAAAATAAATTCATCTATCACTTAACTCAACTTGAAAAAATACTCAGTTAACTGATTCTCTAAATATATTAAACTCTCCATGCGAGAGTATTTATTTTATTTTAACACTCCCCCTTAATTACGACCACTAAACTATGCCTATTGTTCTATGTCTTAGCTAGGCTTACAACACTCAAGTCTCTTTTGTGAAACTCAAACACATATTTTTCTAAAATCTTTGTAAATATATCAGCCAATTGATCACTTGATTTACAAGGCTTCAAGTGAACTTCTCCTTTGCTCACAAGTTCTCTAATAAAATGATATCTATTATCAATATGCTTTCTCTTTTGATGAAACACACTATTCTTGGATAGTGCAATCATTGAGGTGTTGTCACACTATATTGTTGTTGATCCTTGTTATTTCTTCTTGAGTCCATCCAATACTCTTCTTAACCACACTACTTGACATGATGTTGATGTTGCTGCTATATATTTTGCTTCCGCTGACGAAAGTGTCACAATAGGTTGCTTCTTAAATGCCCATGCTATCACACCTGAACCAAGATGGAACACATAATCAGAACTACTCTTCCTATCATCCAAACAGCCTGCAAAATCACTATCTATGTACCTAATTAGATATTTATTTTCTATACTTGCATACATTATGCCACAATCTCTAGTTCCTGCTATGTATCTTATAATTCCTTTTCTTGCACTCCAATGTGTGTCTTTTGGAGTCACCATAAATTTGGAAATCAAACTCATTCTTTTCATAATATATGGTCTTGTAGCTGTGAGATATATGAGGTACCCAACCAATATTTTGAATAGAGTTGGAATGACATATAATCTTTCATCATCCTTGCTTAACTTTGTACATGTTGCAACTAGTGTAGGTACAAGTTTGCAATTATCCATCCCAAATATTTTCAGCAAATCTATGGAATAGTTATTTTGGAAAATAAAAATTCATTTTTTAGATTGCACAGCTTCTATGCCAAGAAAATATTTCATCAAAGCAAGATTTTTCATCTCAAATTATTTCAGCATGGTTATTTTAAATTAATCTAACTCAAGGTCATCTCAAAAAATCATGTCATCAACATATAAGCAAACAATCAAAATATGTCCATTCTCATTAACCTTCGTGTACAAGGTAGGATCAATGTTTCTTCAACAAAATACATTCTTAATCATGTAGTTGTAATTTTTGCTATAACAAGCTCTGGGAACTTGTGTGAGTCCATAGAGCACTTTCTTCAACCTTTAAACTTTATCTTCTTTACCTTCAACTTCATAACCTAGAGGTTGCTACACATAAATCTCTTCTTCTAGAATTATTTTCAAGAAGACTGATTTTACATCCATCTGATATAATTTCCATTTATTCTCATTTGTTTTTGCTAGGACTTATCTTACAATATCCAATATGGCTAGCAGAGCAAAAATTTCTCCAAAGTCTATTCCCGGTTACTGTGAGAATATTTTTCTACAAGTCTTGCTTTAAATTTGTAAATTTAACCTTTCACATTCAACTTTGTCTTGCACACCCACTTCAAACCATGAGGTTTTTATCATTTAGAAAATCAACCAAATTCCATATATCATTCTTTTCCATAGCTTCAATTTCTTCATCCATGGCTTGCACCCACTTTTAATCTTTGATTACTTCTTCAAACGAAGAAGGTTGGAATGAAAAAAATGAAAAATTTGAACTAACATCCAAATCATCATAAATATCTTTCGGGCTTCTCATCTTTGTCTTACTATTGCTTGATTCATCACTAGATTAGTTGCTGAGAGAATTTTGGTCTATTTATTTGCTTGAAGATCCATGCTGCTCAGAAAATTTTGGAGTCCTTAGCGCTCTTGTCATTCTTGTTGCTCCATCCCGTCACATCATCTTCTTCCAATAGTGGTGCTTGTGCATCGACTGTTTTTTCTACAGTCATATTCCACGACTCTTTTCCTTTGAACGCAACATCTATGCTAATTGTTGTCTTCTTGGTGACAAGATTATATAATTTGTAAGCTTTTGACTCCTCAGTATAACCAATAAATATCCATTTTTCACTTTTATCATCCAACATGCCTCCTATCTCTTTGGGCACATGTGCATAAGCTACACATCCAAACACTCTGAGATGAGATATGTTGCAAGACATACCTGACCATGCTTCTTTTGGTACTTTTTTCATCACACTCTTTGTAGGTGATCTATTTATCACATAAACAACACATGAAATTGTTTCTACCCAATACTCATTAGAGAATATTTTTCCTTTCAGCATGCTCCTTTCTGCTTTCTATGTTCATAATGGTTATTTTCGTTCTCTCTGATACACCATTATACTATGTTGTGTACCTAGTTTTAAACTGTCTTTTGATTCAATTTTGTTTGATGTAATCATGAAATGCTTTCGAATCATATCTCCACCATGATATGAATTGAATACCTTGATCCACCGATGACTTTGGTTCTCTTCTAAGGATTTGAATTCTTTGAGATTTGCAAAAGTTTCAGACTTCTGCTTCAAGAAGTAAACCCAAGCCTTTATACTATAGTCATAAAAAAAGAGAGGAAGTAAGAAATTTCACCAATCGATTGTGTCCTCATAGGTTCACACAAGTCTGTATGCACGAGCTCAAGTGGCTGATTTTCTCTATATGCAACTCCATTTCGAAAACCCTCACAATGTTTCTTTTCAAATATGAAACACTCATAAGTAATAGTATTTTCTTTGATGGGAGGTAATCCTCTAACCATCTATTTCTGCTGCAACAATCTTAAACCAAAAAACTGCAAGTGTCCCAACTGAAAGTACCATGACTAATAATCATTAGAACATGAAACTATAAATGAATTGACCTAATCACTGTAATTAATAATTAGAGGAAAGAGTGTGTTTCTCATCATATTCACCTTTTATATCAACAACTTGCTTTGGTGCTTGTCTTAAATAACATACTCTTATCCCTTAAATATAACTTTGTATCCCTTCTGCATCAATTCACCAACGCTTATAAAATTATGTTTGATACAAGGAACATAATATACCTCTGAGACTGTTTTTGGCTCCCCTTGCTTGGTCAAATAGTTGACCTCTCCTTTACCATCTACATCCACAATCTTGTCAGTCCCCAAATTTATCTCTGTCTTCACAGATTGATCCAAATTTGCAATGAAATTCTTTTTGCTTGGCATGTGGTTACTGCAACCATTGTCTAATTTCCACACATTATCAGATGGTTCATGCATGCTATGACAAGCTAGAAATGTGGAGTTAATATTATTTTTACTAACATTATCTCTCTAGCTTCCTTGATCAAATATCCTCTTCTTGCAATCATGATCATAGTGACCAAATTTATTGTAATAATAACATCTCACCTTTGATTTATCTAACCTTTGGTTATTATTGATGTTTTTGTTGCTACTTTGACTTTGATGTTCTTGTTGTTCTCGATCATATCTATAACCACAATATCTTCTAGCTCATCCTCTGCGTCTCGATCTACTTCTACCTCGACCTTTGGCTCTTTAGATAGAAACCTGGCTTTTGAATGTAGATTCTAGAGTGGATTCCCTTTTTGTGTATATCCTTGCCTCATGTAATACAATTGCTCACATCAACCCATCATCTGTTAGTTTTTCCGAACCCTTGGGTTCTTCTATGGATGTTACCATAACATCAAATTTGGTAGACAGAGATATGAGAACCTTCTCATAAATTGTTTTATATTTAATATCCTCACCATAAATTTTTAATTGGTTTATGATAGTCATGACCCGATTAATGAATGAATCAATGTCCTTTGTCTCTTTCATCTACATATTTCAAAATCTCTCACAATATTCTCCAATTTAACAATATTGAATTTTTCATACCTTTATAGCTTTTCGCCAATCTCTCCCATGTTGTCTTTGTTGAAGAACTGATTATAATATTCTAGAACACTACTCGGCTTGCTCCCTTCTAAATAAGTCATAATGCTTGTGCATTCTTCCTTTTGTCTTTCTTCCATTGCTCCCTCTCTGTGTTAGTGAGAACTTGTTTTCTGCTTCACTATTAGGTTCTGAAAACCCAAACTGGACATGATCTCAAACATCATGCACCTTCAACGTGGTCTCCATTTTAATGGCCCACATATTATAATTCTTCCCTATAAAAAAAGAAAATTGTGACTGAAAAGAGGTTGTTGCCATGTTTCTTCAAAAAGTTCTCTTCTTATGAAACCCTAGATATCTTTTTTATAATAAGGCCTTTAAAAAAACTTAATATAATATATTTAATTTTCAAAAATTATATTTTTAAAAATCACTATATTAAAAAAATATTTTCAAAAGCCCTTTTTGAAAGCTTTTAATAAAATTTGAAACCACTCCACGTATTAAATAGAATTAAAAATCACTTTGGAATTTGAAACAACTTTTCCAAAATAAAAATCAAAGTAACATGACTTATTGACTTTGTGTTTGTTTTAAAAAAAATACGCTTTGCTCTAACATGTCCGTAGGATTGTTGACCTATGTGCTAATGCTGGTCGACCATGCTAGTGAGCTAAAGCTGCCAACGAACAAGGTTGTCTGTGTGCCCAAAAAATTGTATATTGTTATAACAGTGGCAACAATACTTCAAGATGTGGTATTCATTGGGAAAAAAAAAATATTTTTGGTTATTTCTAATCTAGTCTTGATACTGATTTGTTGGAAAGGCAGAGGACTAAAGACACAAATAGTTCACACACAATAAAACACAAGTTACGACTCTTCTATTGATCATACAAAATTGATTGATTACAATAAACCCAGTGAAAATTTTGTATACCTTATCTACTAAAGACTCGCCTAATATAACTTGACATACAACTACAGACTAAATTCATCTATCACTTAATTTGACTTGACTCAATACTCAATTAACTTACTCTCTAAATGTAACAAACTCTTCATTCTAGAGTAATTATTTTATTTTAACAACTATTCCACAAACCTCGTGCTATTCTATGTTTTACCTTTCCATTTTAACAGAATTGAAAAACAAATGAGAATAAAAGAGAATTAACTACGATCATGCATTAACTATGATCGAGTTTTTGAGGAAGCCCGAGACACAAGGGATGAAGCCTGACGTTATTCATTTGATTTTTTAACACATAACCTTTCATTGTATGGCAACAAATGGTACAACGATGGTTCAAATTTGTTTTGGAATGAAATTTAAAGTTTAGATCATTGTGTAATGGGTTTTGCACCTCATTACTAAGAGCAGCATAGGCCTAGTGCAGAGTGAAATTTTGGTAGGATGAGGAGGAGGAACATTTAAAACACTTGTAACCGATGTAGGCTCGTGATATTGGGATCGCTTCGCCACGAGTAGCCCTATATAATGAATAAGAATATAGCCATTTAATTTTAAGTTTTAGTATATAAAATTAAAATTAAACTAAACCTAAAATTCAACTTTTGATTGATTAATTTCAATGTCTCTAGTTTACATTAAATCTTGAAATGATAGGTACATTTTCATATCAACCGCTTAATAAATGAATGGTTAAGAGAAATGTAAACATAAAGCTGAAAATGTTTTGATCCTTTAAAAATGAATTGTTGGGTTCAAAGACATTTAATAACTGATTTTATATCTCAGAATTATAATATTTAAATCTTTTAACATCTTCCTCATACATTACCAACTTAGTTTGTCATAGCCTTTGGTCAAATCAAGTTTTATCATCATCCCTGGTGTCCTATACTTTTTTAGGGAGTGTATCACCTCATGGGTAAGGATGATGCCATCTAGAATATGTCTCCCCTCCGTAAATCCATGTTTTTCAAAGGATATAAGCTTTGGGACCAGGGGTTTTTATCTATTTTCCATTACCTTTGTCATAATTTTGTAGATGACATTACATAGTGCAATCGGTCTGAACTTACTTGGTTCTTCCACCCCGTGCTATTTTGGAATACGGATGAGGAAAGTGGAGTTGAAGGACTTCAAAATTATTCCCATTCTCCGAGAGTCCTCTACAATTTCCAAAAATTAATCCTTCACTAAATCCCAGAAGTTTTGAAAGACGTTGGTCATGACCCCATCCGAGCTTGGGGCTTTTCCTCCTTCCATCTATTTGACGGCTTCCTCCACCTCAGCCATTTCAAATCTACACATCCTCATCATGTTATTCTCTGCCAAAACCAAATGAGGTATGTTGGAGGTTATATTATCTATATCAGGTCCTCTGTATTCCTTTGTCTCATGAAGCAGATTAGATAAATAATGGTTAAGGTTTCAGTCTAGATCTTCTGGCATTTCCACATACTAGCCGTTGGTGGTTTTTAATTGGGCTATGTGGTTTCCTTGATGGTGTTGGATTGTAGCTCTGTAAAAGAACCTGGTGTTCATGTCCCCCTCCCTGAGCTAAATTTTTCTAGATTTCTACTACCACAAAATATCCTCGTGCCTTTCACACTGGGAAAGCTCTAGGAGGAGTATGGATATCATTTCCCTCTCCTCATCACTATAGCCATCGTGAATTACCCGTTGCTGAATGTCATCAATCTATCCTTCTATTCTCTGTTTCTCCTCTTGAATATTTCCAAAGGATTCTTTATTCCACCTCTTCAACCATTCTTTTATAAACTTGAGTTTTTGCTTTAGGCAATACATTTTTGAACATGAGGGGGCCTCATATCCCTCCCACCACTCCTTGAGAGGAATGTGGAAATCGGGGTGCGACAACCAAAAACTATCAAAATCAAAGGGTCATTTTAGTTTCTTGCCTAATCGATGCCAATCTAGATAAACCAGCCAGTGGTCCAACCTAGCTTCTGAGAGGACAATGGCCACAATATCTCCCCCTTGTTAAAAACAAATTTTGACATTAGGAACCGATCTAGCCGAGAAGAAATGTGTCGGGAGCCAACACGTTTGTTTTTCTAGGTGAATAAGTTGTTGGTAGTCCTTTTTTTCCACTGTTGAGTGCACCATCACCAAGGGGCCCATTGTTGCTTGCAAAGCTACCCTAAGGTCTCGGTTGAGGAACCTATCAGAGTAGAAGATATATCATCAAAAGAAGCACTCTAATTATGAGTCTTAATGCTTGAACTAGAAAACTGAGGATATATGACCTTACCCGTTTTTCCTATGTCTGAGGTCGATCCCACCAGGGGTGAACCCTCTATTACTCCTCGTGCTCTAGAACCTACAAATCAATCAAGACAAAGCACAAAAACTAGTTGCACAGAATATATGTCACAGATGTCAGCATGTTAGCATATTTAATCTCATAAAAATAACATGAAATAACCCATTACAAGATCATTTAACATGTATATGAGACATATAAAACAAAGACATCAGGAACGAGATAGAGCTTCTTTTATTGATAATATATAAAGAGAAAGTGTATAAATCACCTGATATCCGCCATAGCTCCAAGCGAAACCATCCTCCAAATCTGTCCAGCCCTAGCCTTACAAAGCTTCTTCCATAAAGGGTGCACAAAGGATGTCACATAAAGTGGGGGTGAAAATCACAAGGAAAAAAGGGTTTCCTCAATGTACGAATTGCAGGAGGCACAAGGAAATATCAAACTTGATCAGGGCTATAACAGGCTATAATATCAGTAGAATTCTCACCCTCCTCCCTTAGTCCATTCCTTGAGGTGCTTCTATACTTCCTCAAATAAATTTTTCAGTTGGGAAACAGTTTGGCCATGGGATGGGGTAGTTAAGTTACAGGAAAAACCCTTAAACCCCACCCAATTAGTAGGGATTTTTATATTTTTTAATTTTTTAAATAGTATACGTGGGTCAATTATGGATGGACCCACATTTTCATGCTGAAAAATATAGGCAGAGTCGTGTATGGAATTCAAAATATTGTTTTTTAAGAAGTTTAACCAAGTCTGAATGGAAGGGCTACCCAAGGCCAATGCATAAGTCATTAGGTATATAGAGGTTATAAATGATGCTATAATAGATGCCCCCTAATATATGAGGTCAGAAGGGGTACATGATGGCTGAAATGTATTATGTGCATAAGAAAAAATCTTGCGAGGACTAGAGAGGACTTCACCAAATTTCAGCCTGCCAAAAACCAGTGAAAGAATTCAGTAAGAAAGATTAAGTTTGAGGCGGCCATACCAATGCTCAGTGAAATAAAATCATGTCCACATATCAAGTATGGAGTGGATCCAATATGTATACAAGTATAACTGAAATGTAAAGTACATAGTGAATCATCTGATCACTGCCCAGAAGTACATATCAAAATCATGTCCAAGTATCAGATATAAAAGACTGATCAATGATGCTGCAAAGATATCTGATCACTGAAGTGACAACTAAATCTCCAAGTACTAAATCATAAGTGGTGGACCAAATGGTACTGCATGCAACTCGGGTGCCAAGATACAAGATGTTGCTATGATGAACTACAATATATAAGGGTGGATGGTGTTACTAGAAGAAAAATGAAGGAGTTGTCAAATCAAACCAAAACATGCTGATGCAAACCCAAGGTATTCATTGATCACCATGGCAAAATTATACACAATGGGAATAAATGAGATGAGTTAGACCACGTGAAAAATTGTTTGATTAATGGTCATTGATGTATACTATCAACAAACATGAGAAAACTCACCGATAATGATGATGAGAGTCAAGGTGCCCCATTAGAATCTAACAAGTGCAAATAAATGATTTGAAGTTGAACACTTGAGAGAATATACCAATCAGGAGACATTGATGTATTCTCACTATCGATAGTGAAGGAGTCTACCACTTATGACCGCAAACCCTAAGGTAATGACAAATGCACTATAGACCTTATTCCCAAAGCAATGAGTCAGAGTCAATGCGAAAATATCTGTTGGAAGGAAGGCATTAAGGCATCCCACATCAATCCAGTGTGAGTGTAACTCACAGGCCAAAATTTGGAAGGAATCGGACAAAGAAAAGTGAAGTAATCAACCTGAAGTACGTTTTCGGCATGCACAAAATGTAGCTAGCGCATGGAGAAACACTATGAAATTTGACAAAGAGGTGAGGAATCCACCGATAGGGTCAAATGGAAACCAAGGTTTTTCATGAATTCTAGGTGTGTAATGTAAGTTGAATTTGAACACAAGAGAAAGCATTGAGTCAAAGACCCAGGGTGTCGATTAAATGTTGAGCACAAAGTCACCTATCAATAATGTAAATAGGGCTAGGGTGCAGCTCTAGGTTTACTCTCAGAGAAATTTGTCGAAGTCGATAAGAGACAAACCCATCTATAATAATTCAAAGGAGATGTTCTCAAAGCAGCATGAGCAAAGGACCAAATAGCTAATGTGATAGAACAAGATGTTGACAGACCAGGATGGCCAATTGAAAAATGAGTCAAGAGACACCGTAGAAAGGACGACTCAGGTTAACTTCCCTTGAACAAAAGCATGACTCATTTTGACTATGGTAGCATATGATAACTTTGTATAAGTTTTCCATGTAAGAGGCATAAAAAAACCCTCCATAAGATTGGAATAGATAACCAACCGGGGGAGTCCTAACTCGATAACAAGGTTACGGCTTCTCCTAAGTAAAAAATAAGCCCATCCAAAATGGAGAAAAGACTTATAATTTTTGTACTTTTTTCAAGGGCGACACAACTGCCTCTTTAGCTGCCATCAAATATGGATGTAATGTCCCGTTCCTGCTCTTTTTGGGATATTTTATTTTTGTCTTTTTCATATTTCAAAGCCTAAAAAAGAATAAAAGAACACATATATTATAATGGATAGAACGAGTGTCAGTAAAAATATGCACTAGTTCCTCGGATAGGAACAATCCTATGATCAATGCAAGGTGGCAAAAAATGGCAAGTGATAATGAGAGGAATGTTCCATCTGTTGGAAAAGGTGTCAAGTTGTGAGGGCTAAGTGATTGTGTGGTTGACTTTGCAAAAAGATATGGTTAGAAGATGGCTTAAAAATGAGTCCAAATGAAGCTGGCTATAGGCCAAGATATACAAATGGTCAGTATGCAATGCAACAATACAACTCAACAAAAATATGGGAGCCTCTAGGCTATATGGCCAAAAAAAGATAGTGAAGAAGAAGAAGAATGAAGCTTCAATGCATAAGTCATTGTGGGACTAAAGAGGACTCCCGAGCCTACAAAAATTGTAGAATGGACAGAAAATGATAGTGAGGAACTAACTATGAAGCCCATGTAAAGGATGGATATACCATCATATCATGATTTATAAGTCAGCAAGTGAAATTGGTTTAATATTCATAATATGATGGGGTCGACCTTATGGAAAGATTTCAGACTGGAGGCTAGTATGCATAAGTGCAATGTAAATTGAATTCCCTAACCTATATGCTAGTTCAGAATAAAATACCTACCATGACAGGTTAGCGGTCATGGATCCAAAGCAAAAAATGGAATCAACTCGGAATCACAAGAATGGACCTAAAAATAACCTATCCCAACACTTACAAGCCAAAAGTTTAAACAGTCATGAACAAATTCAAAAAATAGACACAAACGAAATTTATGATTTTTTTTCAATTATGGGCATAAATAGGCCTTTTGGACTCACATTTGGTCATTTGTGCTGTGAAGAAATTGTGAAAGTGCTTTGGAGAAAAAAATCGCCTTCTTGGAAATAGAGCAATTACCCACTAAATCGATCCAAATCTTTCAGGTAAGCCTCATACTCAGATTAGTCATTAATTTCTTTATCATTTCAAGTACATTTTTGATATTTTCACCATAGAAAAGATATTTTTCTTTTCTTTTCTGAAACCCTCTGCATATACGGGGGTTCAAAATGATGAACCTATGTATAGACGCAACTGTGTGTGAATAGACTCGCAAATGTGCAGAGCAAAATCTTAAAATTAATTTCTAAATGGTTTTTAGATGAAATGACATAGGATGACCATAAGCTAGAGGGAAAGAGAGCATAGTACAATTGATAATGAGGTCATGGAGGATGAATTATCCTTGAATGTACTCTAGAGTTGTGGATTATTGAAATTATTCAAAATGCCAAACATGAAAATGAAAACAAGACTTCTCTAGATGCTGGTAAGTTGTTGGGATCGGAATGAGGATATTTTCATGATAGATAAAATGATACTAAGGATTTAGATCAAAGAAATTTACTTCATAAATATACTCTCTCAGAGAGGGGAACGAGTAAATCTACAGGGCAAGCCCATAGGAGGGTTAAATGTTGAGGATTATATTTGGATTTACTGTGCTGAGGGTACTCAGAAGGTCGGGACTCAAATCCAAATTAGAGATGTGCAAGGGTTGCACATGAAGATCCTCCTTTTTACCATTGTGAGGGTAGTTGGATTAGGTTCCTTACACCAGGCTTCACGAGGAAGCATGAGTTTGGTAGTGGATTTTTTGACTACAATATATGATTGGTGCACAACCTTACTATCATACTTGAAGAAACAAATGACCTCAATCCAAAAGAATAAAACAAATCATTTTGGTGATGGAACCATTCTATGTACATTCTTCTTTGAGAGGATTCTAGGGCTTTTCCCTAAGATCATCTCTACCATCAACAGCCCTCATGATCCACGGATAGCTAGTTGGGAAGATCTGATGAAGAGACTGGGGGTGGAGAGGTCCCCCAGACTACTTGGGATGATGAGTTCTTCCTTTGGTGGGGAGAATAGGTAATCGTAATAGAGTACTGTCCCTATGTTGGCATGGATTTCAGGGGAGATCCAAATTTGACCCTTCCACCCCGTGTAGCATGGGTGGAGATTGGTAAGATCACACAATGAATTTTGATTATCTAATTTTTTTTATTTTCAAATTATATGAAAATGAAAAATATTTTTGTTAGGACAATTTGACTTACAAATTTTTATGGATCATGTTGCATACATGGGACCAGTGAGACCGGAGGGCTTCCCAAGGCATAAGTAGTGTAGAAGTGAAGCTGAGGATGCTGCATAATACACAGGGAGAACCCCCCATGCTATATAGAGAAACTTGGAGAGCTTGACTTGCTAAGTCCCTATGGCAGTAATATAGGATCTCCCGAAGGCTATACAGAGACATATGGTTGGAGTACCATGCAATTGTGTGCATCTATTCCGCCATGTGGCAAAAACTATAATATTATTTTGGAGCAACAAACCTGGGTAGGGCCCACAGGGATAGATTTTATTGATCGTATTTTATTGATTAGATGTCTGTAATATTTTTTGATGATGAACATGATCGAGCATAAGCCCTCTTTTTGTAGGACATGATTGTCCAATTTTTGTATATTTTGAACATAACTATGATCTATATATATATATATATATATATATATATATATATATATATATATATATATATATATATATATATATATATATATATATATACACAACAATTTTATATGATGTGATTGTCCCAACTGTACAATGATGTTTGATTTTTTTGATATTTTAATGTGTTGAATGATTAATATGCCAATCAATTTCTTGATTAGCTAATGAGTGTGCAAACCAATTTTCTGAACGAGGAATGTGAATGAATGTAGCATAATGAAATTAATGTTGTAAAAAATGCACTCTCAGAAATAATCGATGTAAAAATGGGTCTCTGACATGATAGGTGTTATTCAATTGTGAAACCACCGATTGCGAATCTAAGTATACTATTAATGAATCAACACCAAGAGATATTGCCTCTGAGAGTAGGTTGACCGCTGCAGTGTACTCTTCCACATTATTCGAAGTAGGACCAATGCATACACCTCTTGAGACTATAAAATAACTAGATGGATAGTGAATTACCCAAGTCATGGAAGCAAGACTCCAGTTATTTCTACTAGCACCATCGGCCAAGCCAAAATGACTCATCTCATCCAAAAACACCTGCGAAAGCAAATCAAAATAATCAAATTCACATCAAAAATTGATAGACAGACATATACAAAAAATACAATATTTACAAACAAAGAAAATGCTAGGAAAAATCCTAGGCATAATACTTCTTCAGATAGAGCCCATTTCTAGGCTCTGCTAGCTCATTTCCGTCGAAATAAACCAAGGCATAAGATCCATTCTTTAGGACCTTTTTAACAATAAAAGGGCCATACCACATGGATTTGAACTTGCCTACCCCCAAGGAATCCTTGTCTTGAGCATAAACCAAAACAAGGTCACCTTTAAAGAAAGCCCTAGGCTTTACCGCTTTATCATACTAAACCTTCACTCATTTCTTCTAAGCCTCGTTCATCATAGTTGCATATAGGCACTTGTCATTGAGATGTTCTAGATAAACAAGGCATTCTTCAAGACTTGAAGTGTCGGGTAGAAGCTCAACTGAAAGCTTGAGGGAAGGAATCTTGTATTCAATTGGAAATATTGATTCCATCCCAAAAACTAGTTGGAACAGAGTGAATCTGGTTGCAGTCTGCACAGACTTCCAATATGCCCAAAGTGCAAGATACAACATGATGTTCCAATTGGATATGGATTTATCAATTGTCCATTGAATGATAACCTTTAAGGACTTGTTTACGGCTTCAACCTGCCCAATGGCTTGAGGATAATACAGCGATGAATGCTCCTGCTGAAAACCCAATTTGAGAGCCAATTCAACCATCATATTGTTATGAAAATGACTTCCATGGTCAGTGAAAATCTCTTTGGGGATACCAAAACGAGAAATGACTTGGTTGGATAGAAACAGGGCTATTTTTCACCATCATTCACAAAAGTAGGCATAGCCTCATGCCACTTCGTAAAGTAGTCGACTGCTACAATAATGTACTTATGACCCTTTGCCAAAGTCGGGTTACAAGTAGTATAATCAATACCGCACTTTGTGAACAGACTGCCAGTGACAACAGGAAAAAAAAGAGTTGTATGAGCATGCATCTTCCGAGTATACAATTGACAAGGATGAAATTTTTTGACTAGATCAACACAATCATTGAAAATAGAGGGCAAAAAATATCTTGCACGCAAAATATTTTGGGCTGTAGCAAGCCCACATAAATGACCACCACAAGTTCCACTATGGAAATCATTCAACACAACCTCAAATTGTTCGAGATTCAAGCAATGTCTAAGGATTGAATCTATCCCACGATGATATAGAGTTTCACCGATAATAAGATAACTTTTCACTAAGTCACGCAAATTTTGATGCTCCTCTTTCGAAAAATATAAGGGAAACATTGAATTTTGGAGATAAAAAATGAGATTTCCATACCAATTATCCTGTAAAGAAATGAGGAAAATATGTTCATCAGGGAACGAATCTTCGTAAACAATCTCATCTCCACAGGGAAACTCAGAGATCAACTCCACAAATACCAAATATTTGTTGTATTTGGCAGACATGAATTCGAGATCAAACTCTTTAAAAATTACAATCCATCGATTGTATTTGTCCCAAATCACTCACCTACTAAGAACAGATTGAAATAGATTAACTGCCACAAAAACATAAGTTTTGTAAAGAAGGATATAATGCCTGAGCCGTTGGACAAAATGGACAACTATCAAAGCTAATTTCTTAATGGGATAATACTAGAGTTCAAGACCCACCAACCCTTGACTAAGGTAGTAAAAAACATGCTCACAAAGACCGTCATCTTCCTAAACCAGAACCATACCGATAGTATATTCTGCTGCAACGAGGTATAAAAGGAATTCTCTGCTATCATCAGGTGGACTCAATAATGGAGTAGAGGTCAATACCCTTTTCAAAGCATCGAATGAGCATTGAGAAAATTCATCCCAAAATAATGGAACTCCTTTCTTTAACAACCTCATAAATCCTTTTGTCACCTTGGCATAATTAATAATAAATCTCCTTAATAAATTGGCCTTACCTTGTAGAATTTGAAGTGGATGAATAGAAGACGGGGGAGGCAACTGAAGTATTGCCTCAATCTTGAAGGGATCTACCTGAATCCTAGCAACCGATTAGTCGTGATGACGAAAACACACTTATTAAGGTTCAACCGAATTTTATAATAATGACACTATTCAAAAACTTGTCGAAGGTGTGAAGGATGATCAATTCTCTTTCGAGAAAGAGCAGTTAAATAATCCAAATATGCTTCGATAATATGCTTGATGTCATGGAAAGCATAGGACATGGCTCAATGGAAAGGAGCTCCAACATTTTTAAGGCCAAAAGTCATCTTTTTGTATGCAAATGTACCCCAGGGGAAAATAAAAGTAGTCTTATGTTGATCTTCAGAATGGATAGTAATATGATTGTATCATCAGAAACTGTCCATGAAGGAGAAAATCTCATTCTCTGCACACTCATCAATAATATGATCAGTAAATGGTGTGGGGTGATTATCTTTCGACATGCCTTATTCAAATCCATGAAATCAATGCAAACACAGATTGTTCCTTGTTTCTTTTCCACATGCACTGGATTTGAAACCCACTCAATTAACAGAATGGGGTTTATAAAACCTGCCATTAGTAGCTTCTCAACCTCGGCCTTGATATTTGTTGCCTTCCTAGGGTTGACCGGATGAAGCTTCTGCCATATAGGCTTAGCATTTTCGTAAGTCTTGATCTCATGCTATATAGTAGATGAATATATCCCAGGCATTTCCTCATAAGACCAAATGATCACATCCCAAAATTCTCTAAAGAGATCGGTGTAAATATGAATCTCTTCAGGGGAACATTTAGCTCCAATGAAGACATTCTCAATAGCGTTAGGATCTCTAGAAATGTTCACCAAGGTAGTCTCATAAAGGAAAACCATGTTCCCTTCAGAAAAAACTTGTTATGGAGCTAAGAGGTTCAAGACCGGGTGGACAGGACCAAAAGACTGAGGGATAGACAATCTTGTTTCAACTTCTCGTAAGTCTGGTAGAAAATAGGACTGATGATGCAAATCACCCCACAGTATTTCTACGCCAGTCATTACATCAAGGATAGCCTCTTCAGATGGAAGAGTGGTATCAAGGAAATCCTGAGTAGAAGATGAATTAAGAGTCTAAGCCGAAGCCACATCTCCATCCAACTCTTTTGGTGAAGGAGAAACTAGAACGGAGTCTGCAGAGTCAACAATAGATTGATAGGAAATATCTGCTGTAAACATAGGGAATTCCATTCCACCCACTTGACCTTTGTCTAATGTGGAGGTAGGAGAAGGCAAGGTCTAAGGGTCCAAGAAATAATGAGTTCAAAAGAATTCTCTTCCAGTAGGAACCCTAGAGGATGAGATAGCAATAATACGAATTGAAGGACGTAGAAGATCAAAATTCCACATCAATGTTGTATACATTCGAACCCCCATATTCTCAACAAGTTGCTTGGTATCGTTCACCAAGGGTACAATAGATTCAGTAGATGCATTTGGATCTACAGGAGAACTGGTCATCTGGTCAACAATGACAATCCTCCTTTCATGGGGAAAAAGGATGAAAAATAATGATGAAGCAATATCATCCATCTCATAAATCCAATTCCACCCCAACAGAAGGTTGTAGTCTAAATTTTTGTCAACTATCTCTACCTCAATATTGACAGTTTTACCCCCAACACAGATGGGTAAAGATGGAACAATGCCATGTGGCCTATGAGAATGACCATCAAATGCAGCTATAAGATTGGGTGAAGTGACAACTAAAGGAGTTCCAATGGCTTTCCAACATGAGATAAACATGACACATGTGGAAGCACCCTCATCGACTATTGTTCGAAAAATATTTATCTTTTGATATGTAGACTTAATCTGAAAATCCATGTGATGAGGAAGTCTCTTCTTAAGATTTTACATGTCAAATGTGATCATAAGATACTTTTTTGGATTAACAGCCCGAATCAAGTGATCAATGCACTCCTTTTTGCTTGGCATGATTGGAGTACCTCTAATGCAAACGTGGCACAAGGAATTTGGTCCAAATCCTCTACAATAGCATAGTTTTGGGAAACCTTGGCATTAGGATTAATCATTGTATGCTTCGTAGACCCTTTCAACATCTGAGGTATAGGCTCAACTGTAGTCCTCTCTATATGGGGTGGCTCAAATTTAATAGGAGCACCCTTATCATTCAAAGACTTAGCTTCACCATAGTCATGAGATCTTGTAGTGATATCAGTGTGAGCACTCATCATATATACATTTGAGGAATTTTCCCCTTCCTGGTTTCCCCCTGCGGAAGATCCAGTGTTAGCATTCGCGCGAATAAGCAGCTACTCCCCTTGGGGAAAAGGGTTTGTTAGTACAGCCTGGGAACTAGAGGAGCCCTCCTGAGTTAAAAAGTGCTGAGTATCCTCAATTTTTGGGTACATGTGAGTAAGATTCTCTCCAGTGCATAACTTGCATGGAAACTTAACCTTCTTCTTATTGTCCCTCTTACCCTCTCCAACATTATCATTGTATCTGTTCACATTACCCTTCCCATCCTTATCTTTTTTCTTATTATTTCATCCCTTCTTGTTCCCATCAGATTGTTGACTTCCTTTGGGGTTATAAGCCTAAACTAAATTAATATTCAAGGGCTAAGAAGGAGTCGACACCGATGGCCTAGCCTTGCCGGAAGGAGCAGATTGTCAAGACAACAACTGTAATTGATTTAGCAGGTTAGCCATGGCACTATCAATCGAACTGATAAGCCCGTCAACATGAGGGCCTGGGTTTTTTTTGGCTAAATATACTTTGGAATGAGGAGAATCTGGAAAAATATTTTTAAGGACCCTAGAGTGAGAATAAATCAGTTCTAACTATTGATCCCTAAAGATAGCTTGTTCCTTAGAGACTACCCTAGAAAGGGATACATCCTTCGAGATTTTTGGTTGTAAGGTTTTAAGAAACCATTCAAGAGGGAACACATTTGTAATCTGGGCTTTGATGAGACTCTTCCTTCTCCTCCATTCCTTAATATGATCAGAAATGTGTGTTGCCCTGTCCTGTTGGAAATTGGCCAGGAGATAAATCCTTGTATCATAACAAACATGCAACTGGAAATGGTTCACAAACATAGTAGCCAACTCACCAAAAGTATCGAAACTTCCCCCTATCATATCAATGTACCATTTTGCAGCATTCCCAGTTAGGGTGTGTTGAAATAGCCTCAACCTAATCAAATCGTCGATGAGGGAGTTCAATGAACACCATAAGTGGAAGTTGGTAACATGGTCAGCCAGATTCTCATTGGTATTCCCTTCAAATTTTGGAATATCTGAGGGAAGTTTAGTAGGGACTGGAGGCCAACCGATGCTATATCGAATAGGATCATTCATCAATTTTGATAAGTATGGCAAGTTTAAATTTGCTGAGAAAGGTTAGCGCAGAGGAGCTTGATAATTCCATACCCCAAAGGAATGATTCCCAACATTTTGAAAAGAATACCCTGGATTTGTTGAGGCACCATGTTGCTAGAGATTGTTCATAGAAAAGGCTGAGCCATAAGAGAAACCTTGTGGCCCAGAAGCATTCAGAGAAGGACCTCATCCCATCGTAGGGTTACCATAAAGAGGGAAATTTACTCCAATTGAAGTGTTAAATGAAGAAGAAACCTAGGCTCTATCAAATAGGATCATTCATCAATTTTTATAAATCTGGAAAGTTTAAATTTTCCAAGAAAGGTAAGCACGAAGGAGCTTGAGAATTCCATCCCCCAAAGGAAGGATTCCCAACCTTTTGAAAATAATACCCTAGATTTGTTGAGGCAATATGTTGCTAGAGATTGTTCATAGAAAAGGCTGAGCCATAAGAGAAACCTTGTGGCCCAAAAGCATTTGGAGAAGGACCCCCTCCCATTTTAGCATTACCATAAACATGGATATTTCCTCTAATCGAAGTGTTAAATGAATAAGAAACCCCTTGGTAAGGGTTCCAAGTGTTGGAGAATGGAGATAAACCCTGAGAAGTACCTACTGAAGGGAAATGTACATTCCCTTGCTGACTAGAGAAAAATTGATTCCCAACTCCCAACCCTGTAAAAGTAGGGTTCCAACCTTGAAAAGCATTAGAGGTTTGACCTCCGAGGAAAGGATTAAAACCTTGAATTTGAGAGGTGAAAGGAAAATATCCTAAGGAAGTGTTCAAATGAGGAATGTGACCACTTACGAAGGGGAAACCCTGAAAAGGAGCTAACCCACTAGCCATAGAAGGCTCAGGTGTGAAATCAACATAAGTAATAGTGAAGGAAACAAAACGAATTTCACTAGATGGCATTCCAAAAGAAAAGGCACCAGAATGGGAACCAAATGCTTGGATGCCCCCAGTTGTACATGAAATAGAGGCAGAGCCAAACATAGAAGCACTTGAAGTGATAGTTTAAATAGCAATAGTACCCCCTCCTTCAACTGAAAGAGGAGTATGCACACTTGTAGTGCTCATAGCCGAAGTTGTGTTCCCAGCCGTGGCCATCGAAAGAAAGGGATAAGGATGAGGGCTAGCTAGTCTATGAGACACGGGCCCAACGTACAAAAGAACGTCCGAGAAAATGGCAGGAAGAGGATATGAAGGAGTACCTAAAGGTTCAGGAACCTCTTCAACCTCAACTTCTTTGGCTGGAAACAAGACTCTAGAGATGAGCATAGTGCTCCTCTCTATAATACAGCTATTAGTAGGACCACCCGCAGAAACAACAACCCCAGTCGGAGGATCACTCTCTGATATGTTCATAACTACTAGATGAAAATCACCAATAGAATTTATCCTACGCCTTCTTAAAGAAGGCTCGACACTCGCAGGATAAATCCCACGAAGCCTCCTCGATCAACAAGGCGATCGGCCAACCACTTTTGATAGTTATGAGATTAATTAGACTCAAAAAATTATGAAGCTATGGCAATCTAGGAGCAAAGAGAACACTCTATTAAAAGCCCCTAAGATACAAAAATCAGGCAACCTTCAGGTATTTTTGCTTAGGGTTATTAGGACCGAACACCAAAATACAATAAATCGAATTAAAAGACCTTTTAAAAATAGTGTGGGTTAATTACGCCCCAAGCCTACTAGAAAAGGTAACATAAAAAATTATGCTGACCTCCTCACAAAATCCTTTTCCGGTGTAAGTGCCTGAGCTTCGCAAGGGCACCCTCTCGTACCTCAGGTACCATGGGTATTCCCCCCCACAGTCACCTATGTGATAGATAGGAAAGGAAACTAAGGGAACCAGTTCGTATCGGCAGTGGGGTGGAACAGTATTAGGTCAAGATTCGGCAAATAAGAGACGGGATATCTCTCTTATTTTCCTTCACTGTCCCTCGTGCTTAACTCTATCGAGATAGAGCTTTCCCGATCCACTTAACGAAGTTGGATTTCACTCATTAATCCACTTCTTCATTTGACAGCTTTGAGTGGCCTTGGAGAGATAACTGTCCACTCACCTATTCCAAGGCCCTATGACCTAGACTAGTTGGTGTAGAATTAATGACAGTAAAAACTTCTAGTTCATTTTAGTTAATTGATTGATTTTAAACGGTTCTTATTTAAGTCATGGGTAGATGGAGAACGCAACTTATTATGTTTTCGGCGCAAAAGAGAAATTAATAGAAAACCTACTACATTGATATGCAATTTTTTCCTTTTGATGAAAATATATTTCTACTTGGATTCTACGAAGAAACTAATAAATAAGAAATACTTTTTTTTTTCTTTTCAATATCACTCTTCACACACTTCAAAAAAATACCAAAAATAACTAGAATGCTTAACGGTGAAACTAATGCAAAAAATACCAATGATAAATGCAAATCCTAGGACTACTCACAAAGGGAAGAAAAAGAGTTTTCCAATAAGATTGGTTTGATCACTTTCATGGAAAAGCATAGACAAGCCCGAAAAGGAACTTGTTTGCACACAACAATGCCAAAACAATCTTGATATAAAATAGACAAATCAAAATAAGGAGTCCTTTCAAAACCAAGCTATTGGACCAAAAAATGAGAAACTAGAAAATTTCTCCAAAATGGATGAAAACTGTGAAAAGAAAACCAAATCAAAAGCAATGAAAAACAAAAATGTTTTTTGGCTTTTCACTTTTTAAGGAAACAAGAAATTTTCATTGAGAAAAGCACAAAACTACCAAAGGTCCCGAATAAAGAAATTAAGCCAACAAAGCAACTTTGAATTGCACAAGCCAACTATGCCACTTTCGTAGCGCAAGTCAAACAAAAAAAAGAAGTAACTAACTCAAGAAACTGATTAAAAACAATAGTATACACTTCGAGCAAACAAAAACTTCAAGAAACCAATCAATGACAACTTCAAGATCTAGTAGAAAGATGACCTCAAGAAACAAGAAAACCAAGAAAGTCAAGAAGGAAAAAACCAAAAAGTGAAGCAATGCATAAGGCAAACATGAGAAAACTGACCAAGGCTCACTGTTCTGAAAGGTTAGAACAACCAAAAACTTTAGAAAGAATTCCTGGTGGTATAGTCACAATTGAAACTTCACAGAAGAGGTAAAACCATAGACTGAATAGGTTTTCACATAAAAAGTAGAGGAACTGACATATATCAAGAAGAACCATAGTCTAGACACCTAAGAGGTTCCACAGGGATGACCAAGAATAGGAAGGAAAGACTTACAGGGTCACAAAATTCAATTTTTAAAATTTTACTGGGCATATGTAGATCCACTGTGTGAAACATGCATGTATATGTGATTGTACCTAAAGAAAATCATGTATACACGAGTCCCTTTGGAAGAAACAGAAGTTATACATGAATGTGTACACACAAAGTAGCATTTAGAAATTGTAATAAAGAAAAAGAAAAAAACCCAGTCCTAATCCAGAAGATCAGGACTTCTTCCTGGATGGGAAAAGAACCTACTAGAATGAAAAAGTGATCAAACTGCTAGGGAACCCAAAATAAAAAGAAAAACAACCCAAACTAGGAATTACATGGATTTAATCCCCAGTAGAGTCGCCAGTTCTGTTACGAGAAAAGCTACCCTAAGGTCTGGGTTGAGGAACCTAACAGACTGAAAGGCATATCATCACAAGAAGCACTCTAATTATGAGTTTTAATGCTTGAACTAGAAAATTGAGGATAGATGACCTTACCCATTTGTCCTACGTCTGAGGTTGATAACCCTCAGGGTGCAAACCCTCTACTACTCTTTGTGCTCCAGAACCTACAAATCAATCAAGACAAAGCACAAAAAATTGTTGCACAACATATATGTCCTAGATGTCAACATGTTAGCATATATAATCTCATAAAAATAACATGAAATAAACCATTACAAGATTATTTAACATGTATAGGAGACATATAACGCAAAGGCATCATGAAGGAGACAAATCTTCTTTTATTGATAATATGTAAATATAAAGTGGAGAAATCACCTAAGATCTGCCACAGATCCAAGTTATCCTCTGGACCTATCCAGCCCTAGCCTCACAAATCTTCTTCCATAAAGGGAGCACAAAGGATGTCACATAAAGTGGGGGTGAACATCATAAGGAAACATGGGTTTCCTGAACCTGGGAAGTGCAGGAGGCAGAGGGAAATATCAGACTTGATCAGGGCTATAATAGACTATAATATCAATAGCGTTCTCTCTCTCTCCTCCCTTACGCCATTCCCTTGAGGTGCTTTTATACTTCCTAAAATCAGATTTTTTCAGTTGGGAAATAGTTTGGCCACGAGATGTGGTAGTTAAGTTATAGGAAATACCTGTAAACCCTACCCAATTAATAGGGAATTTTTACATTTTTTAATATTTTAAATAGTATACGTGGGTCAATTATGGATGGACCAGTGCTTGTATGCAGAAAAATTTGAGCAGAGTCTTGTATGGAATTCAAGATACTGTTTTTTAAGAAGTTTGACCAAGTTTGAATGGAAGGATTTCGCAAGGCCAATGCGTAAGTCATCAACTATATAGAGGTGATAAATTATTCTATAACACCCGTTGAGGGACTGCCCTCATCTCCCATACTCACTGTCATCATCCCAGGCCTCACAGGCCCAGAGGCGCTGCCTCCTTCAACTGTCCTTGCTTGCAACTTCCCACCTCACTTTGTCGTGACCTAGGGTTTATTAATATCTTCTATTTATTATTAATTTCAGTGACATATGTTTATATCATTAATATATTGTGTTTATTATTAGAGTTTATAATAATAATTTTAGGGTTTATAATATTAATCTTAGGTTTTTTTATATTGGGTTTGATGATGTTAGGGTTTATAGTATTTATTTTAATATCAAAGTTTAATTTCATGATGTATCACATTATTCTTATTAATAATGTAACATTTTAATACTAAGGTTTAGATTTTTTCCATTTAGTTTATTTTCGCTTGGGTTTATAATATTAAACCATTGTGTTTATTTCCCTTTGGGATTATAGTACTAATCCATTTTGTTTATAATTTTAATCCCTCATGTTTATTTCCCCCTAGATTTATAATATTAATCCTTTGATTTATAATATGTCATTTAGTATAAGGGTTTGAAATATTCAGTTTTTAATATTGGGGTTTATAATATGGGTTTTTATGATTTTAGAGTTTATAATATTAAAATTAATCCCTTAATTTTATTAATATTAAGGGTTTATAATATTTATCCCTTGGGTTTATATTATCAACCCATTGGGTCTATAGTATTAAACCATTGGGTCTATTATTCCCGAGCGTTTATAAAATTAATCACTTCGGTTTATATCATTAATAGCTTGAGTTTAGTATTAGAGTTTATAATACTAATATTAGGTTTTATAACCGTAGGTTTTATAATATTAATCTTAGGAATTATAATATTTGGTTTGATGATGTTAGGGTTTATAATAGTCAGTTTAATATTAAAGTTTAATATCATGATGTATCACATTGTTCTTATTAATAATGTAACATTTTAATCCAATGGTTTGGTGTTTTCCCATTTAGTTTATTTTCCTTTGGGTTTACAATATTAAACACTTGTGTTTATTCCCCCTTGAGTTTATACTATTAATCCCTTGGAATTGTGATATTTTAGTTTTTTATTTTGGTTTTATAATATGGCATTTAGTATGAGGATATGAAATACTAGTTTTTTAATATTGACGTATATAATATTGGGGTGTTCAATATTATTGTTTATAATATTAGGGTTTAATATTGTTATGTTTGAATGGTTCATAAATACATCATTATATATAAAAGATATTGATAGCTATACTAATATGTTAATAAATGTAGATTAATCATTAAGATAATGGTGATGGATAAATAAGTATTATTAGTAATAACCCTATATTATTATTATATTATGTTAATTTTTTTATCATTATATCTCTGTGTGTGTGTGTGTGTTATTATTTATATAGTTTTTAATAAGTACAAATAGTCAATCTTTAATAATCACATTGACATTATACATATAATAATTATTTAATAATTAATAATATGATTGATAAAATTTTGTGATCCTATATCAACCACATTTACCAATATGGTTGTATATGTGCTTCATATACGTCTATCAGGGAATATAAACCACATTAGTAAATGTGGTTGTGCTAATATTTATTAAAAAGAAAAAGAAAATAAATAAATATAGATATTACATTTTTTTTTACAAAAATTAGAAAATATGATGAATAATAACTTGAACTCATACCAATATTTCCATTATACACTAAGGATTTACAATCGACAATATGTGATTTCGATAGTCAAACCCTCAGCGCAACAATAAGTAGCCTCGTAATAGCACCAACCCATTTAACCTCAATGAACTAATATCCTATATTTATGATAATAAAGAAAAGAAATACATACCAACACTCATTTCCCAATGATTGATATTATATTTATGATTAACAGAGAATTACATACCAACACCTAGAGATGGAATTTTGTGGGATGCTCATCACGCGAATTGTAAAACTATTAATACCTTTGTTTAAACTGTGAAGAAAAGTGGGGAGATGTGAAAATAAAATAAGTAAATTTGACAAGTGACTCTATTTTTAATTTCTAAAACTGCCCAAACCCCATGAGAGTATATGATACTGAAATGGATACTAGAGTTGCAAAAACAGAAGAGTGATTCAGATTTGAAATTCCTATGTTAATTCTTCTACGCTAATATACAATATACTAATATGCAAAGTTCATAATACGACTAAATATGTTGTTCCTCTATTTCGATAAATTGTCATAGTTTTTGATAGGATAAATAGTGTTCCACCTATAATATGTTAATGAATAACCCTCACTGATCTAAAAACACCCTAATTGCCAAAGTATAGATTAAACGAGAAAAGAAAAAGAAAAATATATTCTTTAATAAGCACAAAAAATGTGATTTCATTCCACAGAAGTATTTTAGGGAGTTAAGGAGCACCATACACAATGAATGAGGCCTTTAGTTATGCTTTTCGCTTCACATCTTATTGGAAACAAAAACTATTTGAACTGTAAAATGAGTCTTTGAGAACATTTAAAATAATGATACATACATATTCAAAATTGAAGTATAAAGTAAACCATCACATACAAATAGGAAAAGTGTTGACCATATCAGAGATGTGATCATGGTTGTTCGGAAAAATAATATGCACTTCATAAATTATTGGCACCTTCTATCACTTGCACTATTGTTGGATAGGGAGAGGTGTACACACAATAATACATAAGTTGTGGCTCTTCTATTGATCACACAAACTTGATTGATTACGATGAACCCGGTGAAGGGTTTTTATACCTTTTCAACTAACGACTCGCCTAATATAGCTTAACATGCAACCACAAACTAAATTCATCTATCACTAAACTCAAAATGAAACAATACTTAGTTAATTGATTCTCTAAATATAGAAAACTCTCCATGTGAGAGTATTTATCTTATTTTAACACTCCCCCTTAATTACGACCACTAAACTAAGACATGACTCATGAAAACTCAAAGATTCCTACTGTTCTATGTCTCAGCTAGGCTTACAAAACCCAAGTTTCTTTTGTGAAACTCAAACACATATTTTTCTAAAATATTTGTAAATATATCAGCCAATTTATCACTTGATTTAAAAGGCTTCAAGTGAACTTCTCCTTTCCTCACAAGTTCTCTAATAAAATGATATCTATTATCAATATGCTTTCTCTTTTGATGAAACACACTGTTATTGGATAGTGCAACCGTTGAGGTGCTGTCATAATATATATTGTTTTTGATCCTTGTTGTTTCTGCTGGAGTCCATCCAATACTCTTCTTAACCACAATACTTGACATGATGTTGATGTTGCTGCTATATATTCTGCTTCCGCTGACGAAAGTGTCACAATAGGTTGCTTCTTAAATGCCCATGCTATCACACCTGAACCAATATGGAACACATAATAGGAACTCCTCTTCATATCATCCAAACACCCTGAAAAATCACTATCTGTGTACCTAATCAAATATTTATTTTCTATATTGGCATACATTATGCCATAATATCTAGTTCCTGTTATGTATCTTATAATTCTTTTTCTTGCACTCCAATGTGTGTCTTTTGGAGTCACCATAAATTTGGAAATCAAACTCACTCTTTGCATAATATATGTTCTTTTAGTTGTGAGATACATGAGGTACCCAACCAATATTTTGAATAGAGTTGGACTGACATATAATTATTCATCATCCTTGCTTAGCTTTGTACATGTTGCAACTTGTGTGGGTACAAGTTTGCAATTCTCCATCCCCAATATTTTCAGCAAATCTATGGCATATTTATTTTGGGAAATAAAAATTCAGTTTTGAGATTGCTCAACTTCTATGCCAAGAAAATATTTCATCAAAGCAAGAGTTTTCATCTCAAATTCTTTCAGCATGGTTGTTTTAAATTAATCTAACTCAAGATAACCTATAAAAATCATGTCATCAACATATAAGCAAACAATCAAAATATTTCCATTCTCATTGACCTTCGTGTACAAGGTAGGATCAATGTCTCTTCAACAAAATACATTCTTAATCATGTAGTTGTAAGTTCTGCTATACCAAGATTTGGGTGCTTGCTTAAGTCCATAGAGCACTTTCTTCAACCTATAAACTTTATCTTATTTACCTTCAACTTCATAACCTGGAGGTTGCTGCACATAAATCTCTTATTCTAGACTTCCTTTCAAGAAGACTGATTTAACATCCATCGGATATACTTTCCATTTATTCTCATTTTTTTTGCTAGAAATTATCTTACACTATCTAATATAATTACTAGAGAAAACATTTCTCCAAAGTCTATTCCCGGTTGCTGTGAGAATCCTTTTCTACAAATCTTGCCTTAAATCTGTCAATTTCACCTTTCGCATTTAACTTTGTCTTGTACACCCACTTCAAACTATGAGGTTTTTATCCTTCAGGAAATCAACCAAATTCGATGTATCATTATTTTCCATAGCTTCAATGTCTTCATCCATGGCTTGCACCCACTTTTCTTCTTTGATTTCTTCTTCAAACAAAGAAGGTCGGAATGACAACAATGAAAAATTTGAATTAACATCCAAATCATCATAAATATCTTTCAAGCTTCTCATCTTTCTCTTACCATTGTTTGATTCATCACTAGATTGGTTGCTGAGATAATTTTGGTCTATTGATTTGCTTGAAGATCCATGCTGCTCAGGAAATGTTGGAGTCCTTAGCGCTCTTGTCATTCTTGTTGCTCCATCTTTGCCACATCGCCTTCTTCCAATAGTGGTGCTTGTGCATAGACTTTTTTTTCTACAGTCCCATTCCATGACTCGTTTCCTTTGAACACAACATATTCACTAATTTTGGTCTTCTTGGTGACAGTGTTATATAATTTGTAAGCTTTTGACTCCTCAGTTTAACAAATAAATATGCATTTTTCACTTTTATCATCCAACATGCCTCTTATCACTTTAGGCACATGTGCATAAGCTACACATCCAAACACTCTGAGATGAGATACATTGCAAGACATACCTAACCATGCTTATTTTGGTAATTTTTTCATCACACTATTTGTAGGTGATATATTTATCACATAAACAACACATGCAACTGCTTCTGCCCAATACTCATTAGAGAATATTCTTCCTTTCAGCATGCTCCTTTTTGCTTTCTATGTTCATAATGGTTATGTTTGTTCTCTCTAGTACACCATTCTATTATGTTGTGTACTTGGTTTTAAAATGTCTTTTGATTCAATGTTGTTTGATGTAATCATGAAATGCTTTTGAATCATATTCTCCACCACGATCTGACCTCAATACCTTGATCCACCAATCACTTTGGTTCTCTTCTAAGGATTTGAATTCTTTGAGCTTTGCAAAAGTTTCAAACTTCTACTTCAAGAAGTAAACCCAAGCCTTTATACTGTAGTCATAAAAAAAAATGAGGAAGTAACAAATTTCACCAATCGATTGTGTCATCATAGGTCCACACAAGTCTGTATGCACCAACTCGAGTGGTTTCTTTTCTCTGTATGCAACTCCCTTTGGAAAACCCTCACGGTGCTTCTTTTCAAAGATGAAACACTCACAAGTAATAGTAGGTTCTTTGATGGGAGGTAATCCTCTAACCATCTATTTCTGCTGCAACAATCTTAAACCATTAAAGTGCAAGTGTCATAATTGAAAGTGCCATGACTAATAATCATTAGAACATGCAACTATAAATGAATTGACCTTATCACTGTAATTCATAATTAGAGGAAAGGGTGTGTTCCTCGTCATATTCACCTTTTCTATCAACAACTTGCTTCAGGTCTTGTCTTAAATAACATACTCAATTGGGGAATTTTGAGGTTTAAAATGGGCCTCCTAAGAAAATTATAAAATAATAGTGGAAATAATAAAATAATATTTGATTACATAATAAAATTTTAGAGGGAGAAAAAAAAAACTATTTTTTCAACTCGTACTTTGAACTTATCTCCCTAAGATTTTACTCAAATTTTGAGAAGGAATACTCGTTGGATGAAAAATTTAATTTCCCATCCAGGGAGTACCCATGTCGCATACTTTTGATGGACTCTTCTACATGAAAAATGATAAATACATGAAAATGTGATTGCAATCACATGTTTTCATGTATTTCTCATTTTTCATGTAGGAGGGTCCATGAAAAGTATGCAACATGGGTACTCCTTGGATGACGAATTAAATTTTGCATCTAACAAGTACTCCCACTCAAAATTTGAGTAAACCCTATGGGAAATAAGTTGAAAATAAGAGTTGAAAAAGTAGTTTTATTATTTTATTATTTTTTATTATTTTTCTTTTTTTACTCCAAGAGTGGTCAATCATCCCCCATGGTTGACATCATCATCTTGAGTCCTATTGGTTCTCATAAAGTTTATTTTGGTTGTACATTTTTCTTAGGAGGTCCATTTTAGACCTCAAAATTCCCCTAATGCTTATCCCTTAAAGACAACTTTGTATCCCTTTTGTGTCAATTGAACAACACTTATAAAATTATGTTTGAGACAAGGAACATAATATACCTCTAAGACTTTCTTTAGCTCCCCCTACTTGGTGAGATATTTGACCACTCTTTTACCATCTACATCGGCAATCTTGTTAGTCGCCAACTTTATCTCTGTCTTGACAGATTGATCCAAATTTGCAATGAAATTCTTGTTGCTTGTCATATGGTTAAACCTGGGTGAAAATGTGAAGTTGGGTTACACTTTTTGCCCTTTTTTGAGAAAAAGCTTTCATCTTTTTTTGTTCTTCAACATTCTGCAAGCTAAAAAAAAATAATTGTTTAGAATTTCATTTTGCAATAAAAATAAAAGTTGTCAAAAATTTTATTAGCTTTCTATTACTTATTTTCTGGAATTTTTTTATAAAAATTTGATATGTTAACTTAGAATTTCTTTGAGTGTGTGTTTTTTAGCAATCAAAGGATTCATAAGAAGTCATGTCAATACGCAATGTTGTATTCTTTGAAACTTCGTGTTTTTGAGAAATAAAATGTCTTAAAACAATCTAGACAGAGTCTACTTCGGTTTCATCATATTTACAAAGCCAACAGATGCATATCATAATTACTATAACTTTTTGAACTGGTCCAATATGAAAAAACTGCATATTTTGAATATGTTTCACAACGCAAGAAATTCCTTAACATATATGTTATAAACTAAAAATCTAAAAAATACCCATTAGAGAAGATGGACCAATGTAATGCACCATAATTTTTTCAATTTTTTTTACAATGTGCTTTGGAAGATACAGAATTATGATTTCACTAAATCATAATGACCTTCAGAAATTGTTTGTACCCATTTTATTACAAAATTATTTAAAATTAGTAAATATTTATGAAATTCCATAAAAGTTATATTTCCTAAAAGTAGATTCAATTCTGAAAATTCATGTTTTAGTTCCAACTGTTAATTCATAATGTTTCATGGAGTTTAATCAGTCCAAAGTTGCAGATACGTATTCAGAGCTTGGGCCTACGTAATTGCTGACGCGTTAGTTTGTCCGAACTCTTAAAAAAAGTTTGGCCGAATTCTTTTTTACGCTGACGGCCTGTCAAGTCTAATGACATAAAAGTTTGGCCAAAATTTTATTCAAAAGTTTGGTCGAACTTTCACCCAATTTTCCATCGGCCGGAAAATATCACGGAACCCGTCCAAAAAAAACATTTTCAGCAATATAAATTGCAGCGAAATCATTCATTATTTTCACATATTTTCGCACATTTGGTCTGATTTTACAAATGTCTTGGTTTTATTTTACAAAGAATTCTCTGATTTTGCAAAGAATTGAATTGTTTTGGTTTAAAGACTTTTATTGGAGGTACATTCAAAGAACATTTTTGCAAAATATTTTTTTGGGTTTAAGGACTTTCCATGGAGGTAGATTGAAAGGACATTTCTGGGGACATTTCTTGGAGGTATGTGATACATTTTTTGGATTTTTTTGGGCTTCATTTTTTTTGAAAGTATGGATCTGGGCTTAATTTCGAAAGGACATTTTTTGGACATTTTTTGGAAGTATTTTTTAAAGTGATATTTTTTGAAGTATTTTTTAAAGTGGCATTTGGTGTGATTTTACAAAGGTCTTGGTCTGATTTTGCAAAGAATTTTCTAATTTGCAAAGAATTGTTTTGGGTTTAAGGACTTTTCTTGGAGGTACATTGAAAGGACATTTCTTGGAGGTATGTGATACATTTTTTGGATGTTTTCTAGGCTTCATTTTTTTTGAAAGTATGGATTTGGGCTTAATTTCGGAAGCATATTTTTTGGACATTTTTTGGAAGTATTTTTTAAAGTGATATTTTTTGAAGTATTTTTTAAAGTGGCATTTTTTAAGAAGTTGGAATTAATTTTCAATGGACATTTTTTGAAGTTATATTTTTTTAGAGTGCGTGTTTTGGGTTGAAGTAAATCTTTTATAACAATTTTTTAAAATGAGTTTTTGTCTAAATTTTTAAATGAAATTTTTTTGTAGGACTTGAAAGTAAATATTTTGAGCTTCGTTTCATTTTTATAAGATATTTTTTTCTCGGATTTTTTAAAGTAAGTGTTTTGGATTGGAGTATGTATTTTTTACAAAATTTTTAAAATGAGTTTTTTTTTTGTAAATTAAATATTTTCTGATGTTTTTTTTAATTGAGATTTTGTTTAAATTTTTGAAAGAACTTTTTTGAACTTCATAATATATTATCATGGAAAATCGAAGGAATTGTACGAGAAAATATGATCAGAAAAGAAACCCTGAGGAACATAGAGAAGAGACGAGACAATCTCGCAAAAGAAATATATAAGCACTTTTGAATATTGAAGTGGAAAATCAACCTCAACTAGAAGTTGAAGCAGGTATGTAAATGTAAATATTATGATTTTGATATATTTAAAATTTTCCAAGTGTAAAATGTGAAGCTTAATTTTTATTTGATGAACTAATTTGAAAAATATTTTGCAATGTAAATAGAGAGAGATATTCCTCAAAACATTGATGATGAGGTACACAATTTTGAAAGAGATATTGAACCTGGAGATGGTGAAAATGTTGAAAGAAATTCAAGTGAAGAAATTGAAACACAAGGTATGTACATAGATATATATATGTATGTGTGTGTGTGTGTGTGTGTGTGTGTGTGTGTTGAAAACATGTACATATTATTGAAATTATACATATATTTATTAATTTAGTTATTTATTGAATATGTAAACTTATTATGTATTATTCATTCGAATATTTACAGATGAAATCAATGTCGATGATGAGATGTTGGAAAATGTTGACAATCACACATATGGAGATTAAAAAGCTGACCATTATATACGATATCGTGTTAACCGCATTTTTAATACTTACTTCATAAATGAACATGTGATAGTTCAAGCCCAAATGTTGAAATGTATCCTATCATTAAGGAAATTAAAAGAAGCTACGACTTTACTGGGTATTCGAAAATCAACCAAAGATTAAAAAATGAAGGAAAATGTGATAAAAAATATAAATAGTGCTAAAAATTCAATTAGAAGATCTAAACAGAAAAATGTTTCAGTTGTACATAGAGCAATACATATGGCAGTGGTTTCATCAAGTACTAAAGAGAATCGCTTGGTAAAATCTATGGCATGAGCATTAGGAACCTCGCGAAAAACTTTGTACAAACATCGAAAATTTTAGTTGCAAATAGATGTAAATGATGAACTCGCTTTTTGGAGAGCTATTTATAGGAAACCATACATATATAGACTTGGAAAACATGTTAGAAAAATAATATATGAATATTGGAAGAATAATTCGCGTGTTTCACCAAATGCAAAACATGTGATGCGACGACGAATAACATGAAATCAATACGAACAACATGAAAAACATTTCTTGGAAACCATTCAGATAGAGTTGTTTAACAAGTTCAAAGAAGAGAATTGTGAAATTTTTGTGTCAATCAGTGCTTTTGTTCAACAAAAACCATGGTATGTAAAACCTATCACTGTACGGGACACTTATTGTTGTCGTTATCATGTGGAATTTGAGTTATATTATGACACATTCCTTAATTTTGGCAGAAAATTTTGGAAGGATTCGCCTCCTCCTTCCACTATCTGTGATTTCATATCTCAAATTCTATGTGAAAGACAAAGCGATGATCTATTTTACGAAAATAAATGTGTTGATGGTAAAAAAAAGCGATGATTATGGAAATTTAACTAAATTTCAAAACAAATATCATATTGATATAAATGATCAATCATTGTCCAACATGAAAGTGAAATGCAAAAGATATGAATATATCCATACATCTATTCAAGGTACAAATAGTGCTAAAAGAATTGAATTACGAGAAGAAGAAATTTTTGTGATAGACTTTTTGAGAAAGTTTGAGGTATAAATTTATAAATACACCAAGAATTCCCATAGAGCTCGAGAAAGAATAGCAAAGAGATTGGACCGGTTCCTGGTGGCCGAGCAGATTGTGGACAGGGCTTTTCAGATTAGGCAGTGGATCGGATGTGGGGGTGCATCTGATCATTTCCCTATTTTTCTTGAATTCAAGCTTGGGCCCAGGCAGCCTCCTAGCCCTTTAAAGTTCAACAAAATCTGGCTAAGGGATGATTCTTTCAAAGCACTTGTCCTTGCTAGGTGGATCCCTTATCGGGAGGATAGTACTCTTTTTGCAGCTTATCATTTTGCTGAAAATTTAAAATGCATTAAGGAAGCCGTGAAAGTCTGGTCATCTGCTAAGAGACAGAGGGAGGATGTGGATTTGAAGCAGGTGGAGGAGGATCTTCGGTTGATATATGAAGGGAATGGAGGGGGTTTTCAATCCCAAGTGGAAAAAGACACACTTGTTGCCCTAGAAAAAAGAAGGAATTCCCTACTTATGGATAAGGAGGAAACCTGGAGATTGAAAAGTAGGGCCACATGGCTGGCATGTGGGGATGATAATAAAAAAAATTTCCATGCTTATGCTCGTGGTCGAAAGGCGACTAATACTATCTAGAGTTTAAGAGATGGTCAGGGAATTGAGCACTCCACTTTTGAGGCTAAAGCTAAGCTGGGAGTTGAACACTTTAAGGATCTATTTAAAGCCCCAGCTCAAGCATCACTTGTGGAAGTAATAAGAGTTGCTCAGTTCTTTCCGAGATTTGTGGAGGAGGCTGATAACAGATTTCTAATGGCTGAGGTTTCGGAGAAGGAGTTAAAGGAGGTACTTCACAGTTTCCAAAAAGATAAAAGTCCTGGGCTAGATGGTTGGTCCATCGAGTTTTTCTTGGCTCTTTTTGATGTTTTAGGGTCAGATCTGCTGAAATTTGTGGAGGATATCAGAATTTCAAGGCGGATTCCCGCTTGCTTTAACCCCACTTTCATTGCTCTAATTCCGAAAGTGGATAATCCCACTTCTTTGGCTGATTTTCGCCCTATCTCTTTGTGCAACTGCATATATAAAGTGATAGCTAAGGTGGTTGCGAGAAGACTCAAAAGCATTCTGTCTACTCATATCTCTGGTGAACAATTTGGTTTCCTGGAGGGCCGTCAAATACATGAAGCAATCGGAACTGCTCAAGAGGCTCTCCACAGCATGAAGACAAAGAACCTTAAAGGGACTGTGCTGAAAATAGATCTCTCCAAAGCATATGATCGGGTAAGCTGGTTATATATTCGTATGCTTCTGTCTCACCTTGGGTTTGGCATTGATTTCATAAGATGGATTATGAGTTGTATTACTACTGTCTCTTTCTCTGTCCTTCTTAATGGGGCTGCCTCCCCTTTTTTTCATGCTGAAAGGGGCCTGCGCCATGGCTGCCCCCTTTCTCCCCTTTTGTTTTTATTGATTGCTGAGGTTTTGAGCAGAGCTCTTCAGGATGCAAAGAGACAGGGTTCCTTGAAGGGCATACAGGTAGCTACAATTTTTTTCATCACAAATCTACTATTTGTTGATGATGTATTAATTTTCTGCTCTGGATCGGTGCGTGATGCAAATAATATTGGTGAGATTTTGGACCTATTTAGTATGGCCACTAGAATGATTGTGAACGCTGGTAAGTCTACCATCACTACTCATCTTCTGAGGGCTGAAGAGAGATGTGATTTCGAGAGGATCTTTCCTTATAATCATGCTGGGTTGGATGATGGGCTGAATTATTTGGGTTTCCATTTAAAACCCAATGATTATAGGAAACATGAGTGGAGCTAGTTGTTGGAAAAGCTGGAAAAACGTTTAAGAGTTTGGTCCCATAAATGGCTGTCTAGAGCTGGGCAGTTAACATTAGTTAAGTCTGTTTTGGAGGCTGTCTCAGTCTATTGGTTATCCTTGTCTTGGATTCCAAAGGGTATTCTGGAGGCTGCCCGGAGGATTTGCTTTCGATTCCTATGGAGTGGGAAACAAGATTCGTTGGTAACCCCTTGGGTCAGGTGGGAAAAAATTGTTGTCCCGAAAGGGATGGGAGGATGGGGATTGAAAAATATTTTTCTCTTTGCTCAGGCCCTTGCTGCAAAGAGTGGGTGGAGACTCATCAATGTTGATAGCCTTTGGACTCAGATGATCAGTCAGAAATATATTGCTCCTTCTTCTATTCTTGATTGGATAAGGAATCCCAGAAAATCCTTTGCTGGGGGCTCGGTGATTTGGAAGGCACTTGTTAAGTCATTTCATATTTTGGAAAAAAGTCTGGCTTGGGATGTCGGTAATGGCAGGAAGCTGCGGGTTGGTGAGGACCCTTGGCTAGGTAGTGAAATTGAACACCTTCTTCCCAGGCGTACAGTTGAAGCTTTAAGGATGAGGAGGATTACTTTCCTCTCTCAACTTGCTGATCCGATTCAGATAAGGCTAGGCATTCAGTCTTGGATTTTGGCCTCTTCCCTGGGGCTGGAAGAACATGATGAGAGGGCTTTGGCTGTTTATATTCGTGCTTTAAAACATGCTCATTTTTTGCTGCAGGATAGAGAGGATATGATTGCATGGGATTTTGATTCTTCGGGGATCTATTCCCCAAGGGCTGGCTACACAAAACTTAGTACTGGGGCTGTCTTGGGTGAGGAGCGGTGGTGGTGGAAGAAACTCTGGAAACTTAATTGTCCTCCTAAGACCTGCCTTTTTATGTGGTGTGTCCTTGAAAATAAATTCCCCACCTGGGACGTACTTCAACATAGATGTTTTCAGGGCCCTGGCTGGTGCAGTTTGTGCAACTCTGATGAGGAAACTGTTAACCATCTCTTTCTCAGCTGTCCTTTCATTAAAGGTGTCTGGCTGGAATGCTCCAGGCTGCTGGGTTTACTTTGTAGATGGGAGGGCCTATCTGTGTCTCATGCATGGGATTCATGGTGGAGGTCTTATGCTGAATAGAATATAAAAACTATGCCTCTCCTTGTCATCTGGGGTGTTTGGTTGGCTCGTAATCAACTTCTTTTTGATGGGACGGCCAGTACACCAGATATCGTTGGTGCAATGACCATAGGACTACACACTGCTTTTCCTATCCACATTAGGGCTGCCAATCAGAGGGAGGTCCTTCTATTGGAGACTGATAGGAGGAAACCTTGGGGTTTTTTCGATGTGGCCATGCAGCAAAATTTCTGTGGTGGGGGAGCTTTGTTGTATCTGTCAGAATCACATTGGTATGAGATATCTGTAGGGCTCGGAGAAGGTTCAAATAATTTTGCTGAGATGCTGAGCCTCAAGATCCTTATGATGTTCGCTGTGGAGCAAGGCTACAGAGTGTTAAATTTCTATGGAGACTCCTTGAATGTGATAAATTAGATTAATGGTTTTCAGCAGTGCAGAGTTCATCACCTACAAAATCAGCTCTGCTCCATTAAGGAGATCCTCCACTCACTTGACTCCTTCTCCTGCGAGCATATATATCGAGAAAATAATGATGATGCTGATCGAGCATCAAAGAGGGGACTTCTGCAAGACGAGGGGATCTGGAGGATCACAGAACACCTAGATGGAGGCAATAATGATTTTTTCCATCCATCCTTATTTGACTAAGAGGCTAACAGTCTCCAAAGTTTTTTGGCCTGAAACAACAAATTAAAAACTGTTTTTGCATGCTCATGGTGTGCCTTAACACAAAAGATTATGTGAAGGTGAACGAGATTTATCTGTTGGTTACTTTGGTCTTCTTGCACAAGGGGTGGTCTGCTGTGGAATCGAAGCCTCTACAGCTATAACACCTACCTAGTTATGGACTGATATTTTGGGTGAGTGTTTTAACACTATAATTACATGTTGATGACTACAAAAACACGGTCTATTATTTATTTTTCACTTGCCAGAAGGGTCACTACATCGAGCTGAACAAAACTAAAATTGGTCATACGATGACAGCATTTACACCTGGGCGGTGCTACATCACTATATATTTTGCTGTGATGTGTTTTTTCTTTACATAGTGGGTGCATTTATAAGGGATTTTGATATATTGTGTTATGGCTGCGGCTTTGAGGAACTCTGGGAACTTTTTATTTCAGGGTAGTGCAGCTAGTGGAAAGCAGAGTTTTTGTTATATATGTTTCTGAACGAGTTAGTGTAGTTACAGCTAGTGGAAGGCAGAGTCTTGTTTATCTGTCTATCTTCTTGAACAACATGTATTACAAATTAGGAAAGGGTATCTGCCAGAACCTGTTTATGTACAAGTATACTTTTAAATTATTGTAACTGGAGCTTGATCACAAACATTTTAGGTTTGTATATTTTTGAACACATTTTTTTTGTGATTCTCAATGTAATTTTGTACTCACCCACAGTAATGAAATTACACTTTTTTCTCGAGGAAAAAAAGAGAGCTCGATGACAATACTTGCGATTCAAAAAATCTCATCAAGTTTTTCCACTAGGGACCATTTTGTTAGTAATTGATCTTGCAGAAAACTTCACATTTGTTCCACAAAAATAAATTCAGAGTGAATACTATCATTCTGATCAAGTCTCCATGGTCTTCCATATTCTATATAGATATGCTAAAAAAAAAAGTCGATCATATAGAAAGCACCAGTGAAAATTGACATGTTATTAAGGAATATCACTTTTATATCAGTGATGATCGTACACATGATACATATTTTGTACAACATTTTTTTGGAAAGATTTATGATTCCTTGAAAAGAAGGGGAATAACATTCAATGAACATTGGATATGGTCAGATGGATGAGCAGGTCAATTCAAATCTGCATGATCATTCTTTTGGTTGTGTTGTCTTCATAAGAAAACCTGCATTAAACATTATTGGAATTTCTTTGAGACTGGTCATGGAAAAGGAGAACATGATGGTGCAGGGGCATGCATAAAATGAGCACTTCGAAGATATCAAATGAATCCCTCTGGAATCCGACTTGTGGATGCTAAAGAATTTGTTCAATGGTGCATCGTTGCTCTAAGACATGATACTAACTAATCAAGGGAAGTGTGAAGGTACATTCATTTTAATTTTTATTGGATATCTAATTTTAAACAGTGTATATTTATCACAATTTGATTATCTCTAATTTATTATCTTTGATTGTATTTTCATATCATATTTACATTCTTCTTTGAATTTTCCATATAAAGTTTTTTTTCGCATATTGGGATCAAAGAAGTAGATATATCAATTGGAAATGACGTTGAAACAATAAAAGGGACTCGAAAATTGTATTCAATTAAAACAAAGTTGTCCACAAATGTGTTTGCATTGGATAAAAGAAAATATTCTTGTTTTTGTCATGTTTTCATAGACAACACAGAATCCAATGACGTTTGTGAAAGCAAAATGTATGTAAAAGATTGGAAACATACAGAGCTAAATACAAAGAGAAAAATGTACATTGCAATGTTTGAAGAAATGCAATCAGAGGAGAATACAATATCATCTGATGGTGAACAAGTTTCTGATCTTGTTAGAGAAGGTAACATTTGAATTTCTTTCAAATGATAAAGATCTAGAAATAAATTTAAATACATAAGTTTGTTAAGTTTTTTTAATTGTGCAGGAGATGTTTTTGCTGTAATTGCACCTGCTGACAAATATGAAAATGTGAAGTATTATTTGATGCGTTGCACTGAACGAAAAATGAAATTATTAGAAAACTATAATGATCAGAGGTTTCCATATGAAAGAGGATCTATTATACTGAAAGGATATTTTTTCAGACAAACTAATCAAAGTGGGGATTTTGTTTACTTTGAATACTATGAACCTGATGTCATAAGTTGTCAATATAGTCACTTGGTGTGTGAAACACGAATAAAGTTGATAGACGTTCAATCAAAGAAGAAAACAAAAATTAAGAAATGGAAAATGTCAACATCCGATCATGAACGGATCATTGAAGATGGCATTCCATTGGAATTTTTTTGATTAAACTACCCGACAATTTCTTCTCTTTGGATTATGTTTTAGAACTTCTAGAACTCAACTAAAAATTGAGCTACCTTATTATGTTATCTGTGCAAGTTTTTGCACATGTACAAACTGTCTTGGTACATGCTCACTAGGATCAATTGAAAGTAGCTTTTCTATACATGAATTGATGAAAAACGCTGCATGTATTGGATATATATATATATATATATATATATATATATATATATCTGTGTGTGTGTGTGTTCTAGAATGAAATTAACTGTTCAAGTAGTTTTACTATATGTGCATTGATGAAAAATGTTTCATGTACTGAATATATATGTTTTATAATGCAATTAACTAAAAGTAGTTTTTCTATGTGCATTGAAGAAAAATGTTACACATACTGGATATATAGACAGACTAAATGTGACCAGGTTTTCTCGTGGGATTTTATGGTAAGAAGTATGGAATGTAAATAAATCATCCACAGTATAGTTTTGTACGAAGATTCTTTTCAGACAAGAGGCTCGGAGCACTTCTCCGACCTTTCTTGGGATTTGACCCACATCTCTATTCTTGATAGAAAATCTAGTACAAAATTTGTCTGTCCAATGGTCGGATATGTTCTATGCAATTAACTGAAGTAGCTTTTCTATGTGCATTGATGAAAAATGTTGCACGTATTTGATATATATATATATATATATATATATAATTGAATGTCATCAATTTACCAATTTATAAATCAACAAGGCTACCTAGTTGAGTTCATTAATGACATTGACCCCAATTCAATAAACATATATCTACTTCTTATATTTCCAATCAAAATTAAAGGGATTCATATGGGAAAGAGGCAGAACATATAGCCCATGAACTACTTTTTAGAGGTCAATGAAGGTATCATCACGTGGGAAAATGTTTGGAACATTTGATTGTACTTGAAAGTAATTTTAATATTGTTTTTGATCTCTACATACTCTTGTTTGAGTGAAAAAATTTCCAATGAAAAGAACATATCTTTTCAATCCAACTAACCATATCAATTGAGATCTATTTGAAAAAAAGTTAAAAAAACCAAAAAGCCAACAAAATAACATCCTTGGTTGTTATTTTTATTGGAATAACTAAATCATATTAAGGATTATCTTCTTTGAATTTTTTTTTTGGATGGAGAATCCTTAAAATATGATTTAGCTATTCCAATAAAAATGACAACCACAAATGTTATTTTGCTATTTTGTTGGCATGTTAACTTTTCTTTACTCCTTTTTCAATTAGAGCTCAATTGATATGGTTAGTTGGATTGAAAAGATATTTTCTTCCCATTGGAAATCTGTTCACTCAAACAAGAGTATGTAGAGATCAAAAGCAATCTTAAGATGCCAAATGTACTTCAACCATCCAAAACCTGATTTTTAAAAACTTTTTGATTATATCGAAACATTACTTCACATGTCAAGCCAATTGTAGTTCAACTATCCAATAAAAACATTTAACATTATATCACATGCCAAATGTACATCAACCATCCAAAACTTGAGTTTTAAAAACTTTTTGATTATGTCAAAACATTACTTCACATGTCATGCCAATTGCAGTTCAACTATCCAATAAAAACATTTAACATTATATCACATGCCAAATGTAGATCAACCATCCAAAAATTAACTTTTAATTTAACAAAAAATTATAGATCACAACATCACTTCGCATGCCAAATGTACTTGAACCATCCAAAACTTGAGTTTTAATTTTTTTTTTATTATATCAAAACATTACTTCACATGTCATGCCAATTGTAGTTCAACTATCCAATAAAAACATTTAACATTATATCACATTCCAAATGTAGATCAACCATCCAAAACATAACTTTTTTAATTTAACAAAAAAGTATAGATCACAACATTACTTCACATGCCAAATGTACTTCAACCATCAAAAACTTGAGTTTTAAAAACTTTTTGATTATATCAAAACATTACTTCACATGTCATGCCAATTGTAGTTCAACTATCCAATAAAAACATTTAACACTATATCACATGCCAAATGTAGATCAACCATCCAAAAATTAACTTTTAATTTAACAAAAAATTATAGATCACAACATTACTTGACATGCCAAATGTACTTCAACCATCCAAAACTTGAGTTTTAAGAACTTTTTGATTATATCACAACATTAATTCACATGCCAAATGTACTTCAACCATCCAAAACTTGAGTTTTAAAAACTTTTTTACTATATCACAACATTACTTCACATGCCATGCCAATTGTAGTTCAACTATCCAATAAAACATTTAACATTATATCACATGCCAAATGTAGATCAACCATCCAAAACTTAACCTTTAATTTAACAAAAAATTATAGATCACAACAATACTTCACATGCCAAATGTACTTCAAGCATCCAAAACTTAAGTTAAAAAAAAAACAAATTATAACACAACATTACTTCACATGCCAAATGCAGTTCAAAAGCAAAACATTAATTTATAGATCACAACATTACTAGTAGTTCAACTATCCAAAACTTAAGTTTTAAAAACCAAACAAATTATATAACAACATTACTTCACATTCACATGCCAAAAGTACTTCAACCATCCAAAACTTATCTTTTAAAAACAAAACAAATTATATTAACACAATAAAATATGTCAAAAAATTGTAGATCTCACAAGTATCAAGTATATATAAAAAAGTAAATTTAAGACTATAAATCTCAATCAAACCTAGAAATCATGTCCATCAAATAAAAATGGATGTAATGTTTTTCCTAGCAGAGTGTCAATCCGTGAGCTACCTTGCGAAGCATGGGGAACCTGTACACAATGCATGTACAAGCATTAAAATTTGATGTTTTAAAAATGAGTGAGAATATTGAGAACTTCATGTAAAAAACAAAATATAAAAAAAAATCTTGCAATACCTCATGAGGTTCCCTCTCCATTTGTTTCTCGTCTGCTACAACTTCCCCCATGAGAACATCTCCAACAGCAAACTATACAATATACATGTACAATTATATATATATATATATATATATATATATATACTAAAAATTTTCAGATGAAAATGCATGTATAGATAAACTTATTTTGAATAATATTAAAAAATAAGTTAGACAACTTATTCAAATGGTTGAAATGGTGTGGATGTTCCTATATCCATCGCTATAGTTCATGGATTAAGGAAATCTTCTATAGAAACCTAAAATTCAAAATTTTAAAAGTATAAAATAATTGAAGATCAAGATCTCAATTTATAATAAAACTTTTAAACTTCAATTTATAAATTATAACTTTTAAAAAAACATATATATTTAAAAGTGAAAATTTGAATACTTCTGTAGGTGAATTTGGGACATCTCCTAAGAGAGGCTCCAAAAGAAAATCTCCAAAAACCTAAAATTCAAAAAATTTAAAATAACTCAAGATATAGATATATCTCATTTTTTAATGGAACTTTTTGAGGTGGAATATATATAACTTAAAAACATAAATTTTAAAAGTGAAAAATTTACCATACTTGTTGTGGATCTGGTAAATCTCCTAAGGAAGTAGAAGGTACATCTCCCAAGGAAGAAGAAGGTACTTCCATTCCAAAAACATCAAACGGAATCAGAATCTATTAAAACATTTTATTATTATATATGTACATGTACATGTGTGCACAATTATTTATTTTAAAAATATCACTTAAAAAACACTAACAATTGTCAACATATCTTGATGGTGAGACCCATCTTGATTGTTTGAACCAGAGGCTCCGAACGTGATATTAAAATTTTCGTCATTCATCATGCATGACAACTGGAAATGGTGTTTTAACATATAATGATACATTTTTGTTAGATTAATGTACATAAAAATAAATGTATACATATACATACATGTATTTATTACAAATTGTACATGTATGTGTTAAAATAATTGAACCCTAACCGTTAACAAATATTGTTCTCGTGCCCTCGTCCTCATGAAGAATTAGGTCTCGCCAACCATTGTGACAATTCTTTGCATATATTTTGAGATCTTCAACACTCATGTTGTCAATCTCTTCATCTGTACAATACACAAAATTGGAACGTGCATTCTCATGTGCTCTTTGTCGATTTAGAAAAACATCGACTCCACCCAATCCATTGTGAACATTGTCGATGATGGAATCCCTTGCTTCTCGATTAATTTGAGAAGTGGAATCCATCTTTGACCGCAAATTTCCGATCCGGAAAGGTCGATTAACCAATGGTGGCTTAGGGCGAGGCAACTCGACATATCACATAGTGCTCCTACAGTCACACAATCGACCTTTCCCATGACCAAAAAATTCAGACAGAAGGTCATTGTAATTGGGTTTCATTTCCAAAAAGAATTCTGCATAAAACAATTTTGCAAAATAAAGAGGAACCTCGTCGTTCCATGGGAGTCTTCCATAGGCCGCAAGGTGTCTATCATACAAATAGTGACCTGTATTGGGGTGCTTGAAATATTTCACCTTCAACATCTTTCTTTTCAGCCCTTCTCTGAAATTAAACATGGACTTCGCCATTTTTTTATAACTATTTGTTTTACATCCTCCCATTTATCGGGACCTATTACTATTTCCTTTATTTTTCTCATGACTTCTACAAATGTAGCAGTCGTTGGCCCAAGCTTTCTATACAAAGCTACTAGTTTGCCTAAAGAATGGTTAACTATTTCCAAGCTTTGTTGACTCTCAGTAGGTAGAGTCAAAGCCAAGAGATCTCTCTATAATTTTGGATGAAGTTGTTGACACCTTTCTAAGGTGAATTGCACCATGTTTATTTCCCAAGGTCTATGACAAATGTTGGCTGGATAAGTTGTGGTGGGTGTACAACCTTCTTATTAAATGTAGCAGTCTGCCCTGCGTCTTTTTTTACCAACATTTGGAGCATTTTCAACCTCTGCATCAATATATAAAATTTTGTATATTAGAAAAAACACATGTAAACAAATTTGTAAAAATTCAAAGAAAAAATATTGAAATTGTTGGCAACCTCAACGTGGTTGGCTAGCATCTTCCCCACCCTGAAACTGTTGAGAACCAGAGCGACCCTGCTGAGAACCAGCACCACCAGCCGTTGATTGGCTTCCGGGGGAATAAATATCACCACCTTCACGCAACCTGCTAGCACTTATTGATGGCCCTATAAGGGGACTTGAACCATCACCAACCTCTCGAGATGAGAGAGAAGCCTCGTAAACAAATACGAATTTATAATCAATTGAAAAATACATTCATACATATAAATACACACGTACATATTCATTGATTAAATTGTGTTCAAACCATACCATGACTGGGTGAACCATGGGCATGCTCCATGAATGGAGTAGAGACTCTTCTCCTCTTATTAGCTCCTAAAAAATAAAAAATAAAACTTATTAACAACTAATTTAACTCACAAAGTTGATAAAAAATCAATTCCATATGTACACACATGTATGAAGATTTAAGATTATATTTAAATACCATGAACATCCCTCGATCCCAAATCCCCCCCTCTCGTAGAGATATGGGATTATGTTGATCTTCTTCGTCGTTCATCCTCCCTGATATATATATCTATAGTGGACATTTACAACTATTTTTTTAAATGACTGATTTAAAATAAATTCAAAATAAATTTCAGAAAGTTATTGTAATTTAGTGTACACAAATTATGTAAAACACAACTTTCAAAGCACCAATTGATGTGTGAAACTCAATTTAAGAAAAAAGAAATTATAAAAATGATAAGTTAAGCAAATTTTGCTTTGCATGGTGGGAGCACACTTCGTATAAAATTGAAGAAAACACATCGTCATTAAAAAAGAAGTGAAACTCCATTTAAAAAAAAAAAATTGAAGTCCCCGCATTTTAATTTCATAAAAATGTGAATTTCACCACTTGTTGCAAATGTGAAGTTCACCAAGTTGCACTTTACATGGTGTGGTGGGAGCATACTTGGTATATAATTGAAAAAAGCACACGGTCATTAAAAAAGACACATTTATAAGTACACAACACACACATATCCAAGATATGTTACAATGTCGATCAATAAATTTTGAAGGAGAGTGTCTCAACACTAATTCATCTTTGAGAGATGAATCTTGATTTTTTGAAGAAGAGTCTCTCAAAACTAATTCATCTTTGAGAGATGAATATGGCATTGGCATTGCCCCGCATAATTATAATTCATCTTTGATAGATGAATCATGAATTTTCATTGCCCCACGCAATAGAGCAATAGACATCTTATTCACATTTGTACAATGTCTTATACTAAAAAATTGAAATTGGCTAACAATATTGTTTGCTATTCCATGCAGTTATTTTAGCCTCTCCTTCTTAAATTGACACATGCCATTCATCTGGTTGCACACAAGTTTAGAATTGGTGAAAACTACAATTCCATTTTATCCATACTCCATAGTTGTTCCCAAGCCTTCTATCAATCTAATATAGTATGCCTTGTTGTTTGTTGTTCTTCCCAGTATATTCATTTCCCTTTGGACGAATTTTCTAGTTGCAATATTGGAAAGCACATATGTAATCACTTCTTTCCCTAGATTGGGATAGCAAGAAAATTATATGCATAATTTTCATTTTTTAACCATATTTAATGGTTTTCTTATCCCTAAAAAAAACAAAATTAATAAAAATATATATTAAATTGACATTTATTGCAAATGCATGGGAGAAATGACACAAGATCGTGAGATAAATGAAGAACTTCTATTTAGATCTATTCCAGAGATTGACTGTAGGGGCATTTACTATATATGTCACCTTTCATAAAATATGAGATGCAGAGGCTACCTGGCCCTTTACAGACTCTGCCTATATAATTTGTAGAATTTAACACTACATGTCCCAATTATACCCTGTGAAGGGTATAGAGGACCCATGGAATCACTCACACTACTTTACGTATACATAAGGGTGTATAAGAATGAATTTGTTTTACATTGAATATTTTTCATTTTAAATTAAGAATCTATTTGAAACAATTACCTATATAAGGTTTAAAACCTATATGTTTTGTATCAAATTGAACTTTTGGTTTCAATGGGAAACCTTTATGGCTAATGTGTTTTTTCTTGAAATGTGATACACCCCATTAAAATGGGAGATATATCGAAATGATTCCTATGTTGTAATAGAATATAGATGCATAAATTCAATGAGCATAGTTTTGAGATATAAAATTCCAAAATGGAAGAGTTGTTTGTGAACAAATATCGATTCCACTATGGATATATATCTGCTTCATTAAAAGGGATTTTTCTAGAATGATGTCCACTCAGTTGGAAAGAAGGGAAATTATCACAACTATATGTTAATGTGCATGTGTTTTACAATGAATATTTTTCATTTTAAATTAAGAATCTATTTGAAACAATTACCTATATATAATGTTAAAACTTATATGTTTCGTATCAAATCACTTTTGGTTTCAATGGGAAACTTTTATGGCTAATGTGTTTTTCTCAAAATATGATACACCCCATTAAAATGGGAGATATATAGAAATGAATCCTATGGTGTAATAAAATAGTTTCAAGTAGTTTAAAAATATAGATGCATAAATTCAATGAGCATAGTTTTGAGATATAAAAGTCCAAAATGGAATAGCTGTCTGTGAACAAATATCAGTGGATCACTATGGATATATTTGATTCATTAAAAAAGATTTTTCTAAAAGGATGTCAACTAAGTTTGGAAGAAGGGAAAATATCACAATTATATATGTTAATGCATGTATTTTACATTGAATATTTTTCATTTTAAATTAAGAATCAATTTGAAACAATTACCTGGATATAAGGTTAAAACCTATGTTTTGTATCAAATTGAACTTTTGGTTTCAATGGGAAACTTTTATGGCTAATGTGTTTTTTCTCGAAATGTGATACACCCCATTAAAATGGTAGACATATCAAAATGATTACTATGGTGAGATAAAATAGTTTCAAGTATTTTAAAGATAAAGTTAAAACCTATATGTTTTGTATCAAATTGAACTTTTGGTTTCAATGGGAAACTTTTATGCCTACTGTGTTTTTTCTTGAAATGTGATACACCATATTAAAATGGGAGATATATTGAAACGATTCCTATGTCGTAATGAAATATAGATGCATAAATTCAATGAGCATAGTTTTGAGATATAAAAGTCTAAAATGGAAGAGTTGTTTGTGAACAAATATCAATGCCACTACGGATATATATTTGCTTCATTAAAAGGGATTTTTCTAGAATGACGTCCACTAATTTGGAAAGAAGGGAAAGTATCACAATTATATGTTAATGTGCATGTGTTTTACATTGAATATTTTTCATTTTAAATTACAAATCTATTTGAAACAATTACCTATATTAAGGTTAAAACCTATATGTTTTGTATCAAACCACTTTTGGTTTCAATGGGAAACTTTTATGGCTAATGTGTTTTTCTTGAAATGTGATACACCCCATTAAAATGGTAGATATATCGAAATGAATCCTATGGTGTGATAAAATAGTTTCGAGTAGTTTAAAAATATAGATGCATAAATTCAATGAGCATAGTTTTGAGATATAAAAGTCCAAAATTGAATAGTTTTCTGTGAACAAATATCAGTGGATCACTATGGATATATTTGCTTCATTAAAAAATATTTTTCTAAAAGGATGTCCACTAATTTTTGAAGAAAGGAAAGTATCACAATTATATATGTTGATGCATGTGTTTTACATTGAATATTTTTCATTTTAAATTAAGAATCTATTTGAAATAATTTCCTATATAAGGCTAAAACCTATGTTTTGTATCAAATTGAACTTTTGGTTTCAATGGGAAACTTTTATGGCTAATGTGTTTTTTCTTGAAATGTGATAAACCCCATTAAAATGGTAGACATATCGAAATGATTCCTATGGTGAAATAAAATAGTTTCAAGTAGTTTAAAGATAAGGTTAAAACCTATGTTTTGTATCAAATTGAACTTTTGGTTTCAATGGGAAACTTTTATGGCTAATGTGTTTTTTCTCGAAATGTGATACACCCCATTAAAATGGTAGACATATCGAAATAATTCCTATGGTGAAATAAAATAGTTTCAAGTAGTTTAAATATATAGATGCATAAATTCAATGAGCATAATTTTGAGGTATATAAGTCCAAAATGGAATAGTTGTTGGCAAAAAAATATGAGTGGATCACTATGGATATATTAGCTTCATTAAAAGGGATATTTCTAGAAGGATGGACTAAGTTCTAAAGAAGGGAAAATATCACAATTATATGTTAATGTGCATGTGTTTTACATTGAATATTTTTCATTTTGTTAAGAATCTATTTTCAAAACAATTAACTATATACTTGGTTAAAACCTATGTTTTGTATCAAAATACTTTTTCTTTCTAAATACTATGTTTTTTTACATTGAATATTTTTCATCTTATTAAAAATCTATTTGAAACAATTAAACTATATAAGGATAAAACCTATGTTTTATATCAAATCACTTTTGGTTTCAATGAGAAACTTTTATGGCTAATTTTTGTTTTACACTGAATATAAAAGGTTTTTTCTATCTCTCATTGTTTGATACCATGGATATGAAAATGAAAACTTCTATTTATATATAAGGACATTTTCTAGATATGTCACCTTTCCTAAAAGATGAGATGCAGAGGCTACACGGCCCTTTACAGACTCTGCCTATAGAACTTGTAGAAGTTAACACTAACTATCTCAATTATACCCTATGAAGGGTGTAGAGGACCAATGGAATCACTCAAACTACTTTACGTAGACATAATGGTGTATAAGAATCCATGTGTTTTACATTGAATATTTTTCATTTTAAATTAAGAATCTATTTGAAACAATTACCTATATAAGGTTAAAACCTATATGTTTTGTATCAAATCACTTTTGGTTTCAATGGGAAACTTTTAAGGCTAATGTGTTTTTCTTGAAATGTGATACACCCCATTAAAATGAGAGATATATCGACATTATTCCTATGTTGTAATAAAATATAGATGGATAAATTCAATGAGCATAGTTTTGAGATATAAAAGTCCAAAATGGAAGAGTTGTTTGTGAAAAAATGTCAATGCCACTATGGATATATATCTTCGTCATTAAAAGGAATTTCTCTATAATGATGTCCACTAAGTTGGAAATAAGGGAAAGTATCACAATTATATGTTAATGTGCATGTGTTTTACATTGAATATTTTCCATTTCATTAAAAATATATTTGAAACATTAACTATATAAGGTTAAAGCCTATGTTTTGTATCAAATTACTTTTGGTTTCAATGGGAAAATTTTATGGCTAATGTGTTTTTCTCGAAATGTGATACACCTCATTAAAATGGGAGATATATTGAAATTAATCCTATGGTGTAATAAAATAGTTTCAAGTAGTTTAAAAATATAGATGCATAAATTCAATGAGCATAGTTTTGAGATATAAAAGTCCAAAATGGAATAGTTGTCTGTGAACAAATATCAGTGGATCATTATGGATATATTTTCTTCATTAAAAAAGATTTTTCTAAAAGGATATCATACCAATTACATAACTAGGCTATATATTCAAGATACAGATTACCATTGAATCAAATCACCTATGTTTTGTATCAAATCACTTTTGGTTTCAATGGGAAAATTTTATGGCTAATTTGTGTTTTACATTGAATATAAAAGGTTTTTTTTTTCTCTATCTCATTGTTTGAGACCATGGATATGAAAATGAAAAAATTCTATTTAGATCTATTCCAGAGATTTACTGTAGGGGCATTTACTGGATATGTCACCTTTCATAAAAATGAGGTCTAGAGGCTACCTGGCCCTTTATAGACTCTGCTTATAGAACTTGTAGAATTTAACACTAATTATCCCAATTATATCCTATGAAGGGTGTAGAGGACCAGTGGAATCACTCAAATTACTTTATGTAGACGTAAGGGTGTATAAGAATGCATGTGTTTTACATTGAATATTTTTCATTTTAAATTAAGAATCTATTTGAAACAATTACCTATATAAGGTTAAAACCTATGTTTTGTATCAAATCACTTTTGGTTTCAATGGTTTGTTTATTGGCTAATGTGTTTTTATCAAATCACTTTTGGTTTTGAAGTATATCATGAAATCTTCTGTAGCTGCTTATTAGGCCTATCAATATGCAAAGTCAATATGTAATTAAATCATAGTGAATATGAGAAGTCGATACAATTACATGATAAAAAATTAGTAGAGAGAAGTATTGTTTCTATAATATGGGATGACTAGTTATATTACTGGTTTCCATAGATTAAGCTTCTTCAGTAACTAATACACAACCATTACTATTATTACTAAAATTAAAGTACCAGTGATAGTTAACAGCAGATGATTTGTTTCCCTTTGCTTAAACTGATATGTATTCCCCTAATAAATATGTTGAGCTAACTGTCAATACAGAGAGCTGAACTAAGGACTATCATCTAATTCAAGAGGAAGAGTTATTTCAATTCCTCTCTATAACTGAAAACATATCTGATTACATTGTGGTCCTCAACAATCTATGTTTTTTGTTTCTACTATTGCATGAATCAACAACTGACTGTCAATACATAGAGCTGAACTAAGGACTGTCATCTAACTCAAGAGGAAGAGTTATTTCGATTCCTCTCTATAACTGAAAAGATATATGATTGCATTGTGGTCCTCAACAATCTGTGATTTTTATTGCTGCTATTGTATGAATCAACGAAAGGCAAGCAAAAGAAATGCTTCTTTAAATGGATTTTTATTTCTTACCTTGGTTTCTCATAAGATTCTGCAGGAATTCATGTCCATCCTGATGCTTCCCCTAGGGCCTATACATTGTGTGGGTCTTAGGACTATAAATCCTCGTGCTTTTGTCTGTTGTCATTTGTACTATATATGTTGATTTTCTCTATATTAATGGTGCATTTACATAGGAGATTAGATAGATATTAATCAAGGTTGTTTTCTTTGTCTAACAGACCCCACCAATAAGGATGTTTTGATGTCCCATAGTATTACTCCCACGGCCCTATCAGTCCATCTCTCTCTTTAGAGGACACTATTTAATATTTAACTAATATGGATGATGAGTGACAATAATGAATGATAAATGACGGTGCACAGTTGGTGAAATTATTTTGTTTGTGTGTTTCTTCTCATGTTGTCTTTTTTTGGAAACTTAGGAAATCTCACCTTCAGAACAAGTGCAAACAAGTATAACTTTACAATGCTATGTGACTTTCTTGTCAATATTTTTGGTGAATTTTAAGTTTTTAGTTTTTAAACTGTAACTGAGGAATTTATATTAAGAAAAATCTGTTGTCCAAACATGCAGTTGAGTTACATAGAGAATTATTAGTTTGCCAAAAATTTGAGGCAGGAAGGTCTAAATTGGTGACTATCACAGCACCCAAGTAGCAGTGATAGTTAACAGCAGATGATAATCCAGGTTCCCCCTGAGGATCATTATGGAGGGGAAATTTTGTATAATCATTGTAATTTTCTTGTAAATATAAAATTTAAATAGAAAAAAAAGCTTTTTTTAACAGCAAAAAAATATTCAAGAAATTTTCTATCTTGTTTCTCTCTACCGTATCTCTGTAAAAAGTGACATATTGCCAATCTACCTATTTTTAGTAATGTTTTTGGTTTTCATCATCCCAATCATATGTATGAATCTAGAATCTAGTTCGTTAAATCCTCAGTCTGCTTTTAGTTAAACACAAATTTTTCACTTATCATCTCATTTAGTTCCATATCCCTTTCTACATTTGGAATCATTAAATCCTTATATCTTTCCCTTTTTGACCCAGCACATTCATCAATGGAGGAGGGGACTTTAAGCTGAGACAAAACAAAAATCCTCATTTACACCACTTATGATTGACCTAAAATTATGGGTTTTTGTCTATCACCCTAAATTTAGCTTCACAGAGATATAGAACATAGATATAAAACATGAATCAGTGGCCTTTTAGGTATAGTCGAGGCATTCTACTTTCAATTGAAAATCTACTTTTTTTCCTGCTAACGAAAAGGTTGACTGGGGTGTATTCTACTTGATACAGAAATATTAACAGTTTTTGGGACTTGGACATTTTTCCCTATAAAACACACTTGAGAAATAAGATTCAATTCCCCTGATCACCAATGCGTGCAAACAAATATTTAACTAAGCTTTTGCAATGATTGCGCAGTTACCACTCTAATGTTGTAAAAAGCCAAAAAAACAAAGTATCAAAACTAAGAAGCTCTTTTGCACTTCACTACATCCCTAAGAGTAGCTTAGAAAACCCAAAATTCTATTGGGATAGATAACATGCAATGGTTTCAGAGAAGGAAAAATGGTGGATTATACTTACTTGGAAATTCGCTTAACGTCACCGCAACAATTCAACAAAATATGATCAGCAACGGAGCAGCAGCAACACCACAGAATTCATTTAATGTCACCACAGCAATTCAACAAAATATGATGAGCAACAGAGCAGCAGAAACAAAAATGCGCATAACACAGAAAATGAGAACAGAAATGCGCGAAAATGAGAATAGTTCGCGGGCAATATATTTATAAAATATGAGTTTGGCTAAACTAAAATTTTGGCAGAATTGTTGTTTCTGGTTTTCCCATCTCTGGCAAAAATTTTGTTTTCCCACGCCATCAGTACATCATCAATCTAAACGGCAGAACGAGTTTGGCCGAACTTTCTCAAAAATTTCGGCTGAACTATTGCCGAAAAACATTTTCTGCCCCCGATTCTCACAAAAGAGTAACCCAACTTCACATTTTCACCCTACTGCAACCATTGTCTAATAGCCACACATTATCATCTAGTTCATACATGCTATGATAACCTAGAAACATGGAGTTAGTATTATCTGTACTAACATTAGCTCTCTAGTTTCATTGATCAAATATCATCTTCTTGCAATCACGATCATAGTGACCAAATTTATTGCAATAATAACATTTCACCTTTGATTTTTCAAACCTTTGATTATTATTGAAGTTTCTATTGTTTCTTCGACTTTGATGTTCTTGTTTCTCTCAATCATATCTATGACCACCATATCTTCTCACTCATCCTCTGCCTCTCGATCTGCTTCTACCTAGCTTTTGAACGCAATTTCTAGAATGGATTCCTTTTTTCTATACATCCTTGCCTCATGTGATAGAAGTAATCACTTCAAATCATCATCTGTTAGTGTTGTCGAACCCTTGGCTTCTTCTATGGCTGTTACCACAACATCAAATTTGGTAGACAAATATATGAGAACCTTCTCAACTACTGTTTGATATTTAATATCCTCACCATAAATTGTTAACTGGTTTATGATAGTCATGACCCGATTCATGAATGAATCAATGTCCTTTGTATTTTTCATCTGCATATTTCAAAATCTCTCACAACATTCTGCAATTTAACAATATTGAAATTTTCCATACCTTTATAGCTTGTCGCCAATCTCTCGAATGTTGTCTTTTCTGAAGAACTGATTATAATATTTTGGAACACTGCTCGACTCGCTCCCTTCTGAATAAGCTGTAGCATTTGTGCATTCTTTCATTGTTCCCTCTCTGCGTTAGTGAGAAGTCGTTTTTCTGCTTCACTATTAGGTTCTGAAAACCCAAACTAGACATGATCTCAAACATCATGCATCTTCAACGTGGTCTCTATTTTAATGGCCCACACATCATAATTATTCCTTGTAAAAAAAGAAAATTGTGACTGAGAAGCGATTGTTGCTATCTTTCTTCAAAAATTTCTCTTCTTATGAAACCCTAAATATATTTTTTATAATAAGGACTTTAAGAAAAGCTTAATATAATATATTTAATTTTCAAAAATTATTTTTTTTAAAATCACTATATTAAAAAAATATTTTCAAAAGCCCTTTTCGAAAGCTTTTAATAAAATTTGCAACCACTCCACGTATTAAATAGAATTAAAAATCACTTTGGAATTTGAAACAACTTTTCCACCATACAAATCGAAGTAACATGACTTGTTGACTTCGTGTTTGTTTTAAAAACAAATACGCTTTGCTCTAACGCGCCCGTAGGATTGTTGACCTGCATGGTAACGCTGGTCGACCGCGTTAGTGAGCTAAAGCTGCCAACGAACAAGGTTGTATGTGTGCCCGGAAAATTGTATATTGTTATAACAGTGGCAACAGTACTGTAAGTTAGAAAAATATATATATATATATTTTTGGTTATTTGTAACCTAGTTTTGATACTAATTTGTCTATCACTAAATTCAACTTGACTCAATACTCAATTAACTTACTCTCAAAATATAACAAATTCTTCATTCAAGAATAGTTATTTTATTTGAAATACTATTCCATAAACCGCGTGCTATTCTACGTTTTACATTTCCATTTTAACAGAATTGAAAAACTGATAAGAATGAAAGAGCATTAACTACGATCATGCGTTAACTACGATCGAGTTTTTGAGGAAGCCCGAGACACAAGGGATGAAGCCTAACGTTATGCGTTTGAGTTTTGAACACATAACCTTTCACTGTATGGCAACAGACGGTACAACGATGGTTCAACTTCGTTTTAGAATGAAATTTAAAGTTTAGATCAATGCGTAACGGGTGTTGCACCTCATTACTAAGAGCAGCGCAGGCCTGGTGCAGACTGAAATTTTGGCACGATGAGGAGGAGGAACATTTAAAACAATTGTAACCGATGTAGGCTCGTGATATTGGGAATATATAATGAATAAGGGATTGCCATTTACTTTTAAGTTTTAGTCTATAAAATTAAAAGTAAACTAAGCTTAAAATTAAACTTTCGATTGATTAATTGCAATATCTCTAATTTACATTAACTCTTGAAATGATAGGTATGTTTTCATTTCTATAACCGCTTAAAAAATGAATGGTTAAGGTGAAAATGTTTTGATCCTTTAAAAATGAATTGTTGGGTTGAGAGACATTTAATAGCCGATTTTATATCTCAGAATTATAACATTTTAAAATATTAATGTGGTGCAGTTTTATTATAATTTTTTTTATCATATCATAATATTTAAAAATATTAATTGGATGTAGTTTTATTATAAATTTTGTTATCATATTATAATATTTAAAAATATTAATTTCATATAGTTTTATTATAATTTCTGTTATCATATCATGAGAAAACCAAATCAATTTTTTTTTTTCTGAAAAATTCATGTGAAAAAAGATTATTAATTCTAATATTAATATTAGAATTATTATTATTATTATTATTATTAAATTTAATAATTCTGGATTAATAATTTTAGGAAATGTTTGCATTTTTAGAGTCTCCCCATGATAAATCCAAAGTTAGATGGATCTAGACTAATATTTAAGGATGATTTTTGTTTTTTTTTTTAAATATCCTCTATAATCTATAAATAGATTTAATTCTCTAAAACCTCTTTTTATAGTTTAAATCATATATTTTTAAAAAAAATTAATAAATTTAAAGCAAAATTATCTTAAAAATTACCAAAAAAATATTTATTTTTTTAATTAAACAATGTATTTAAAAATGAATGGTTCAGATCAAATTGTAAAAAAGTCCAAATTATAGGAAGTAGTTTAATGGAATTTGTATTTTTATGGTAACTATGGGCAAATTTTCTATTTATTATCATTACAAATTTTGATTACCTTCATCTTTTTTTTCATTAAAACTATTTAAAATTTATGGTCAGTTTCATTTTTCAAATTCCTAATTTGTATTGCCTTTTCTACCTTTACGTCAATTACTAAATAGTACATAATGGAATTTTATGTCTTCATGTCATAATCTAAGTAAAAAAAATCAATATAAAAAAAAAAAATTTAAAAAAAAGAAACATTTTTTTTCTTATTCTTTTGAATCAATATTGAATGTTTTTCTACTGTTAGAAGAGATTATTAGAGAGAAAACAGCTAAGAAACTGATTTTAACTAAAAAGTCATTTTTCAATATCTTTATTTAAGAGAAAAAAAGAAATACAATTTTTTTCTATAATAAAGGATACATGAGGATACATGAGTTAAGTTGTTAAATTTGAAAAAAAATATGAATGCAATGGTACTCTTTAATCTAAATAAGTTTGACATTTTCTCAACAAAATTTAAAGCTAAAGGATGAGAAAAAAGTTTCCTTTCCAAAAATTATAGATAAGACTAAGTGATATTCTAGCTTATGGGATGTTAATGAGTGCTTTAAATTGTATTTCCAACCCTCTCTTCATAATTCATGTAGCTCTGACCTAAATTGAGGGCTTGTTTTGATAGCAAGTCTACAAATGAGTTTAGCTTCCTAAATATGTGGAAGAAACTAATTTCCATAAAATATTTCTTTATTTATTATTTTTTTTATTAATGAATTTTTTTTCCATTTAGGGACATTGAGAACCTCCAAGTGTGTTTTTCCATCTAATCATTCTATAATGGATTTTGAATTACCCAAAAATTGAATGCAATTAATATTTTTTTGAGAGGCTAGGAACCAGAAAGCCCAAGAGTAATAGGCTCTGCTTTTGTATTGGTTCTCAATCCTATGTTGGTTGAAGTCGATCTATTTTTTCCCCAAAAATTTAATGAATTCTCCTCCTCCACATTTGTGATCTTGTGCAGCTCCATCAACAAAGCCCACTCGAAGGTATTGAGATATAGAAGGGAAATGGATCCTTCTTAGTTTTTTCCTTCCTTTATTTGGAGGATGGTCCCTGAAATGTGATATTATCTTGGAGGAATGAAGGACCAGATTGATATTTAAATTCTTGAAAATGATACAATTTTTGAGAGTTGAGATGCCCCATAATACAAATATAGGTAAGGACTATAAAATTTTATGCTTTTGCACCCAACAAATAAGTGTGTCCCCAAAGGCATTTTGAGGAGTGCTCTCTCTAATGCCCAAGGTCTCGAGCAAAGATTTCCAAATTTCCTTCAAGATGTGGAAACTTATAGAGAGATGATCCATTGTCTCCTCCTGAAGCTTGCAAAAAATGTATTGCATTGGCCCTCTAAAGATTATCCGAGTTTAAAATTATGTTTTGAAGGGCTAACCAAGAGAACCATTTTAGCTTATTTGGAACATTCCATTTCCAATTGTAGTTTTTCCACCAACTAGAATCCAGATTTTCAATAGAGGAGTAAATAGCTTCATATGCTAGACTTGCTTTTACCCTTCCCGCAAAGGCATCCGAACTCCAAACCATCTTGTATTTTCTATTTTTTATGCAAACTCCATTGATGTTCAATTGCTTTATAAAAGAGTCTCATTATTTTGTAACAGCTCCGGGTTAAAGTTCATGTAATAAAGGATAATAAAGGAAAAATAATACCAAGGTCATCGGACATGTATTCCAAGTTGAATGTTGGGAGACCACTATAGTCGACATCCTTTTTAGTTTATTAATGGATATGGAAATGAGGAAATAATTGTAATTTATTTATGAAAATAAAGGAAAATAGGAGAAAATGAAGGTGAAGAGACAAAAATTTGCATGTTAAGGGAATATAGAGGGAAAATGAAGGAAAATGAATAAAAAAGAGACATCAACAATAGAAATGCATCACATAAACAATTGAGAACTTTTTTCCTATCTTTGGAGTAGGTGTAACAAAGGAAAGAGAACAAGCACTTGGAAATTAAAGCTAAGGACAAGCAAATGAAATCGAAGGAAATAAAGGAGAAGGTTGGATCAACAACATCAATAGGAAAATTTTATAGGTAACATGTTTCATGTGCGATTTCCATCTTGGGATGTGAATGCATGGTACATGCATTTTTCTATTTGGTTCATTTCCTTCATTGGCATAGGTTTTTCCTCGAGTGAAAATGGTTTCAACTTTTCCTTTTCATTTCCTGAATAGGCATGATGTGATGGGTTTCATTCTTGGTTGAGCTTTGGATTTCCGGAAGGTTTTGGAACTGGGTGAGGTTTTCTTAGGAAAATTGCAAGGGTTGGTGGAGGAGATGGTTTTCTGCAGGAAACCTTTGAGATGAGGGTGAAGATATGAAAATTCATCAAGGTATGGTGAAGAAATTTTGAGGCTTCCAAGCTTGGTTTGGTTTTGTGATCTCAAGACTAGTTAAGGTGAGATCATGGTAGCTTGAGGGTGGAGGTGGTTGATTATGTCTTGGTTTATCCCATGAGATCCCACATTCATTCTTGGAATATGGCACGCAGATGATTTCGTGAAAAAATTATTTCGTTCAGCCAAATGTATGGTCGAGTGGTACGTGGAAGTCACTGACTTGGTTGGATTTTGAATATGTTAATAAGATATATTTTTATAATGTGATATATGAACACTTGTACTTGTTATTATGCAGGTTCTATTTTTGTTTTGTCATGGTTAATATTCTGGTTATATGTCGGTTATATGGATGGCTATATGATGTGCTCTAGATATGCCTCTTGTTCATGATTTGATAAGTATTCGAATGGTTGATGAATGCATGGGATAACAAATGTTGATGTAGATATTTGAGAGGGAATTAGACCACTTTTATGATTCTCAAATGAATTTTAGAGATTTAAGATAAGATATGCATTCCTAACATGTAAATTACATGTTTACCATATGTTAGTTAATCAGTGCGGTCATGTGCACATGCATTTGTGTTGGAATAGGGTCTCCTAAAAAGCTATGAAACTGGTCCATTTTGCATATTTTTTATTATATTTAGTCTAACGGAGGGGTTTTGGGGTGGGTCAAAGCCCCTAAAGCATTGTAAATGGGTCAAGGGTAGACCAAGAGTCCGCAAACCATGGTTTGCAGACTCTTGGTCTACCCTTGACCCACTTACAATGCTTTAGGGGCTTTGACCCACCCCAAAACCCCTGCGTTTTGCAGACCATTGGGTGCATAGGCTAAAATAGTATAAGTAACTAAACCTTTTTGAGTTGTAGGACAAGCTAAGAATGATAAGAGATTGTTGCTAAGTGCGAATCAATAGATCTGGTTAGGTTGTTGGGTAAGGACTCCTACTGCTATGTGTGCAGAGGGCCTTTGTCCTGTTGTGTGCGGACCCTGCTGCTGTGTGCGCAAGTTGGGTTTTGCGGTTTTGTAAGTAGATCTGAAAGATTAATGAATGCAGAAGTATTGTTGCCTATCTGAATCCACTGGAATTACTGTGATATGAATCTATGATTTCTTGATTACTTAATATATGTTGATGTGTTATTGGTTTAAGTCTCGAACATACTTGTGTACTTATTTATGTTGTGATCTGGGTTTGTTTTGTTTGCTTCATACAAGAATATATGGAATAGTTGTGTATTGTTATATGAATTCACGATCTGTTGATTTCTGTGAGGAATATTGTTGTTGTACACGTGGATGCGAAGGGAATATAGGCTCTGTGATACCAGATCTGGTCACTATAAGGGTGAACGCAGCTCTTCTTGACTTACCTACCCTCTCCCAGGGTGTGGAAACCTAGCTCCAGCACCCACCCATACTACTTCGGGTGAGACTTTGGCTTCCACAAGCAGGTCAGTGCCGAAAGGGCCAGTAGTATAGGGGTTTGTTGGTAAACCTTGAACATCCGAACCTTGGTGAGGACCCCTTGAGCCAAAAAATGGTTCCGTTGCTGGGACTTGCAACATTTTGAGAGAGGGATCGGGTAATGCCAAGATCGTACTGCAAGCCAGAGAGGAAGGAAATTGATGAATGGTTTGAATAGCAAGTTCAAGAATTTTCCATAAAATAAAACCGCATTGAGAGCTTGACCACTGAAAAGTGGAAGAATAAGTACATTTCCACAGAGATCTACGAGATCTTCTTTGTAACGATTTCGATCGAGCTCCAGGAGTGGCTCGCAAGACTGGAAGAGTTCCAGAAGTGTTGGAAGGATGAGTGGATCATAGAGTGGACACCTGAACTAATCCAACAGCTAGAGAAGACTGATAAAACCATCACTCGCACAGTGGACCATTGGGTAGATAGTGTGTTAGGAGGATTTGTGACAGAATTTTCCATCGATCAATTTGTCTCCTACTCTGAAGCAGAGAGAATATTCTTCATGGGGTTCTGAGGTAAGTTTCTGAAGACTTTTCCATTGTTGATCAAGATATTATTATGCGAAAAAAGTATTCTATGTATCCATACCGAGTAATTGACCTCTGATCTGGATGGGAGCAGAACGCAGAGTGGCAAATACTATAGGGCCAACCTAGAAGGAGATCGATTGGTCTATATTCTGGTAAGGGAAGCAGCTTCGCAGAGTCCTCCAGCCACACCACTTTCACATAAGCCTAGAGGTAAGAATTCACTGACCCCTCCACCACCGGAGGATGACATGGCTGTGCACATGAAATTGCCGACCTTTAAGGTTGTGGGGGATGAAGACATGGATCAGTTCTGGTTTGTTGCAGGATCAGTATGGACTGCACAAAACATAGCTAGTGATGCGGTGAAAAGGGCACAACTGTACCTTGCCTTCGAAGGAAGAGCTTTGGACTAGTACACGGGATACATCGGCCAAAACGCAAATGCAACCATTGAAGATATTAAGAACTCCCTAAAAAAACAGTTCAAGAAACCTAAATCCCACTCCCAAATTGTGGTTGATCTAAAGGATTTCAAGAAAGGGCCTTCTGAATCTGTGTGGGAGGTTGATCAATAGCTAGAAAATATGATCAAAGAAGGGGGATTCCAATATGATGATAGAAAACACACGGAATGGTTTATTGCTATGTTGCTACCTCACCTGCATGTACCTATGGGGCACCAAAATTTTGAATCATAGGAGAAAGCCTTAGAAGGTGCCATGAAGTTAGAAGCTGCACCACGGGACGAGACTCAGCTAGGTGTCCAAGAGATCCAGGCACAACTGGAAGCGATGCATGTAGAGATCCAGAACTTGGGAAAGGAACGAGGGGCATAGGCTAGCCCTGAGAGATGGTGCATACGATGCCAGGTGAATGGCCATACCGAGGATAACTGTCCTCTGTTAGCAGACTATATGCAGGCTGAGGGACCTAGCCCATTGCACCCTAGGGAAGTTGCGGGACCCAACGGGCCAGCGCTCCGGTGCAATGATTGTCACGTAGCAAGGCTACACGATAATAACCACTGTCCCTGCCTTGCTGCATACGTTCCAGAGGTAAAGAAGAAATGGTGTAGGTTTTGCAGATCGGTGGGACATGATGAACATAAATTCCAGACATATGATTTGATGATTGATCGAGGAAACTTATACAGAGTACAATCAGACCCTGCATCACCAAGAACCCCTGCATGTATAGGCAGCTCCGCATCAAGGGGCAGGGGAGGAGGACGTGGTGGAAGTGTAGTACGGGGACGAGGTCAGCTAATCTGCTATAACTGTGGAGAAGCAGGACACTTTGCAAGGGACTTCCTAAACCCCACTAGGCAATCTTGCTGATATTGTAGACAGCTGGACCATGAAATTGAAGATTTCCCGATCTTGATAGCGAAAATGCATGAAAAGCAGTTGACACCTACACAGAATGTGCAGAGAGTTAAGGCTGAGCTGTGAGACAAAGATCTGAGTGTGAATGTGGTGACACGCAGTGGGATGGCCACTAGGGCACCTGAGGAGGAGGTTGCGATGGAGCCTCTGATTCGACATGCAGTTATCAAATAAGAAGGCTTGGACCTAAAAAGGGTGAAAGAAACATTTATCACAGCTCGCAAGGACTTTTTTCATGCAGAGGTGACTACTTCTCGGCCACCTGTGAACCTCAAGGTAGATGAGGAGGTCGAGACCTTTTTGCAGGCATGTATGAAGCTGCTGCACAACCCAAAGGTTGTGGATAATATTCAAGCATTAATAGATAGATGTGCAGCGAGACCTGATCTAACCTCGAAGGTCAAGGATGTGCACAAGCTATACAGGTATAAGAAACACACTGGAAGAGAAATGCGGTTGTCTGCATAGATCAGTGACTATGAAATGAGTCAGGTTATTTTGGAACTAGGGTCAAATGCGAACGTGTTACCTAAACAGACTTGGAAACAAATGGGAGAACCTAAGTTGAAATGGTCCACTATTCAGCTGCACATGGCAAATCAATAGAAAATCATCCCGCTAGGAAGGTTGTCTAAAATTATGGAGGATATCACAGGAGTAAAATCCCAAGCCGACTTTGAAGTAATAGAAATTATAGAAGATGCGGACCCCTACCCTATGCTCTTGGGATTGGACTGGGCCATATATATGGGCAGTCTCATCAACCTCAAAAAGAGAAGCATGGTGTTTGAGAATAACGACATAAGGATGATGGTACTATTAGATCCTGTGGAAGGTGAATGATATACAGAGCCGGTATGTGATGAAGAGGAGGAGGATCACATTTACAGGTTGACTACGTGGGATGAAGATTGGATCAACCCCATGGCAGAAGGATTACTCTACTGGGAAAAGGATAGTGACTACTTTTCTGACTCTGATGGGGAGATGGAGAATTGGAAAAACCGGTTGCACGATGTCTGAACGCTATGATGCCTTCGAGTCACCAGGGGCTTCCGCTGCATTTCCTCAAAGTTAAGAGACCTATCCTAGTTTGATGGTTATGGTAGCATTAGGGAATTTTTACAAACATTCAAAGCCAAGGTTCCAAGAGAACAGAGGATATGGGCCCTTAATCTAGCGATGCGTGCAATGCTTGCAAGATGGTGGGAGACGCAAATAGGGGCGTTCCAGGACTGGGAGGATTGTCAGGACATGATGCTCCTCTGATTTGAGCCTCCGGTAAAGGTGCGGGTCGAGATGTTCCTTGGCACAGGGGACCCGTGTAAACACTTGCTGGCCTGGATCAAGGCATGGGGTGACCAAGCTATGGAAGAATGGGTTCACTTGTTCATTCACGTGCTAGGTCCAATCCAGACTGCATGGTACCTGGATGCGGAGCTACATCAATGCACCCGCCACTCGGAAACTCTGAAGGATGAATTAATAGGGACATTTGGAATCATAGGGGGGTCAGAAGCGCTTGATGAAGCTCTTCAGGGTATAGATACATTTATGTTCAAATAACCTAGCTCCACTGAAGCATTCGGGGCACCGACATGGGAATCGCAGATGCAGGATATTGTCAACTGTCACAGCTTGGCAAGGGAAGAAAGTGAAGAAGAATCACCATCTGTCTCTATCCCAAATTCACAAGGAGAGCACCCCATTGTAGAATCCCTGCTATAAGAGGTGGATGTCACTAAGCCCCTCAGGTTGCATGAAGTCAATATTTGGATAGAACAACATCGTAAGTTGGCTAAGATTGGGGACTATTGGGATGAAAATACAGTAAGCAAAGTGGCTGAGTTACTCACTGAGTACCAGGACTTATTCCCAACAAAGTTTTCAGAACTAAAGGGGATCACAAGGGACTTGGGAGTCATGAATATCACTCTCAAAATGGATGCTCGGCCCGTAAAATAATGACCCTATAGGTTGAACCCCAAGTATAAGCAAAAATTCAAGGAAGAGCCTGATAAAATGATCACTGTGGGTATCACTGAACCTGCCAAATAGTCATACTGGGTTAGCTTGATGGTAGTTCAGGAGAAAAAGGCTAAAGGGGAGATTTGGATCTGCATGGACCTATGCAAGCTAAATGACACCTATGTTCATGACCCATTCCCTACACCATTCTCAGACAAAATTTTGGATAGCGTGGGGGGACAGGAAGCATAGTCCTTTATGAACGGATTCTCTAGGTACCATCAGATTAGAATCACTCTTGAAGATCACAGCAAAACCACGTTCGCCACAGAGTGGGCCTATTTTCAATAAAATGTCATGCCATTTGGTCTCAAGAATGCCCCTACTATTTTTTCATGGGTAGTGGTTGCAGTGTTCAAAGAATTCATCCAAAAGTTCCTAAAAGTATACTTTGATGATTGGACCGTCTTCGACCTGGTGAAGATGCACATATCTAACTTGCGCATGATGTTGGATACCTTCTGAAAGCACCAGATTTCCTTAAATATCAAGAAGTGAATCTTCTACGTACCGTTTGGTATCCTGCTCAGCCATATAGTTTGTCGACAAGGGCTGATGGTGGACCCTGCCAAAATTATAGTAATCATCAACTTGCCAGTACCAACGACGAAGAGACAGTTGTGTTCAATCCTTGGGCACACAGGCTACTACTGAAAATTTATTCAAGGCTACACATTAATCATGGCCCTTATGGAAAAATTTCTCAAAAGGGTTTTTTTTCTTTTGGGATGACTAGTGTCAAAAGAGCTTTGATTTACTTAAAGAAAATATGGTCTCGACACCTATTCTCATCTTTCCTAATTGGGAGAAGGTCTTTCATGTTCACATCGATGCATCGGGAATTTCTCTCAGGGCTATCCTTACACAGCCAGGAGAAGGAAAAATTGATCATTCGGTTGCCTTTGCAAGTCAAAAACTCTTTGGCGCTGAACATAATTACTCCACTACAGAGCGGGAGGGGCTCACCATGGTGTATGCTTTGCGGAAATAGTGGAATTACTTATTAGGAAGACACTTCAAAATGTTTACAGACCATTCAGCCTTGACGTACCTGGTAAATAAGCCCATTCTGATGGGGAAATCTACCAATGGTTACTCTTATTTCAGGAGTATGACTTTGAAATCGTCATTAAGCTAGGAAAGTTGAATGCTGGGCTGGATCACCTATCATGAATAGAGAGTGGCGAAGAGCTGACCAACCTAGAAGATAGATTACCTGATGCGCAACTATTTGCTATTAAGGTTGTAGATACCCACTTCGTTGATATCATTCAGTTCCTGACTACTGGGATGGCACACCCAGAATATTCAGTGCAATAGAAGAAAGAGATAGTCGCTCGAGTAGCAGATTTTACCATCATTGCAGGTCATTTATATAAGATGGGAGCCGATGAGGTATTACGGGGATATGTTATGAAGCATGAAAGGCATGCTATATTGGCAGAAGCTCATGACAGAGTAGCAGGAGGTCACTATGAAGGGAAAGCAGTGACACAAAAGGTTTTGAGGGTAGCGTTATGGTACCCTACCCTGCATCGTGATGCCCATAATCATTGTAAAGCCTGCGATACGTGCCAACGAATAGGGAGGCCATCCCACACAGATGAAATTCCCCTTCAACCGCAAATGGCTCTACAAGCATTCAATAAGTGGGCCATCGATTTCATAGGGCCTATCAACCCACCAAGAAAGAAGACGGGAGCACGCTACATTATTACTGCTTACGTAACTAGGTGGGTCCAAGCACAAGTAGTAAGGGATTGTACTGGGGATACCACTGCGAATTTTATTTTTGAACAGATCTTGACCAGATTTGGGTGTCCGAAGATCCTCATGAGCAACAGGGGTACGCACTTCGTTAACGAAACAATCCAGGCTTTGACCATGGAGTTTCGAATCCATCATGCAAAAATCACACCGTATCATTTGCAGGCAAATGGTGCGGTTGAAGCCTTTGACAAAAAATTGGAGAAAGCACTGACAAAGCTCTACAATGTCGATCATAGCGATTGGGATGTACGTGTCCCATCAGTTGTTTGGGCTTATCGAACCACCTGCAAAAAGCTAACTGGGAAAAATCCTCTTAGGATGGTCTATGGCAAGGAGGCTGTTATGCAGATGGAATACATTATTCCTAGTCTGCGTATCGCAACAGTTACAAACATGGCAAACCCTGACATCATGGAAGAGTGCTTAGCACAGCTTATGGCTTTGGAGAAAGATCGGGTCTTGGCTAATTTCCATCAATAGGTGTTGAATGCTTGCGATAAAGCATAGCATGACCGACATATTCACCAAAAGACCTTCGCGTAGGATGACTTGGTCCTCTTATATGATAACCTATTTGAAAAACATCCAGGGAAGTTATGGCAGCATTGGCTTGGCCCCTATACTATTAAGGAAATCACATATTGTGGAGTTGTTCAACTGGCCACCCTACGCAGTGATGTGCTACGAGGATATGTTAATGGTAGTCAGCTCAAACCATATCAGATCAAATGAATACATGGTTGGAGCAACTGTGCAGGCACAGATGATGAACCTACCATCACAGTGACTCAGGATGAGTCACAAGATTGTGTTGGGGGACTGTTGGAACAGGGTCTCCTACAAAGCTGCAAAACTGGTCCATTTTGTATATTTTTTATTATATTTAGTCTAACGCAAGGGTTTTGGGGTGGGTCAAAGCCCCTAAAGCATTGTAAATGGGTCAAGGGTAGACCAAAAGTCCGCAAACCATGGTTTGTGGACCATTGGATGCATAGGCTAAAATATTATAAGTAGTTGAACCTTTTTGAGTTATAGGACAAGCTAAGAATGATAAGAGATTGCTGCTAAGTGCGAATCGATAGATCTGGTCAAGGTTGTTGGGTAAGGACTCCTGCTGCTGTGTGTGTGGAGGGCTTTTGTCCTGCTGTGTGCTGACCCTATTGTTGTGTGCGCAGGTTGGGTTTTGGGGTTTTGTAAGTAGATCTGAAAGATTAATGAATGCGAAAGTATTGTTGCCTATTTGAACCCACTGGAATTCCTGTGATATGAATCTATGATGTCTTTATTACTTAATATATGATGTTGTGTTATTGGTTTAAGTTGCGAACATGCTTGTGTACTTATTTATGCTGTGATCTGGGTTTGGTCTATTTGCTTCATACAAGAATATCTGGAATAGCTGTGTATTGTTATATGAATTCGCGATCTGTTGATTTCTGTGAGTAATATTTCTATTACACACATGGATGCGAAGGGATTCTAGGCTCTGTGATACTAGATCTAGTCACTATAAGGGTGAATGCATCTCTGCTTGACTTACCTACCCTCTCCCAGGGTGCAGAAACCTGGTTCTAGCACCCACCCATACTACTTCGGGTGAGACTTTGGCCTGCGCAAGCAGGTCACTGCAGAAAGGGCCAGTAGTTTAGGGCTTTGTTGGCAAACCTTGAACATCCAAACCTCGGTCAAGACCCCTCGAGCCAACAGTTTTTTAATCATGCATGATAGTAACTTATTTTTATATGCATTGTGGTCATATGCATGATGATTATGGTCATTATGGCTAAGATCTTGATATTACATGTATAGTGCTAATCTGGATTGGCCAGTGCAGATGGTTATGGTTTTGGTATTCATGCATGAATCAATATACTTGTGATATTGTGTCGTACTAATTTGGACTGAATTGTGTAGATGTGATAGACTCCCCAAAGATACATTGAGGTATGAGTTTTATTATGTCATCTATTCAGTTTATTTAACATGTTATGTTTGGAGGAAATATAAGATTAGGGATGAAGAGTAGAGTAGTGGACTTTGGTTCACATGAATCCCCTTACAAACCTGGTGTGAAATCAATGGAATGGGAAAGGTGAGTTGAGAAACAAGGGAAAGAAAATTCTCCTTGTTTGGAATTTACGGTTAGGATTATGAGGGAAGAGACTATAATTTTGAAGGAAGACAATGCTAAGTTGATTGAGACACAAGAGAGGCTTTCCAGAACTCAAGAAAATAAATCAAAGGTTAATGTGATTATCATTAAGAGATTTTCGAAATTGCAAAGACAGGGACAACCATAGATCAGTCATGGACAGAAGGAGAAGACTAATGGGACATATGGTAGAAGGTATCTTAGAAGCCAGAAGTTGGACAGGTTTGATACAGTTAGAGTTGGCATATCATTGGATACACCCGAGATGCGGGTTAGCACTCATGGACTTCATTCTAGCTCTCGTTCCAAGATATATCATTACCATTACCACCAAAATCCTTATATGAGTAGTGAGAAGTAGTATTTTTCAGAAGAGTACACGAAAGACAAGATAACTACGTTCAGTCTTAAAGGAAAAGTAGACATTTGGTTGGATGGTGTTAAGTGTGCCAAAGGCATTAGGGATGAGATTGATGTCAGAAGATGTACTATCTAACTATTATATTATTCGAATTATTTATACATAAGTCACATAATTATTTTTCTCCATTATCAATGGTTACCATATTATTTGCTAAATATTAGATTGGTGAAAATGATTCCAACCATTCCCACCAATTGCTCAAGATAATTCTAGTTAACTCGTACATTTTGTAATCATAAGTGTTATATATCCCCATTCTATATTTGGTGACAATTATCATTAATATATTAGAACTTCCTTAATACACCATATATTTTGAGCTTATGTATTACACGGCTTCCAATATCTTCTAATGCACTTATTATTGTGATTATTTCATGAAATTTCTCTAGTCTCTTTCGTATTCTTCTTATTTTATTTTTGAATTAGCCACAAATTCATATGTGGAAGGGTGCTCCAACCAACTTATAAGACTAGTCACACCATTGAGTCTCTCACAAATGAACTTCACATTCAGGATAGTTTAGAATAGTGACCTGGAAAATTCAATCCGAAAGGAAATTTGATCTCAACCAGATTTATTCTATTATTCTCAAACTAAGCACACATGCTTCAAGAATTAAACCCAAGTGTTTCTACTATAATAATCAATAAAAGTGAGGAAGTAACAACTTCCACCAATCGACTGTGTCATCATAAGTCTACAAAAGTATCTATACACCAACAAAAGAGGTTGTCTTTCTCTGTATGCAACTCCCTTTGGAAATATTTCATGGTGTTCCTTTCCCAATATGAAACACTCATAAGTACTAGAAGGTTCTCTGATGGGAGGTAATCCTCTGACCAATTGTTTCTACTACAGCATTCATAAACTAGAAAAGTGAAAGCATCGAAATTGAAAGTTCTGTAACCAATAATCATTAGAACATGGAATTGTAAAAGAACTGACCTGATCACTGAAATTCATAATTATAGGAAAGAGTTTGTTCCTCATCATCTGCACCATTTCTATAAGTTTATTGCTTGAGGGCCTGTCATAAATAACACACTCTTGTCCGTGAAAGATAACTTTGTATCCTTTTTGCGTCAATTGACCAACACTTATCAAATTGTGTTTGAGACTAGGAACATAATATACCTGTGATATTGTCTTTGGCTCCCCCTTCTTGGTCAGAATTTTGACCACTCCTTTTCCATTTTCATCCACAATTTTCTTAGTCCCCAATTTTACCTCTGACTTCACAATTTGATCCAAATTTTCAACCAAATTCTTGTCGTCTGTCATGTGGTTATTGCAACCACTTTCTAATAGCCACACATTATCAGAAGGTTCATGCATGTTATGGAAATCTAGGAACACAGAGTTTGTATTCTCTGTACTAACATTAGCTCTTAGGTTTCCTTGATCAAATATCTTCTTCCTGTAATCACGGGAATAGTGACCAAATTTATTGCAATAATAACATCTCTCCTCTGATTTGTCAAATTTTTTATTATTTTTGAATCTTATATTGTTGCTTCCACTTTCATGTTCATGCTCCTCTCGGCCATCTCTTTGATCACCATATCTTCTTCCTCGTCCTCTGCCTCAACCTATGTCTATTGAAATAGAAACATGTATTTCGAAATCAGTTTCCAGAGTCGAGTCCTTATTTCTGTGTATCATTGCATCATGCGATAGAAGTGATCCCATCAACTCACCAACTTTTTGTTTTTCCAAATCCTTGGCTTCTTCTATGGCTACTACCACAAAATCAAACTTGTTAGACAAAGATCTAAGGACCTTCTCAATCAATGTTCGATATTTAAGATCTTCACCATAAATTTTTAATTGATTTATGACAGACATGACATGATTCATGAAAGAATCGATGTCCTCTATCTCCTTCATCAACAAACATTCAAAATCTCTCTTATTATTCTACAATTTAACAATATTGACTTTGGTCATACCTTGATAGTTTGTTGCCAAAATTTCCCATGATGTCTTTGTTGAAGACATGATCATAATATTTTGTAACACTGCTCAGTCCACTCCTTGTTGGATAGGAAACAACATTTTTGCATTTCCTCTTTTCTTTCTTCCATTGTTTCCTCTTTGCATTAGTGAGAGCTCTTTGTTCTTCTTCATTATGAGGTTTTGAAAACCAAAATTTGACATGATGCCAAACATCATGTGCCTTCAACATGGTCTCCATCTTAATGGCCCACACATCATAATATATTTCTCTATAAAAGCAGGATATTGTGGCCGAAAACTCTTTTTTTCCATATTTATTCAAAATACATTCTCTTATAAAACCTTAAATTTCTCCTTTTAAAATCTTTTCAAACTCCTTTTTAGAAAAAGAAAAATCTTTCAATAAAAACCTGATATATTTTTTTTGTATAATAGATATTTTATAAAAAAAAATTATATATATTAAAAAAATTGTATAACAAACTCCCTTATTATAATATATATCCCTTTAAAAAACCATCCTTTTATACCTCCTTTAAACACCCTTATCAAAAAAATACTTCGCCTAAGGTTTACAATGTAAAAGAGCATCACTATATGAGCACACTTCTCCAAAAATGAACCTATGTAACCTCAATACGAGCTGTGAAAAAAATACGAGATTTTAACTTATGTTTGTGCCGTTTAATATGTTATATGTTATAGAAACTGCGCACCCACGACATATAAAAACTTCAGAGTTAATTCAAATTTTTTGTTGAGTTTGCGCGTTTTTTTTCCTAAATAAGTGCAGATTTTGCACTCTTTAACTGTAGACCAATTTTGCAAAAAAAAAAATTCAGCCTTTTACTTTGGGCCCTATTCTATTTGGCTCTGTACACCCCACGGATCTTGTGATCCTTCCTCCACTCTAACACCAATTTTTTGGAAAGGAAGAGGATATAAAACACAAAATGGCACAACTAATTCACTCAAAAAACACACACGAGATGCGGCTATTATCTTGAACACACAAACTTCAAACTAAATACAATGACCCTGCTGAAATGTATTTAAACCTTTTCGAATAACGATTTGATTAATATAACTTGACATGCACACACTTACCAAGTTCATCTATCACATAAATTGAAGTGACTCAACGCTCACTTAAGTGACTCTCTAAATATATTAAATCTCCACGTGGAGATTAATTAACTATTTTAACAATTGTATCTCTTAATTAATTTTTTGAAGGTGCAAAAATATCATTCTCATGATGAAGGAATCATGGCACCAACATCATATTCACCGCAAAGCGCACCTATCAAGTTCAATTCCACAACTATCTTCTTTCTTCCACTGGTCTTCAACATCCTATCCGATCTTGTGAGCAATCAGTGCAACGTGGCGATAAACAACAAGCACAGACTCATGATTGGAGTTTCATATTTATTTCTGGCCCTTTTCCCTTTCCACATGTAGCTTATCTTGCAATTAGTGACCCAAAATTTGCTAAATCATTCACAAAATATATTACAGCGTTGATTTTTATTTTCTGAGTCATTTTAATTGTCTCCAACAATTTGATCATGGATGTTCGAAAAAATAATATTCACTTCATAAATTATTGGCACCTTCTATAGCTTGGACCTTGTACCTTTTTGTTTTAACATGGAACTCAAAAACTGATAAGAATGAAAGAGCACTAAGTAGGATCATGTGTTAACTTTAGCTCCATAAAACAAAGAGAATTAACGACGATCATGCGTTTGCATAAAATCATTATAGACCTTAATTGAAGAGAAACATAAGAATATAAATTACAAGAAGAATAAATCTATTCTATAACAACTGAGGGGAGCCTAGTATTAAATACAAGTCATTTGATAGTTACACTGTTAAGTAGTAATTAAGTAAAACTTACACGAGTGACTGAATAATTATTTCACTGATCTAAGGAAACATACCTACATGGTGCATGTACACCAACAAAAACAATCTAAACTATAGAATCTGCCTTTGAGGTGAAAATCATATCTAACCTCACCCATCATGCTCACACTCACCCTCAAACTCACCAGTAATATATCTCACACATCACATATCACAGCTAAATTTCACCCATCTAATGCTCATCCTCACACTCATCTAACTCTCACCCATCCACCCTAAACTAGATTGTAGAGTGCCTCCGAGCACAATAATAATTGGATTGTGACACTCAATTGTGACACTAACATGTGAGGTTAACAATATATGTAAGAATGAATTGGATTCAATAGATAGTATCATGATGCTTATTTTGATTAAATTGTGATTTTTTTAATACTATTTAATGGTTTAGTGGTATATCTAATTATTTATGAAGTGCCTTAAAGTGTTTAGTAATGTTTAGTTGTATTAAAGCATAAAATATTCATTTTTTAAAAGTACTATGAAGTTACCATTTTAATTTATTATGATTGATTTAAGTTTTACCATTAAATTTTAATCCTTATCATTGTTTAGATGATTTTTTTTATCATGTTTGATTAGTATAAGATTTGTGACTATTAATATGAGTGAATTTTTCACCTAAAACTTCTAACTCTTCAAGGAGATCACACAATATTTTAGAAGCTCTCATCATCATATTGGTAGATGTGGAAATATACATGTTCAAATACTTTAACAAATTATTATTATTATTAAATTATACTAATTGGTAATATTTCTTAATTATGTTGTAAGGAATTCCCCTTTGAGAACAACTACCCCAGTTACTAGTCTGCATCCCTCCACACCATCACATCCATTGTTGGATGATTGGAAGTTCTTCTACCATTAGATCCCATTAAAATTTTTAACTGAATCTTTATGTGTGCAACCGTTCAACTTGTTGATCTTTGTAATAAGCCTTTAAGTCTCTTTCTTTTCCCTCTAAATAGACGACCCTCTCCTACAATTTTCATTTGTATTTTCAAGATTTAGGTGGATTTCAGGTGCACTCAAGGGTTTGAATTCAATCTACAATAGTCCACTTGTGAGATTTGAGCATTGCACAAGGTTTGGTTACAGAGTCTAAATCTCTGCAAATGAATCTGATCTCAGATAATCCACTTACATTCATCTTAATTGATTTTTATCAAATTACTATCTTTAATATATTCAACCATGCAATACTCAGAAAATATTATAGACAATTTATTCTATTAATATTTAATAAAAATATGCATTAAAGTGTTTAGTAACGTTTATTTGTATTAAACCACAAATTATTCATTTTTTAAAGTAGTATGAAACTATTATTTTAATTGATTATGGCTGATTTAAGTTTGACTATTCAATTTTATTCCTTATAATTTGTTAGATAACTTTCTTTATGATGTTTTATTAGTCTAAGATTTTGGTCCCTAAAGATGGGTAAATGTTTCACCTAAAACTTCTAACAGTTCAAGGAGATCAAACAATGTTTTAGAAGCTCACATCATAATATTGGTAGAGGTGGAAATCTACATGTTAAAGTATTTTTTTAACAATTTATTCTTTAATTAAATTATACCAATTGGTGATATTACTTAATTACATAGTTAGGCATCCCACTTTGAGAGAAACTCCCCCAGATATCACTTTGCCTCTGCACTGCTATATCCATTGTTAGGCGATTGAAAGTTCTTCTACCATTCGATCCCACTACAACTGTCAATCGAATCTTGACTTGTGCAACCATTCAAATTGTTGATTTTTGTATTAGGCCATTAAATCCCTTTCATTTCTGTCGAAATAGGCGGGCCGCTCCTTTAATTTTCATTTATATTTTCAAAATTAAAGAGGGTTTCAAGTGCACTGGAGGGTTTCAATTCAATATGCAGCAATCCACTTGTGATATCTGAGCATTACGTGAAGTTCAGTTACAAAGTTTAAATCTCTCCAAATGACTCTAATCTCAGATAATCCACTTAGGATTGTACTCCTTTCTAAATATATATTAATTCAATCTCAACACGAAGGACATACTTGGAATCCCCAACGTGAAGAAGGTGAGAACCCAAAATCAATTTCTTCACACCACTCCCATTCACAATACTTAGATATTTCTAGACATCAATGCTAAAATGCACTCTTTCTGTGCCTCCTAGACCAACATGGGCTTCTCTAAAGCCCATCAAGCACTTTTGTGGAGTTTCGTGAATAATCGGAGGATTGGCATCTGCTTGAGATGTTGCCTCAAGAGCCTCACTTATTATTATAGCCTTACTTTGGCAGGATACATTTTCATAACCAAGCTTATCTATAATTGTTGTGTATTTACCTAAGCCTTGTAGAGGTGTTGTATATTTGGATGGTATACCTATAGAAATTTAAGAAGAAGGTGATTCAGATATTTCCTCAAGTTACCAATATTGGGGTGAGAAAAATTATAATTGGGTTATTCATGAACTGCAATGTTGAAAATTGGCATGTAAGATACAACCATGAAGAAATGGGAATTTTTTAGGAGGTAATTTGGAGAGGGGCTCCAACGCTTCACTGATATTATGGAAAATCCAACATTTTAGTTTTTCTTTATATAAAATATTGATCTTAATACTTCTATTAAAAACGTAAAATGTAACTTTAATCAATAAAATTATATAAGTATACTTATAATCTCCATTTGAAACATCATGTTGTGTAAATCTGGATCTTTGCGAAAGAAACCAAACTTAGAAGACAATTCCCATTTATTAAAGGTAGATCAAATCAAGATTATAAAACTATGACAATAAAGGTACTGTTAAATGGCACACTAGTCAAGGATTCAATTTACTATTATCCTAAAAAAATGACTGAAAAGTGTAATAGAAAAAGGATGGATGCAATATTATAAAACTCTAGAGATAAAGGTACTACTGAGGAATACACTAATTTATAGCAATATACTTGTATTCTCTATTTGAAACGTCATTCCATGAAAATATCTATATTTTCCAAAGAAACCAAACTGAGATTGAAATTTCCATTTATTAAAGATAGATCAAATCAAGATTATAAAACTACAACAAAAAAGGTAATTTTAAATGGTACACTAATCAAGGATTTCATTCACTGTTATCTTAAAAACAATTATTGAAAAACATCATAGAAAAGTGATGGATCCAATCTTATAAAACTCTACAGATAAAGGTACCATTGAGGAGTACTACAATATAAGATTTCATCCAATACGACTTCAAAAATAATTGAAAAGAATAAGAGAAAGGGGATTTCCCTTCATGAAATGGTGGTGACATTAGATAATAAAAAAATTCATTTGTTGACCAAGGAAAATAGCAAACATGTTGCCTTAAATTCAAGGAAAACATATTTCATTACAATTTTTTTATCAAGTGACCTCGTGAAGATGCATTATATCACAAATATTAGGAACATTCATTTTTCAATAATAAACCAATAATAATGGTACTTTCTTTTTGTTTAAAATAACAACCATTAACCAAACCATTTTTTCAATTAGAGTGGTTCAACAACTTCCGTGTATTTCTAGCTAGAGCCAATGCTACCATTTTCTATCAATTATAGTAGTGTGAAATCCTTGCAGACTTCCAAGAATAGGAATCAATGAAGCTACACCAACTTCCACTAGCCCAACCGTGCACAAGCTTCCAAACTATTAAACTACACCACAAAAACCACACCCAATTTCTTGAAGTTCTTGCTCAATAATTTCTCTCTGATCTCTAATGTGAGGTAATCCACTTATGATCTTACTCTTGTTGAACATGAAGGGCACACTTTGTATCACTGAAATTAAGAAGGTGAGAACCCAAAATAAATTGCTTCACACTGGTCCCATCCACAATACTCAAATATTTGCACACATAAATGCTTAAATGAACTCTTTAAGTTCCTCCTCCACTAGCATGGACTTTTGATAAGCCCATCAATCACTTCTGTGGAGTTTCATGAATAGAAAGAGGATGGGCAATACCAGTTGTTCTAGTTGTCTAGGAAATAACATGCTCACTCTATCAAGCCCCTCTTGACCTAGGTGGATATTGGCAGCCACCTGCCTATTCCACTTGGGGCCCCACCATTGTCTCTCTTAGTTTTTCAGTTTCGGAACAACTTACTATTTTTAGCAGTTTTTCGGGTCTTAACTTACAGAGCCGTTTTGAGGCTCTAAACGACGTTTTTTGGGCATCGTTTTGTTTAGCGAGTATGTATGATTCTATTCCAAAATTGATATTCTCAATCAGCAGTTGTGTTCCTTGGATATATCTTTCTAACGATGTATCATGTCCTTCAAACAGAGATAGTATGCCAAAGTTATGACCCCAGGAAATTGATGTACCAATTTACCTAGACGGGGCCCATAATCTGGTGTTTCATCTCCTAGGGTTAGGTTTTTTGATTTTTAGGTTTTTCCATTGTGTCTCAATAATATATAGACCTTTGAGCCTCATTGTAACATAGAGTTCAGAGGCATGTAGCCGCCACATAAATTCTCAGAGATAAGCTACCAATGCCCTAGCTAGTTTATTTCCATTCTGTCTATAAGAAAATTTGAGTTCTTTGATATTAATGAAATGAAGTGTTATTTCCATTACATCTTCGTATTTATGGGTATATGTGTATTCTATTGTGTTCCTACATAAATCTGGATCAATGGTATTAGAGCGGTCTGATTTTTCTCGATCCTTCTTTGCACGTCCCCAACGAGGTCAGGGTATAATGAGTTAGGGCTCGATCTGGTTGAACCTCACAAGATCAGCCTCTCAAACCCTGATAGCCACCCATGGGGGATAAAAAGAAATATGAGGGAGCAAGAGATCCTATCAAAATATTGTTCGAGGATGCCCCTGAAAAAAAAGGAACGCGATGATGGATAACTTCACCAAGATCCTTCAACGACTTCCCACTGGCGACGCATCTGCATCCAGTAGCCACTATGGAGGTGCGAGTCCATTTAAGGTACATGTAAACTTTGAAATTTCCATATTTGAGGGTTAAATAGATGCAGATGCCATAGATAGATGGTTGAATGTATTAGAAGGATATTTCTCGATTCATGGCTTTTCCGACCGGGAAAAGATTATTTTTTCACTCCTCAAAGCTACCCCCCATGTAAAGGACCGGTGGGAAACCTACTGTGATAAAAAGGAAGAGAACAAACCCTCTCTTTTCCTAGCCATATCCACTTGGAATTATTTCTGAGACACCTAAAGGAACAATACTATCCCATCGGGAGCTATGAGGACAAGTACATACAATGGACCTTCCTGCGGCAAGAAAGGGATCAAGATGTGCATGAGTTGATGAATTTGTTACATACCGTGTGCATAAATTTGGGTATCAAAGATTCATAGAAATATTTGGTGATAAATTATCTCAGTTTTCTACACAGATATATTTAGGAGGAAATGGATTTCCTCGACATCTCATTGCTTCGTACGACATACCGGTATGCTTCCAAGATTGAGCAGAAATTCAAACAGAAGAAGTGAGACTTTGGATCTGCGAATCAAAACCAAGGGAAAGGTGCCCCTAAATCACAGAACAAAGGACAAATCCAAGGCATGACGGCCCAAGACAACCTGTCAAAGCCGCAAGAAAAGAACAACACCGCGAAGCAAAATAATGACACGGGAAAGTGGTGTGAGTTCCATAAGAGCTCCACTCACAACACAAGTGAGTGTCAGGCCAAGCAATCGCTGGTGGCCGAGATGAGGGCTTATGAATCAGATGCATGCTCCAACTCTGAATCCTAACTTGAGAAGGGGAATGACAAAGGGAATCAAATTATTGATGCAGAGCCCAATGCCACTATTTCCACTGTGAATATCCAGAAGGAGGAACCAGAAGATCTAGAGGAGGAGTAGCGTCTCTTCCACTCCCAGATTTTGGTTAAGGGTTCTCCCCTACAGTTCATTGTTGACAATGGGAGCCAAAAGAACCTCATTTTAGCAGACTTCATGAAGTGGTTGGGCTTGCCTACCATAGCACACCCACAACCATACACCATCGAGTGGCTTCACCAAGGACGCGACCTCCACGTCAACTAGCAGTGCCACCTTCCCTACAACATCAAGCCCTTCACGAATGAGGTATTATGTGACATTTCTCCTCTTGATGTTTTTGATGTATTATTAGGTTAACCATAATTGTGGAGGAGACATGATGTGTATGATTCTCGACCTCACATTGTTATTTATAATTTGGGGAATAAGCTATACAGGATACCAGAGGTACCACAACCTACTGCTATCTCTTTGGTTACAACAAAACAATCCAGTAATCTCCTTTCCAAAACCAGGAAATTTGTTTTCCTGATGATCTACTCCCAGGGTAAGAAGAAGGTTGTGGCCACGACCTCTAGATAGGGATCCTCAGCATGAAAACAACAAATGGAAAAGGTTTTGGAGGAGTATGGGGACATATTCACCTCATCCACAGGGGTGCCTCTACACTCTCAGGTCAAGCACCCCATTGATCTCACCCCAGGTGTGCCGCTACCCAATGGACCGATCTATCAGCGCCCTGTTCTGGAGAATAATGAAATCAAGAGGTAGATTCAGAAGCTGTTGTAAAAAGGCCACATTCGGCCGAGTTCATCACCCTGTGGGAGCCCAATCGTCTTGGTACAAAAGAAGGATGAGACTTGGAGACTTTGTATTGACTATCGGGCACTGAACAAGATCACTGTGTGGAATAGGTACCTGATCCCACAGATTGATGACCTTCTAGACCAACTCAATGGGGCGAAATATGTCAGCAAGATCAACTTGAATTCCGGGTATCACCAGGTAACAATCGAACCCTCCAATGTGTGGAAGACTAACTTCAAAGCCAAGGAGGGCCTTTTCGAATGGCTATTCATGCCTTTCAGTTTCACGAATGCTTACGCAACCTTCATGAGGTTGATGGATGACATCTTGCGGCCATTCACTAGAAAATTTGGTGCAATTTCCGACGTCAAAATCATCGTTATTCTGACACACAGTCGTCGCAAGAGCGACAGTTCGAGGACGGGAAAAACGTGGTTTGTCATGCGGTCGCAATTCCGACGCATTTACAAAGTGTCGCACTACCGACACTTTTTCCGTCGCTTCCAAACACGCGTCGCTCTTCCGACGTTTCCCAAACCAACATTTGTAAAGTGTCGCCATTCTGACGAAATTTGGTCCGACGTTTTTAACGTCGCTCTTCCGACGTTTTTAACGTCGCTCTTCCGACGTTTGTAAAGTGTCGCTATTTCAACGAAATGTCGTCCGACATTTTGAACGTCACTCTTCCGACGTGTCTAAACTATCGCATTTCCGACACTGTACAAAAGTGTCAGAAGACTGACGTATTGCAAAAGTGTCACAAGACCGAAAATTTCCATAAGCGTCGCAATATCGACGCCAGGAAGAACTATCACAATTCCGATGAAATGTGGTCCGAAATTTTGAACTTCGCCCTTCCGACATCTTTGTGTTGTCACTCTTCCGATGTTTCTAGAATTGTCGCAATATCGACGGACGTCACAAGACCGACGAAAATGGAAATCGTTCAAAACTTTGGAAGAGAGACACTTGCAAGGTGTTAGTCTACTGACGGCGGTTTCAATTTAAAAAAAAAATGAAACTTTAAAACAGGATAGTAAATCTCCAATTTTTTTTATCACAATAATAAATCAATGATTAGTGATCACGTCAAATTTTCCTCGTAGCGTGATGGGTCTAATAAATTTTATTGTAAAGGTTGCTGGCCAGTGACAACTGGAACATTGAAGGAAATGCATTAAAGAAAATTAATGAGGCTGCGAACTCCAAGCCAACTGGCAATAACCCTAATAATTTTCCTTACCAACTTCCAAGTTGTTACTCAGGCTTCAGACTCCAAAGCTAAGAATTTTCTTTTCATTGTGTTGGAGAAGAGAACTGCAACCTACAGCAAAAGAGCAATTCCTCAGTCTCACTGCTCAGGACTCGAAGTCATTCCTTGCTAACACGGTATGTGGAAATTTTTATTAGATAAATTTCTTCACCCTCGTTTTTACTAAATTTATTCTTTTGAAAAGGGCTTGGATCCATTTCAGAAATTTTCAACTTTCAACTTCTAGAATTTGTACATATGATTTTTGGACTGAGGTTTTGTTATTAATGAGGAGATAGTGTGTTGATTCTATCTGTATAAAATAATTTCCTCTTTTCTTTCTTCATGTTCAGGGTTTTTGATTTTATCAAACCCTATCTCTCTTTTAAGCATGCCTACAAATTAATATATTCTAGGAATGTACACAATTCCAGGCTTCATGTACAACATATTGTATCAACTATATTTTAACAAGTGAGTTGCATGCCCATATAGTGTTATAGATTACAGGGCTTCATTTGGAGAATAAATGATAAGCCTGGGAGCACTAAATCCAAGTAATTCCCCTCATCCCTTAAAATACACCTCTAAATATAACTAGAAATTTCAAATAGTTAGTAAAGGAAAAGTACAAAGATATAACAGATATGTGTTGAGCCAAAAACCTATGCATTCACAACAAAACTGGGATGGATAAAACTTAAAAACAATTATGGAATTTGACAAAAAATCATCTTATGCATACAAAATGAAAGAAGCATTGGCATACTACTATGTTTACAAATTTAAGGACAGGTAGAGTGAGTCTTTGGGCAACACAGTTTCATGTGGATACCCTAGATCCTTGTACCCACAATATCTAGCGACTTAAAAAATGATTTCCAAAACAATGCCTTTGCTATGCATGTAAGAACACCACCTGTATAATGAGGGAGATGTAATATTGTCCGAGAAGCAGATTTATACAGAGTGGTCCAAGATTGTGTGTTTATGGAAGATACAAGTGATTTTGGCATGAAACATGTATCCAAGATTTCAATGTGGCCTTATTTTAGAGCCCATTGATGATTTACTATGAAACTTAAACTTTCAAAACAAACACATTGAAATCACAGGATCTCCATCACGAATATCATAAATATTAACTTTCTTTTGGGCACTGGTGGTAGATACCATAAGAGGCCCACATGGCCTGTACCACCAATGTTGATTCTCAAGCACAACATTTACAAAGCCAAAATTTCTCCCCGAGACATCCCTCTCTACCAAAACTAGAGAGATGGTACTGGACGTTGAAGTGAAGGCCTCTGATTCAGTATGGAATGCCATAATTTCTTTATTATAAAATTCCCATGAATAGAAACCTGAGTCCAATGTACAACCTACAGATGCTGCCACAAAATATTTACCAGAGTGACCATCTAAACCAGCTGCTCTGATCAACCAGCAATCACCCCACATGTTTGGGGTAAGCCCATATGGAGCTTTATATTCAGCCTTCTCCTGGAGATTGGAAAAAAACAATACTGAGTATTACTCATACATCAACTTCCCTTTATGTTAAGGGAAAATTTAAAGAGTGCATAAATATTCTTGAAATCCCAATCATAGTTTCTAGAAAATTTCAACAGTTTTTTAAATGAACTACATCCTATTTAAACTACATCAAATATTTAGGCAAATCATTTTTTTAAATAGAAATTGGTGAATTTTATTTCAAATATAGAAATTTAAACCATGAGAATAATCTAACCCCTAGGATTTTCCCTATTTCTAATGGAAAATCCCAAAATGTATAAATTATAACACCCATAAACCCTAAAATTAAGTACAATAATTAAAACCTCCACAACTCTGAATTTGTTATATCGTGAAAAGAGCAGCATCCATCATCATGGGAAAGCAAAACCGATTCTCCTTCTGATACAAACCAGCCTGCAGTAGATGTCTTATGGCCGAGTTGATTCAATCGATCACAGGAAACCTCTTCAGTTTCTTCAATATTGCCAAAATGCTCTGGCTTGTTTTCCTGATCATCATCAAAGTCCATATTTTCATCACATTGAATTAGTTGGGGTTCATTACGATCAAGTCCAGTGCCTATTGCAGAGCTCCGGACATCCAATCCAATATTGGAACTACCATACCCGTTCCCATTAGAGATTGTAAATCCTGCTTCTGGCTTTAATTCGGTAAGTTCAAGAGCACTAGAATTGGATTCAGTTGATTTAGACTTGGTATAGTTGTCCTCTAATTTGTATTCCGATACAACACTATACTTGTGCTTCAACGCAGACAGAAATTCTGCAGTAATGGGATCTTCATCTATGGGGCTTATGGATCTGCCCTCAAAAGCATCCAGAATATCTGATTCATTTTCATTCAACTGATCATGCAAATCCACCCTCATCTTCAGCATAGCAAGCTAAACTAAAGGCTGGTTTTTCAGCAATTTATGGTGGGGGTAAATCCTGTCTTCCAGATCTTGACTATTTAAGTGTTTAATTGGTTTTCTCAGAGACCTGACCATAGAATCAAATGAATCCTGTGAATCCTGCGAAATAATAAACAATAGTAAGGCCATTATTTATTGGTTTGAAATAATAAACAACATGCAACAAACCCGCATAATTAGTAAATTATTTAAAGACAATGTTGGCAATATGTTTCCTGTAGCCTATTATATGATTTTCCTTGATGGTAAGCTCTATATTTAATGGAGAATCGATATAAATAAGGACGATTTAATTCATGTGTGCATCCTGATGAAGGATAATTGACATCCGTAAGAAACCCTGTGCTTTGTATGTTGATCGAGGAACCGATGTTAATACGGTTGACAGTGTATCCAAACTAGTAGACAGTGGAGTTATATATATTCGTTAAATATATGATGGAAGGGTCTACGCTACTAGTAAGGAGTTGACTGGCTTTCATGGAGAAAGGAACGAGGAGCAAGAGCAAACCAGTTATAACGTGAAAGAACTAAAATAGAGTATTTGGCATTGAACCTTCTATGGAACACGAACTAACCCTTTGGAATCATGAACGGAACCTGGAAGGAAAGAGGTGGAACATAACAAACAGAAGCGCGATGGAACCCTGCGTGGAAGAGCAGAACCATGACTGAGAAAACAGTAAAGGTGGTTTGTGGTTTCTATCGCACCACCTTCGACGGGCAAGTAGTTTTCAAGAGGTTGGCAGCAATTCCATAGAACGCGCGACACTTGTCCTTGTACGACTCCACAAAACCGCTTGTCACTGCACGCCATCGCGCATTATTGCTCGACCCAGGATGCCCAGCGATATTGATAAGCAACGTTGATCTAGGAAGGGGCCATCGGATGATGTTCATTTGCCATAGATGCGTGAAATTTACCCAAGGTATGGCGCGCCATCGCACATTATCATCCGTGCATCATCAACGAACAATATCCGTTGGATCATTTGATGCCGAGCGATATGTTCTCCACTGTCGGATGGAAACGATCGTAAGCGATGGGCCCTAGTTTTTTAAATTATATTGAATGGGCTGTCGATTATGTATGTGGGGCCAGAACCAAAGGTCTATTTAGAATCCTTTTGATAAAAGCGTTGCTTATTACTATAAATTTCTATTATATTTTTTAATTTCCAAAGGTTGTGAATAATATTTATTTATCAAATTCCACGAATTTGATAAATAAAAGAAAGAAAACCATCAGCGTCACGTTATTGGTACTTTACCTTGGCTATAGTATTATTTGGCGGAGATAGAGATTACCTTTGGGACAATTCGAGCATGGAAGAACAAATATCGGGATTTCAATTTGGATTGGTTCGAATTTTAATAATACCATTATAAATTGAATGGTTTTGACCCATGGTTTCAATAAAGGCGAAAACTATATAAGGTGATGAGAATCATAGTACGAGGTGTGCATGCAGAGGCATTGTAAATAAAAATCTCTTTATGAGATCTGCATGATCGAAATCTGTTGTCTGATAACGTTGAATCCATGATGCACCTATGGATTTGATCAAGGAAATGAAAAAGCTCTAGGAAGATCAGCAAAGAAATAATAAAGATCTGATGCAAGTATGATGAAGAAATTGAAGAAATTCGGTGGATCTGAGGGTTGAAGTCTTCTGCATAGAAGTGGAAGATTTCTGCCAGTTCAAGATGGTGTTAAATCAGGGTGTCAAAGCTCCCTTCCAGGAGAGGCTAGAGAACAAGAGAAGGTTGAAGCCTTCTGCAAGTTGGTGCCTGCATGCTGGTATGAGTCTGCGCCAGCACAAAATTGTAAGATGTTTTCTTTATAATAAATATTGAAGACTGAGATGACAGCAGTAGTGGTTTTCTCCCAAATTGGGTTTCCACCTTAAATACTGGTGTTCATATGTGTTCCTTTTGTGTAATGGCTTATTTTGTTATTTCTTTTCACATGTTTACTAAAAGAATGATGCAATAATCTAAGTAAAGAATTAACAGCATAATAAGATCTCTGGTGAAAAGTTTTCAGTCAGCCCTAAATACTGATTCACCCCCCCCTCTCAGTATTTTTCCCAACAGACAATAATTCCTACATATTAAAATATAAAGTTATAACATACCAGCTCATACTCGAACATAACATCTGTATCAATATTCTTCTTTTGTATCTTCTTGATCTTCATTTAACTGATCGACATCTATATCAACATCTGATTCAGAAACGATGTTGAAATGATCGACCATGTCATCATCATCATCAATTATGTCATTTTCAATAATATCCTCATCGACATCATCATCAATAATTGTTGCCTCATCTCCTGTGCCTGGTTCATCTTCTAAGATATCTTCTTCATCTGTCAATGCATCTTCCTGCTCATCTGCAACTGCATCATCTTCTTCTTGATCCATATCATATTCTTCCTCTACAGTATAGTCTACTAGCCTTCCTCTTGGATAATATCTAATAAAAAATTACCATTGGTTGTCACCTAGAACCTCTGAGTAAAAGACTTGTTCACATTGGCTTGGAAAAACATAGCGATATTTTCCTGCTTCAAACTGCGATGTTTTAACCATTGGAAATCCATTTTCATGTTGAATAAGTGTTCTATCATCATCACGTACATTCATTCGTAGCCTATACCATTTGACATCGAACAAAACTATTTTGAAGGTATTAAAGTTACACTCAACTATATCATCTAAGAACCCATAATATCTATTTTCAGATTCTCGAGGATGTCTGTCACTCCTGGAGGAAACATTAGTGACCTGGAATACTGCAGTTATCCCACTATCAGAAGTTTTCCTATTATCATCCAACTATTTAATGCGAAATTGACGACCATTGCACCACATAGCCTTGTGGTGTTTCAACTGCAATATGCCAAACATGAAAAAGATGCATTCTCAATTAATAATTAAACATATAATTTACACTGCATGAAAATTAACTGAAAAATCAAACTTCTTGTCACATTATAAATATAGTATAAAATAAGTAATGAATAAAATAGGTGAATTAATTGCTTACCTTTCTATCTTTCAAACCATATGCTAAATCGATTTCCCTGTCTGTAACCTTCCCGTCTCCACTACGATACGCTTCTCTAATCAATTCAGACAGTAGTTTCCATGATAACTACCGTCATTACATGCTTTACATGTTTCAATCCATTCACTCATCCACTCAAGATTGTTTGCAATGTATAAAAGTAGTGCCCCATAATCTTGAGCACCTGAATAAAAAAACAATTATTCACCAATATTAATAAATATTACTTATAACCATGGTAAATTATATTAATTAATAAACTATGAAAGAATAATACCTAAATGAATATAATGATCATATACATGATGTAAAAAAATGAAACATTATATGTATTATACATAATAAATCTTTTAGCTCTCTCTTTCTTCATTCTACCTTTTCCCAACAGGTGCTCCTCTTCAAATTTTTTGATGGAGTTCACATCCCAAATGCAATCCACCACCTTCATGGCTGGTGCAACTAATTTAGGAAGATAATGACTAATATACACCATGGATTGATATACCACATATCCCTCCACCATAGAACCCTCATGTCGTGCTCTTTATTTAACCAAAGCCTTCAAGGATTTCAGGGGCCTCTCGACCATCCACATTGACCTTGTGTGTACTGGTCCACACATTTCAATCTCCTCAACTTGGTGTATCAAGTAGTGTTCTTGTGCATTGAAGAATGTTGGAGGTAGATACTTTTTCATTTCACACATTAGCCAAGGAATTTCTCTCTTCCAATACTTTATTTCATCTTGATGGATTTCTTTCAATGACAACCATCTGCAAATCATTACGCAAGGTTATTTCAATGAAACATAATATATATTTCATTATAAGTAAATTAATACATCATTTCATCAAGTACGAAAAGAAATTGTAGCAATTAGATTTTGCGTATAAATCAAAACTACTTACCTCATGTATTTACTAAGACCATATATAACTTTTTTGACATTGTTGTCGAAGTTGTTTGGGAGAGATACAGGTAGAACATACCATAACAATAAAAAATGAATCATTATTGGTTTCCAAATTAAACAGAAAAAAGGAAAATTTAAAATACGTATTCAAGCAATAACATACAAAAACGTATACCAAAAAAATTACCTTAACAAAGGTATGCCATTCATGTGTTTTCACCCCACTGAAGTCACCTTTCTTCGTTAAGATATTATTTATGTTTGAAGCAAAACCTGTTGGAAATTTAATTCTTCTAACGACCTCTTTTACATCATTGCTTTGTTTTTCTGTTAATAACCATGGAATATTATTATAATTTCGACCTCCATTGTTATTTGATTCTTCAATCACACTTTTCATTGCATGATTTGATTTCTCAATGTCAGCACAAATTTTGTCAATTTTATCTCTATCATGTGCACCATCTATGGTTCGCCATAAAATTTCTGTCACATTCTTCCCGACATGCATTGTATCAAACAAATGAGCTATTTTTAGGTCCTCATAATAGGGCAACCTCACGAATTGAGAAGGATAACATTTCATTCCAGGTGGAAGTACAATATTAGTACCTTCACGGCGACGATGACCTTGATATCAAAGAATAAAATAAATCAGAACAATATTAATTATAAAATACAATAAAATAAATTCATTAGTTAAAACAAAAATTCCAAACATTACATAAACAAATAATATATATATATACACACACAAATTACGTACCAGCTGCTCGATGATTATTAATTCTGTTATATTCCAACATCCACAACTGAGGTGTCATTCTTCATGGTTTTAATCTAGTTTCTTCTTTATCATTGAAAAGATGTTTTTCAGTAGTACGATACTTATGGTTCCTAGGGAGGAAGTGCCTAAACTCATCAAACACCATCTTTTTTAAGTTTGGCGAATGACGATACTTCATCTTAGGGCCACAAACTGGACATGTAAATCTACCCTTTGTTTGAAGACCTGCAATAGATGGATCAATAACAATTAATATACTATGAGATAATTTTTAAAACATGCAATATGGTATATCTAATTTAGATAATTATGTATTATATTAAAGTGCAATGAAATATTACATACCAAAAAAATGTGTTAGTCCTACGGCATCATGAATTGTCCATACAAGCATTCCACGACATTGAAATCTCTTCTGCTTGATTGGTTTAGTGATGTAATACATAGTGATGCCATGCCATAACTGTATTAGCTCATCGATAAGAGGCTCAATATATACACTCATATCTTTGACCTGGTACTTACCTAATTGTTCAAAATTACGGTACATAATAATTACTCCCACGATATATGTATATATAAGTAAGTAAATAAATAAAATATATATTTATGCAAACAACGAGAGAAATGAAAATGTTACATTCAAAGAAATAATGTATCAAATACCTGGAATAATCATAGTCAGCATTATGTGCTCCCTCTTTATTGACATCCAAGGAGGAATGTTATTATTGATAACGAAAATAGGCCACACTAAGTAAGTAGATCTAAGCTCTCCGAATGGATTAACACCATCAACTGCCAATGAAAGCCTAACATTACAAGGTTCATTTTTTAAATCTACATATTTTTCCTCGATTTCTCTAAATGCAGAACCATCTGCAGGCATTCGAAGGACACCATCTCCACTTCTATTCTTTGAATGGTAATCCATAAACGGTGCTATGTTGTTACACCTGAACATTCGCTGCAAACGTGGAGTTATGGGAATATGATGAAGAACCTTTTGAGGCACCTTTTTGGTTAGTTGATCTGTTTGATATCTACTGGGACCACATTTCAGACATTCTATTTTCAACGCATGTTCTCCGTAATATATAATATGATCTTTAGGACATGCATCTATAGTGTTATATTCCCTTCCAAAGTGTTTCATAATAGCACGTAGATCTCGATATGTTCGAGGTAAATTATTTGGCGATGGTAACAAATATTCACCCAAACATATACAACAGAAACAAAAAGTAATGTCTTGTAAAGATTATTAATCATTTATATATATATATATCATAGTTATTAAAATCGGAACCGGTGACCGGATCGATGGAGCTAATGAACTGGTTTTCGAACCGGAACCAGTCTAACCAGTAGCGGTCAGATCTCAATGAACCGATTTTAAAAAAAATACATTAAATAATTATTTTTTAATAAAATGAAAAATAAATAAACAAATAAAAACTATTTTTAAGATTTGCAACCATGATTACAAGCCAATAGAGACAAAATATGAAAATTTTGCTCATTTATATACCATGCAAAGGTGAATATATCAAAATGGAACCAAATGCAATACATATCATCGAAAAATACATAAGAAAACTTGTTGAAGTAATGTATCAGGTTTCTCTTATATTATTCACTGTGTTTTATTGCTGAGTTAATATTATAATATACAATCTGTCCCTGCTCAGATCTATTATCAATTCATTTTATCAGCCATAAAGACAACTCTGGGTTCAGTATATATATATATATATATATATATATATATATATATATATATATATATATATATATATATATATATATATATATATATATATATATATATATCAGACCAGCATTTTGAAGATCTTGTATTCTTCATTATCTATGTTTGCTTGGCAATAAATTTCTAGAAAAACATCTACAACACTTAGAGGTATTGAATTGGTTTATGAAACCCACTATTAGTGCTATTTGTAACAATTTGAGAGAGCATTACAACTTTAGCAGTCTGCTCACAATGTGTTTGACGAAATTTATCACCGAAAAGATTCATTAAAACCCAGAAAACTCAGTGGCCAGTTTAGTGCATTTCCAAGCGGGAATTTTCTAGTGGTCAATTTATTATTTCCAGTCACATTTTCATTAGGTTGTATGTTGTTGTCCCTTGAGTGGCGTCAGACCATTTGCATCAGTCTTGATGCCATGATCAAATTGCTTGTATGTTGTGTGAAAGGTTTTGTATTTATGCTGCTGCTATGTGTGAGCAGAGAGAGAGGGTCTGACAGTTCCTAGCTGAGTGTGAAATAAGGTTGCTGCTGATTGTTTTGAGAATAGAAATTGTCATCAAGTACACTTGATGAGTTGCATGCTGCCAGGGATTTTATGCTAGCCAACCTTGTATTTATCAGTCATCATGTGTATTGTTGCTACTATAAGGTGTTGAGTATGAGTTATTAGACAAGTTTGTTGCTAGTATAATAGAGGAATTTGTAGCTCATGGAGGAGACACTGAGGAATTTGCAACTCATGGAGGAGCACCTAACCGGCCGGTGATCAAATTTCTTGTATGTTGTGTGAAAGGTTTTGTATTTATGTTGCTGCTATGTGTGAGCAGAGAGAGAGGGTCTGACAGTTCCTAGCTGAGTGTGAAATAAGGTTGCTGCTGATTGTTTTGAGAATAGAAATTGTCATCAAGTACACTTGATGAGTTGCATGCTGCCAGGGATTTTATGCTAGCCAACCTTGTATTTATCAGTCATCATGTGTATTGTTGCTACTATAAGGTGTTGAGTATGAGTTATTAGACAAGTTTGTTGCTAGTATAATAGAGGAATTTGTAGCTCATGGAGGAGACACTGAGGAATTTGCAACTCATGGAGGAGCACCTAACCGGCCGGTTAAGTACGGAACTGACCGGTTTATGCATAAACTGGCCGGTTCCTTACTTAACCAGCCGGTTAGGTCTGGTTAACCGGCCAAAACAGGTGAGAATAGGCTATTGACCGGGTTGCAAGACCGGTTCCAACCGGCAGCTGTCCTGACTGGCCGGTTTTGATAACTATGATATATATATATATATATAACTTATTATTTTACACATTTATTACAATTAAAAAAAAGAGAAAATAATCAACATTTACATATATGTGATCATATATACATATTGCATATCTTAGGAGTTGTGTCATAGATCTGTTCGACAAATTATTCATAACCTTTAAGTTCACCAGCAACAATAGCAGAGAGCTGGTGAACTTAAAGGTTATGAATAATTTGTCGAACAGATGTATGACACAACTCCTAGGGTATGCAATATGTATATATGATCACATATATGTAAATGTTGATTATTTTCCATTTTTTTTAATTGTAATAAATGTGTAAAATAATAACTTATATATAAGTTATTATTTTACACATTTATTACAACTAAAAAAAGGGAAAATAATCAACATTTACATATATGTGATCATATATACATATTGCATACCTTAGGAGTTGTGTCATACATCTATTTGAAAAATTATTCATAACCTTTAAGTTCACCAGCAACAATGTAGCAGAGAGAAGAGTTGCATTTGAGTGTTCAAAAAGTCGTTCACTTGACCTTTCAATCAGAGGTACATCATAAATACCGTCACTGTTATCTCCACCATCATCATCTGACTCACCATACAAGTCTTGGAGCATTTGATTTGTCCCATCATTAATGTGAACTGTCTCATTACTGTCATCATGATCTACCTACATGGGATCATTAAAATTACCTTCATCATTCGCTTCATGTTCTTCACCTTGTACAACATCATTTCCAATACTAATATTTGCTGCAATATTCTCTTGTACTGGTGCAACATCATCTAATCTACTACTATTTTTCTGTGGAAGCTGGTTGATCATCTGCAAAAAGTTGGGGGGAAACTGTGCCTTTATGAAAATTACAAACATTAATAATTAAACATTAGTGCGCATTTAAAAAATATTAAAATAATATAAAATTTTACGATATAATCAAAATGAAAATAGATAATTAATTACCATGGGATGATAGTCATTTGATCTACCATCAATGTGCCCATATTTCCTACAATGCACTGTTGTTGTTGCTATTAAAACTCTAACATTATTTCTCATTAAACATTTTTTACAAGGGCAATAAACTCTGCCATCACCCCTTTCACCCTCTTGAATTTTTTTTCCAGCTCCAATGTTTTCTTCCATTGATGAAAATTATCATATAAAGAAAACCATAAATCTCTCTCAATGGTGTATAAAACCCAAGATTTGTTGAACTCAATGGGAGCTCAATATATAAGCAAAAAGAAAATAAAATTGGGCATTTTACAAATTGTGAGCTTTTTACAAAATGTGGACTTTTTACAAAATTGTGGGCCTTTTACAAATTGTAGGATTTTTTTATTCTTAATGCATTTTCTGTAGAATACTAAACAAATTTGTCCAAAATTTCAAATGCAAATTGTAGTCTCTACTACGTTTGGAAAATTGGAGGTTTATAAAAGATAAACTCCGAACAGAATTGTACCACTATGATAAGAAGCTGTCAGAAGCATTCCTTTTTCTTCACAAACGTGGAACTACCTTAAGAATGCTTATGGTTGATATAAATATTAGAGCATGGCAGTTAAATGTAGTGGTTATGCTAAAATACTGAAGAACAGCTTGAGAGTGCTCTTCAGATATTATACGAATGCACCAAATTAAGGCTGTACCATTACTAAAGATAAATCGCCAAAAATAGTCAATTTTTATATCGTGAAGTTATGTCTTTCTCGGTAGCAAACTAGGGATAAGATGGAAAATATGAGAGAACTATGTTCCAAGGACTAAAAAACCAAGTCCAACATAGTTCTGCCTTGAATCAGAGACAAAACAAAGCTGCCCAAAAAAGTGTTTGAGATCACCCATTGAAGCTCCTATATATAGCAGAGTCAACATTTTCCTATTGAACAAGTTTGTATAGTCAAAGCCATAGCAAGATCAGATAGCCACGATCCTAAATGAGAACCAGAGCCAAAGCTAAGATAGATCCATGTTTAGCAGAACAAGACAGCGATAGCAAAGGATTTGACCACAGAACCAGATCATGATAGATAGCAAGATTCTTGCTTCCACTGTGGAAATGTAGAAACTGTACAAGGGCTTTGCTTCCAGCAGATTTCATTGTGATAGTAATTGCTATGGTGTTGTAAGCGCTCATTAGTAGAATCTTAAATCCATTCTGGAATTCTTTTAACCTGGAGAGAGTTTTCTGTGGTTATAAATCCTCATGTTCAAATTCCATTGTGGATTGGTTGTGTTTGATATTATGTTTTTACTGTCCGCAGTTGAATTTTTGCACAGAAAATTATCAGTCTAAAGCGGAGAAATTTTGCGATGTTTCTTTTTCTTCCTATTGTGAAGTATTTCACTCAGAACTCTACTCGTTGTAACAGAGGTCTTGGGCATAGAACAGGGGACTTGGGTTTTTTGGAATCAAACTTCAGGTTAAGATGCTCATCTGAAGAATGGCACAGTGAGCCTTAGCATGGAGGTTGGAGTACCAATTTGAAGTGCAGGTAGGGCATTGTACAATAGACCAGTTAGATTTCTGGACCCTAATACAAAATTGTCTTCTTCTTTCAAAACGTGTTTCTCCTTTTCTGTAACCAATGTGCGTCATGTTCTTGTTTCAATTGGGGATGGATGAGCATTTGTTATTTCTCTAGATGATCACACTCTGGGTAGCCCTGGAGGCTATTTGGGGGTGATGAGTCCAATAGGTCTTAATGAACTGTTGCCCTAGCTGGGGAATACTATTGCAGTGGAATTTGATACTATTTTGGATGTTGAATTCCAAGATCCTAATGGAAACCAGTACCTTAAGCTCCAGTACCTGTTCACAAAACAGGGTGCCATAGTCATTCATGAGTGTAGAGAGGGTGAATTGCAGGCATTGCAATAGGAGGTGTTTTTGTTGTTGCATTGGCCACTATATTGTTTTCTAGTTCTGTTACAAGCACAGAGTATTGAAAAGGACAGACAAATTTAGTTCAGATATTGTGAAATTGCCTCAGAAATTCACCTACAAAGAGCTTAGAAATGCTACAAAAGACTTTTTTTGAATGTGATTGATAATCGATAATTGCAAGCAAGGGTAATCCCCTTGTGAAACCCAAATTTATGAGCATTTTCTAAAACCTGATGACGGATTCATTATAATGAACAAGCGCCTAGGTCCATATTACGTCCAAACCCACCAAGCACCAAGATCTATAAAAAAAATCCACAGTATCTGTGAACTAAGAAGAAGAGGCAGAAAATGTATTCTTCTTACCTGTTTGAATAGTGGTTGGGGTTTACGACGGAAAAAACTTGACAGAGCCCATGTAGCATTTCGTATCATTGAAATTCTAGTAGTATCATTCAATTGGGCAAGCACCTACCTCAGAGCTCCATGACTGAGGGCAAGATCCCTAAATGATGTAGAGTCTCCAGAAATATTTCCCAAATCCCAAACAGCCTTACACGAACACCAGTTGAACTGAAAGTTGGGTAGTAGTTTTTAAAATCAAATTCCAAAATTACAGACATATAAAGATAGTTGGGAAGAATAATTTTATGCCTCTAAAATGAACGTACTACCTGTTCTCGAACATTATCATTCCCAGAGGTAAGAAGTTCCAAAAATATAGGCAGTGCCCCGTAATCAATCACAACCTTTGTATTCTCAGAGGCTCCAAAAAAACCCAAATAGGGTCAACCCTACTACAGGTGGAAGGGCCTGCAGTAAGAACTTACCATTTTGCAAGAACTGAGGGTGAATGTTGTTCTGCAAGAGCTGAGGGCGAATGCTGAGGGAGAATGATGTTCTGCAAGAGCTGAGGGAAAATGTGGGCGTGATATTAGACGTTAATGTAGTTTTTAAAAAAATCATTTTTATGTAGCGCGCATTTGAATTTTAGCATTTCAAATCATTTTTATTTACATTTGATTTTTGCATTTCTAATACAAGTGACAAACAAATTTCTACAAGAGGTTGAAATTTTTAATAGATAGCCATGAAAGAATAATTAAAATGGCTTAAAATGCAAGTGTAACTTCAAAATAAATGTAATTGAAGGTTCTCTCCACTAAATTTTTGCAAAAGTGCTTACATTATTGAAGTTATCTAGGATATTTTTTTGTATTACACAATCAAAATTAAATCATGAAATAGTTGGGTAGTCTTATTGTTTCAAATTAGGACACAATTTTCAAATGGTGATGAAGTTTCATGTGATGATTAACTGACAATATTCTCCTTTCCTATCCTTGAAAAACTATACAAGGTTCCCTGTTGCCACATGAAACCCTAACTCATGTAGCAGCATAGGACCAGTCCTCCATTTTTCCCGTCATAAGGCATTTTGCACATATTTGACGACTGCAATTTGCGGATTCCTGTTTCCATGAGATGCTAGGAAGGATAAAAGACTTAATTTTGATGTTTGAAATTTTTTCAAAAACATTCTTATGCCCTTTAATTTCCACTTACCAATAATTTTGCAACACTAGTCCTCTTCGCAATTGCAAGGTTGTACTCAAAAAGTAAGGAAAGTTATTTTTTTGGCTCACTCAATGATCCAAGTGGATACTGGCAGCCACCCGCCTATTCCACTTGGGGCCCCACCATTGTCTCTTTTAGTTTTTCAGTTTCGGCACAACTTACTTTTTTTAGCAATTTTTCGAGTCCTGAACTTCCGGAGCCGTTTTGAGGCCCTAAATGACGTTTTTTGGGCATCAAGCCTCTAGCAAATATCATTCTGTATCATCTCATTCCAGAATTATATTTGTGGCGAAAGTTGTATTCCTCGAATATATCTTTCTAATGATGTATCATGTGCATCAAACAGAGATAGTATGCCAAAGTTACGTCCCTGGGAAGTTGAAAGACCAATTTAACCAAACGAGGCCCATAGTTTTGGCGCTTCATCTCCTAGGGTTAGGTTTTTGGATGTTTAGGGTTCTCCATTGTTTCTCATTAATAAATAGGCCCTCGAGCCTCATTGTAACTCAGCTCAAAGACCTGTAGCCGCCACATCTCTCCTCAGAGATAGCTACCAGCGCCCTAGCTAGTTTTATTTCCATTCTGTCTATAAGCAAATTTCAATTCTTTGATATTAATAAAATGAAGTGTTATTTCTGCTGCATCTCTATATTTATGGTTATGTGTTTATTCTGTTGTGTTCCTGCATAAATCTGGATCAGTGGTATCAGAGCGGTCTGCTTTTTCTCGATCCTTCTTTGCATGTCGCCAACAAGGTCATGGTATAAGGAGTTAGGGCTCGATATGGTGGAACCTTTGCAAGATCGGCCTCGCAAACCCCGAAGGATGCCCATGGGGGACAAAAAGAAAGATGAGGGAGCAGGAGATCCTATCAAAATATTGCTCAAGGAGGGCCTCAAAAAACAAAGGAACGCGATGATGGATAACTTTGCCCAGATCCTTCAACGGCTACCCACCGGTGGCACATCTGTTGTGTAACCAACTCCAAAAAGAGAAGAAAAGAGATATCAACGCCTTAGAAATGAGCCACTTCGAGGGGGAAACCTCCAATAAATTACATAAATGAACAATTCCTGGATGATACAATTTACAAAACCTCCTTTCTATATATAGAAGTCTATGGGGCCATAATGTAATCCTAGTGGGCCACAATGTAATCCTAGCCAACTTAACAATAATAATTTAAGGGCACAGTAATAAAAAAATAGGGTTTACAAGGGTACAATAATAACAATAAGGGGGTTACACTAACAACAATAAGGGACTATACTAGTAATATAGGGACCTAGCATGCTCCTCTCCTTCAAAAAAGTGTTGTCCTCAATGCTTGAGTAGCTCTGGGTGCTTCTGTATAAAATTCTCATCCTCCCATGTAGAATCTTCAGTGGGTAAGTTCTTCCACTTGATGAGATACTCTGAAATTGATCGATTTCGTAGCTGTCGAGTTCTTGTTTCTGTGACCACTTCAGGTTCCAATATGATTTTTCCTTCCTCATCAAGTTCTGGAAATATTGTTTGAACTGGAAGATTTTCACCTATAACCTTCTTTAAGCATGAAACATGGAAAACTGGTTGTACTCGCGAAGAAGCAGGAAGCTCCAATTTGTATGCCATAGTACCAATCTTTTGCAACACCTTGTAAGGACCATAGTACTTTGGCGATAATTTATTATCCTTCTTAGCTTGCTTGAGGGACATTTGTTTATATTGTTGTAGCCGTAAAAATACCCAATCTCCTACATCAAAACTTCTCTCGCTGCGATGTTGATCTGCCTGTTGTTTCATTCGATTTTGTGCCAAATTCGGGTTATCCTTTAAGAGTTGGAGAACTTCTTGCTGATGCTCGATGTGATCTTCCACTGCTTGAACCTTCGAATTTTCCCTTAAAGATGATGTGATGGATGGTGGATGATATCCATAAAGTGCCATAAATGGGGTCATTTTTGCTGCGGTATGGAAGGAAGTGTTATACCACCATTCAGCAAGAGGTAACCACTTGACCCATTGTGTTTGTTTATCAGATACAAAACAACGAAGATATCCTTCGAAACATTTATTTACTATCTCAGTTTGACCATCAGATTGAGGATGATAAGATGAGCTATGAGCTAATTGAGTACCCAAACAAGAAAATAACTCCGTCCAAAAATTTCCAGTAAAAATGGGATCTCTATCACTCACAATAACCCTTGGGCTTCCATGTAGCTTTTTAATTCTATCCATAAATGTAGTAGCAACTGTACTTGATTTAAATGGATGAGATAATGCACAAAAGTGTGCATACTTGGTAAGTCTATCAACTACCACCATGATGACATTCTTTCCTTCGGACTTAGGTAAACCTATGATAAAATCCATTGAAATCTCCTCCCAATTTTGACTTGGAATGGATAAAGGTTGTAGAAGTCCCGGGGTCTTGATTGTCTCCACTTTATTCTGCTGGCAAACCAAACATTTCGCAACAAACTTTTGAATATCAGATTTAAGGCCATCCCAAAAAAATTCTTTCTTCACCCTGTGGTAAGTTTTTAAAAATCCCGAGTGTCCTCCTAAAGGAGAAGTGTGCAATTCCAGAAGAATATTTTGTTTTAGTTGGGAATTCATACAAAGATATAAGCGATCTTTGTACCATAAGGAATAATTTTTCCAACTAAATGTATCAGATGTACTAGGATCTTGCTGCAACTTTTGAATGAGTGTCCATACATCTTCAATCACAAATTCGCGTTCCAAAATAGCCTGCTAATGTCACCCTAATTTGTGATGTGAAAACTTCATAGAATATGCCATATAAAAATTCAGTTCCTTTTTTTGGCTTTTCGTACGAAGGAAAACTGTGATGCGAAAATCAAATTAATTTTGCCCTATAATGTTTTAGGTCTGGAATTCCACAATGCAAATGGGCCAAAAAATAATGCGATCGAATCACCTGCTTCCACGTGGATGGCTGATTTGGTCTGTGGTCTGTGGGACCACGTTCTTCTGAATTAAAATCTCCTGTGTTTACTATTAAATTTCTCTATTTCCAAAACAATATAGCGCTCTATTTTTAAGTGTGCAGGGACTGTGATTTCAAAACCAAAATTGATTGTTCATCAGTTTTAGAAAGGGACTGTTTGACAGAGCCATTAAAACAGATTTAAAAAGCCGCCAGAGGACATGGTAGGTAGTTGAAATTAATATTTCAACATCCCTCATTCACTGAGAATACCCTCCTTGGTGCCTTCTTCGCGGGACTACGATGTGTTCATCAACAGTCGTGAACCCGATTTTCGTTTCTTCGCCAGGCATCTTCACAACAATCTTGTTTCTAGAGGATTGCGAGTATTTCTCGACAACATAGAATTGCCGGCTGGACAATACATACCTTCAAAAATCAAAGACGCAATTAAAGGTGCCTCTCTCATTATTACTATTTTCTCTCCAAATTATGCACAATCGCAAAGGTGCCTCCATTAACTACTCCTCGCGCTACTCTGTAAGTCGAACATTTTTGCAAAGGCATATAACTATCGTTTATTGCATATAAGTGTCGTTGTACTGATGGCGGCTAGAGCATCACTGACGGATCCCTCTAAATGTTGTAATTGTGCCACTTAGACATTGTGTCGCAGAAAAAGCGTCGCTATTGTGACAGCTGCCTCCAAACGTTGCAATTGCGACGTTTGGAAGCAGCCATCGCAATAGTGACGCTTTGGGGCATAGTGTCGCAATTGCGACATCTTCCTTCAAACGTCGCAATTGCGACACGTTTTCTAAGTGTTGGTATTGCGACACATTTCTCTAGATGTTGGTATAGCGATGGTTTCGAGCGAGATTGAAAAAATTTGGGGAAATTTCTGACATTTGGTCAAAAGTGTCGGAATATTCACCAAATGTTCTAGTGATTCACCAACTCATTTTTAGTGGTTTACTTGGATGAAATTCTGATCTTCAGCCAGAATTGGGAAGAGCACCTTCACCACATCTGACAAGTCCTCCAAACACTACGGAAACACAAGTTATGTGCCAATTTGGAGAAGTGCACTTTTGGCATGACCCGGGTTAAATATCTGGGATACATTATTTATGAAAGGGGGGTGCATGTGGACCCAACCAAGATCCAAGGCATTCAGGATTGGCCAGCCCCAACCACTCTAACAAAGCTTCACAACTTTTTGGATCTTGTTAATTTCTACTGCAGGTTCATAGTGGGATTCTCTCATATCACTTGGGCCTTGAGTCAAGTCACCAAGGGAGGAGCAAAAGAAAAATTATTTTGGTTGGAATCTCAAAAAAAGGCATTCGTAGAATTGAAACATCGCCTCTGTTCTACCCCAGTGCTCACATTACTAGACTTGCAACAACCATTTGATATTGAAACGAATGCCTTTGACTATGCTACTGGGGAAGTTCTTACTCAATAGGGGTATCCAGTGGCATATCACAGTGACACATTATTTGACATAGTCTGCAAGTATCCCACTTATGAAAAATAAATATATTCCATTGTGTAGGCTTATCGAAAATGTAAGCATTACATTTTGGCGAAGGAAACAATCATCCACACAGACCATCGACCCCTGCAATTCATACAGACATAAGGAAATTTGCAGAACGATCACCATTAGAAGTGGTCCACATATCTGCAATAGTTTCATTTGAACATCAAGCACAAGAAGGGTAGCACTAATAATGTTGCAGACAGCCTCAACCAACCACCGATTGTGGCACTAACCACCATTCTCAACTCTTGTGGGAATGAGACTTTTGATTGATCGCCTCTCTACAAGAGCGATCTAGAATTCTGTCACACATACAAGGCACTCTTAGGGGGTATGTAAGTTCCAAATTTTCACCTCCAAGATGCACTGTTATGTCACCTGTGACACCTTTTTGTTCCTTCAAGTGAGCATGCCAATATGATATGGGAAGCACACTACAGTTGAGTCGCTGGCCATTTCGGGGTCGAGAAAACAATGGCAGTACTACAGAAGTATTTCTATTGTCTGAACCTTCGATAGGATTTTGGGAAGTACATTTGATCCTGCATTTCTTGCGCCATTGCCAAATTGACCATCAAGAAGAAAGGCCTCTATACTCCATTACCTACCCCTAGTCAACCTTAGGAATCCATATCCATGGATTACATGTTGGGCTTTCCTTCTACTAAGCATGGAAACGACTGTGTTTTCATGGTCGTCGATAGATTCTTGAAGATGGACATTATGGCAGCCTACAAGAAGAATATCACAGCAGAAGCCACTGCTAAACTCTTCTTTGAACAAGTGTGGGTGCACTTTTGGATCCCACAGTCTATCATCTCAAATCAGGACAGCAAGTTCCTCAGCACATATTGGTCCAGCCTTTGGTCAATGCTAGACACTAAGCTCACCAAGTCCACATCTTTCCATCCCAAAACTGATGGCCAGATAGAGGTCGTCAATAGGATGATTGTGCACATTTTGTGCATGTAAAATTCAAAGAATCCACACACATGAGATGAGAGCCTCCCCTATGTACAAAATAGTTATAACCAAGCTCTAAACAACTCAACCAGCCATAACCCCTTTTAGGTGGGCTTGGGGGTCCAGCCACTATGTCCCATTGACGTAGCCATGCCATTTGTGGCTACTAAGGCCGATTTGGCTCATGTCCAGTGTGAAGCTAACAAAGAAAATATCTTCATCAAGCGCATTCATCACATTCTCCAACAAGTTAATGACATATTGGACAAAGCCAATGCTAAGTACAAGTAATGACATGATCAACATCGGGTGCCATAGAACTTCTAGGTGGGCGACAAAGTCTGGCTACATTTGCAAAAGTAGCGCCTCACTGGACCCCACCGAAAGCTTTTCCCACTCTAGTATGTGTCGTACACCATCACCAAGGATGTAGGAAACAATGCCTTCAAGCTCAGTATTCCACCATTCCTTGGTCTGCACCTAGTATTTAATGTGGACCACCTTCATCCCTACTTCCCACCTCTACTAGACACCTCTGACATTGCAGAACAACTCACACCAACAGAGTTAAACCTAGACTGCATGGAACAAGCCACCACAGATTGCATCATGGACATGCAAATCTGGAACACTCGCAAACAGAAGATCCAACTATATCGCATTGTCAAACTGGCCAACTCCTACACCAATGCAAGTGGTTCACCAGGGACCAAGTTCAACAGAAGCTTCATCATCTCATGGAGGAACTCAATGCAATGGGGACCATTTCTTCCTAAGGGGGGAGGAATGATCTAGTTGGATATTGGTGGCCACCTGCCTATTCCACTTGGGGCCCCACCATTGTCTCTTTCAGTTTTTCAGTTTTGGCACAGCTTACTATTTTTAACAGTTTTTCGAGTCCTAAACTTCCAGATCCGTTTTGAGGCCTTGAACAACGTTTCTTGGGCATCGTTTTTTCGGCGAATATGATTTTGTATCGGAATTGATATTCGTGGTTACTATTTTTAGCCCTTGGATAGATCTTTCTAATAATGTATCATGTGCATCAAATGGAGACTATGCCAAAGTTACGACCCTGCAAAATTGATGTAACAATTTACCCCAACGAGGCCAATATTCTAGTGTTTCATCTCCTAGGGTTAGATTTTTGGACGTTTAGCGTTTTCCATTTTTTCTGAATAATATATAGGCCTTTGAGCGTCATTGTGACATAGAGTTCAGAGGCGTGTAGCCGCCACATCTCTTCTCAGAGATAAGCTACCATCACCCTAGCTAGTTTATTTCCATTCTGTCTGTCAAAAAATTTAAGTTCTTTGATATTAATGAAATGAAGTGTTATTTCCGATGCATCTTTGTATTTATGGTTATATGTGTATTTTATTGTGTTCCTACATAAATCTGGATCACCTCTACTTCTATTTTTTGGTATGCTCCTATGATTATCACTGTGGCATCTGCTCGATATGCTACCTCAAAAGCCTCAATTATTAATACAGAATTGCTCTAGCATGCTACATTTTCACATCCAAGCTTATATATAGTTATTGTGTATTTACCTAAACCTTGTACAAGTGTTGTGTATCTACATGGTATAATTGTAGACATTCGAAAAGATTGTGATTTGGAGAGTGCCTTGAGTTACCAATATTGGGGTGTTATGAATAAAATACATGTAAAAGTAATAAAAATAATGTAAATAATAATAATTATTATTAATTATTAATTAACTAATAATTAGTAGTGAAGATGTGTGTCTCTATGGACATGCTTGTTCATAAAAGGGTACTTATCTAGGTATAAATACATGACCCTAAGTTGTAATCTTATCATCTCACTTGTATTTAAATATTATTATATAATATATTATATGTACAATGATGGGCATTTTTATATACCAAATATTTTGAGTATCCACTATGTAGACAAAATTTGTTCGTTGCATTAGTATCAAAGTTGTTTGATCCTCTGGTTGTTCCACCACTGCACAGAGTTGCATTCTCTGATCCAGGCCCTTTGCAATCGACTATTTTTCACTTTATTTTTTTTGCAATTCAAACGTTTCGCTATAAGTTTCTAGAGATTCTTCATTTTTCATGAGTAAAAAAAAGCAGAAAAGGACTTCAATAAAAAATACATATACAGAATAAGAAAAATGTTAAAAATAAATATAAAAAAAGGTAAAATAAAAAACTGTTGGAAATACTGGGGGGGGGGGGGGGGGGTGAATCAAAGTTTCTTTTCAATTGTTATTTTTACTAGTTAGATCACTTATATTTAGAACACAAAATGAACAATAAGAATAAATTATTTTATTAATTTATTATTTACAATAAATCAAGTACAATAAATGCAAGGCTCCAAACCTAGATGAAGACACTGATCTTCAATCTCCCAGGCTTCAACCTATATTTTCCAAGCACTAACCTAGTCTTCCAAGACTTCAACCTTCTCAATTTTCAGGCACCAACCTCAAGGGGTCCAACCCTGTATCTGATTTAAATTATGACCTAGTTTCTTGAAGACTTTGATCCTCTAGGGCCTCAACCCTATCCTCAAAGGCACCAACCTTGTATTTTTGAGGCTCCAACCCTTTACTTCACCATCATATTCTTAGTTGTACTTCATGGCCCCGAATGTCTTCTTCAACGGGCCCTGTCATAGTATTCTCATTCTTCTTCACTTCATATTTGCATCATCAATGACAACCTTGTTTACATAGAAGGTGTCACCACCAAATTTCATCGTACCCAAAAATTATTTCCAAGGTCACCTCATGATGACATCACTGATGCATCATGATCACCAGTAATATCTCCAAGCTCAGTTTCAAAGAGCCTTCAAGGTGTTGTCAATGTGTTCCAAAGAGATCTTCAACGTTAGCTTTAAGAGTGATGAACCTACTTGAACATCCTGAACAATATTCTTGATGTTGCCACCAATGCTCCTTCAAATGTGACTTCAAGGGTTCTTTTTCAAGTCTTCAAAAGTTTCCTCAATATTTTCAGCTCCAAAAAATTTGAATGCTATTCCACTTCTCTAAACCATTGTAAGTTATTTTTTAAGTCTTTTTCAAGATGTTTTGAATCTAAAGTACTTCAAATAAGCTTCAAGTAATCCTTTTTAAGTTGAGCCTAAAGCTATTTCTCCAAGGAGACTCATCACATGGCCTTCCCACAGAAGATTGTTTCTACACTTATCACAAATTAGAACTGTCAATTCAAGGTCTTTCTAGGTGACTGTACACAAGTTTTTCCACGGGTCTGAGGGTAGATGCTATGACTATTATTGTATATTACTTTGAATATATGTGTCTCAGATCATGCCATCCGATGTATCTCGCTACCCTAGAAAAAATTAATTACTATGATATTGGTTCTGTATAAGATCCAATTATGAAGTATGCTACAGCCCTTCCAAAATTTCCTTGTCCGAGAAGAGGCACTTCAGTGATCTGAGAGTCATATAGAAAATCTGATTTGTCTGAGATCTATAGATTCTTTCTATCAAAACAAATCAGGTCCTATGCAATTTGTACTACTGCAGGGTTTGAACATTAGGGTAGTCACTATGGATCTGTGGAGAGACTGTTGTAGTCGATGGTGAAATAGTACCCACAGTCCAAGAAGAATACACCATCACAGTCTAAAGTTGTTATGTCCAGTAGATACATACCCAAACCAAAGCTCAATATTGCTCTTTTAATGATACTTCTTTTTTTGTTCACTAGTTGTGAATTATAACTTCTTGTTTGTGGATTTTTTCACCAAAAGATGCTTAGGGAATGACGTCTGAACCTCTATTAATAATGTTCTTTGCAAACCAAACAGAAAAGGCACATCACTGTTTGGAGGTCGACTTGTGTCCTTGAGCATAGGCATTAAAGGAATTTTGAGGTCTAAAATGGGCCTCCTAAGAAAAATGTACAACCTAAATAAACCTTATAAGAACCAAAGAGATTCAATATGATGATGTCAACCATGGGGGATGATTCACCATTTTTGGAGTAAAAACATAAAAATATTAAAAAATAATAAAATAACAAAACTAATATGTCAACTCGTATTTTCAAATTATATCCCTAAGGTTTTACTCACATTTTGAGTGGAAATACTCGTTGGATTCAAAATTTAATTCCTCATCCAAGGAGTACCCATGTTGCATACTTTCGATGGACCTTGCTAGAAGAAAAATGAAAAATACATGAAATACATGATTGCAATCACATTTTTTATGTATTTATCATTTTTTTTGTAGCAAGTTCCATCAAAAGTATTGAACATGGTTACCCCTAGGATGAGGAATCAAATTATGCTTCCAACAAGTGTTTCTTCTCAAAATTTGAGTAAATCCATAGGGAGATAATTTGAAAATATGAGTTGAAAAAATGGTTTTTTTCCTTTTTCCCATTAAAATTTTATGATGTAATATAATATTATTTTATAATTCCCTTAGGAGGCCCATTTTAGACCTTAAAATTCCCCTAATAGTTAGATCATTGTGAGAGTTAATTTCCTTAACTTAAAAAATCAACATCTCCCAAAATATTTGAAGCTTCAGGGCAAGTAAGGGCTTTTTAGAAAGATAAAAAAACTCCTCTTTCAGATGGTCTGGGTCCCATGTTGAAAGGTTTCCTCTAAGGTGATGAAAAACATTTTTATTTATGACTACCCTTGAATTATTTAGTGCAGAAAATGATTAGGACAGTATGGATTCTTTTTTTGGCTTCTCCATTGTTTGTATTCTCCATTATTTGGCTATTCATCATAATAGGAACATCTAGGACAAACACGCCATCATGATAGTGTATAGAAATGAGTGAATCATCTATGTCATCACATAATGGTGCAGTGATATGTTATAGTGCAACATCATTAGGAGAACTCCAAAATAGTCTTCCAACCCTAAAATGATCTCCAACCATGTTACCATCAAGTGTATGACATCATCATATGTCATCATCAAGTATCATCAATGTGTATGACATCATCATATGACATCAAGGGTTAATGTCTAGATCAACAAGTGCATGCAACATTAGATCAAGGAATTCTTAGGGCTTCTTTCATTAGTGGTTTGACTTCTTCGTGATTTGACATCTTCATTGATGGCATGACAACATAATCTTGAACTAGCATCTCAAGAATATTGAACTCTCGGTTAATTCCAAATTGACATCAATGACAACCTTGATTAAAAATCTCCCCCTTTTTCATTGATGGAAATATTATTTCCCTTTCAACATCCTCTCCCCTTTGAAATTAATGGCAAATAAAGTACCCAAGTAATCCCCTTGTCAAGCTGCTTCATTTCTTCATCAATAGTAGTTCTTCATCGGTATGTTACTCCCCCTATCATGGTGCTATTTCTTCAGGGAATGTGGTCCATGATATATGTTTCTGCAATTATTCATGTGATTAATCATCTCCCCATGCCTGCATAAACTCTTCTAGCTAAAGAAAACTTTCTACCTTGTAAAAAAGCACAGGAAATCTTCAACAATAGTTCATCATATGCGTAAAGAATCATGTTCTTCCTTAGAGATGATCTATCAAAGGATTATTGTCCATTTGTGACTCAATATGGTTTTCATAGGGCCCATTCACGGATAACTTCTACAATAATTCCTAAGAATCATAGGATACCCATAACAATATGCATGGTCTTCTCTTTTACTAGAGTATCATCATCAAACATTTAGAATATCAAGGATGTCTTCATCAAATTAACAACATGGGTTGTTGGTTGGAGTGTTCAAGAAAAATTCAATTTGTTTCCTTCTCCATACTTTTTGTAACTTTATGTTGTACCTTGGTTTTCATTGTTCTAGCTTATGTAGGAACCCAATTCAAGTTAAAATCACATGCCATATGGCCAATGTTATGGAAATTAAAGCACCCCGTCTTCTTCATGAATGAGAAATCATGACTTCTTATTGAAAAATTGCTTCTAGGATTTTGACAAGGACCATTATTTATACTTTTGTGATATCCCCTACAATATTTTTCAATGTGCCCAGAGTTTTTACAAGAATAACAATAACCAAGAAATATACTTTGGTACCTCGAAGATGGAGATTTCCTTGATGTACTTCTGAGGACTTTTGGATTTGGGATTCTTTGATTGTATTCATTGCCTTTTTTATTCTTGACACCATCTGCAAGTTTCCTAGGAGTAAGATTTCTTCCATAGTTGACTTGACTCCTCTCCTTTCCTTTGCTAGAACTGGGAGCATCAACATTTCTTATTGGCTTCCTCACAACCTTTTTGTTTGAAGGATTATTATTCTTGCTTGAGGATTCACCTGCATATCAAAGACCTAATTTATCAAGACTTGACCTTTGATGACTTAGGATGTCATCTAGGGTTTGAGAGATTTTCAAGTTATTATTCAGCAAGTCAAGTTACTTTTTTAAGAAAGACAAATTATCGTTCCAAATTTTCACAATCTTCATCTTTCATAACTAGTTTCTTCTTCATTTCTTCCATATGTCTTTTCTGACGAAATTTTTTCCAAATTAGCCTTCATAGAATCTGGTAGCCCATTCATGATTGCCTTCATTACTTTTGCATTGTAATCCTTGGATTCTTCATCCATGATGCTATCAGTTATCACTCATTCCCGTACTTCCATGCCTTGATTCATTAATAAATTTCTGATTCTAATCTTCCATACATCAAAGTTTCCATTGAACAATGGAAATTTCCCAATTAGAACGTCTTCATTTTTCATGGTTGAGGAGGAGACATCCTTAGAAGGATTAGAGGCTTTCTTCCTTGGATTTTCCATTTTTGTTCTAAGGATAAACCTTGAAGTTGTTAGACTTTTGATGCCAGGATACTGGGTTAAACAAATCCTAGCATATATAAACTTGTGTGCATCCTATTTCGGTAAAAATATCATCTAATTCTTCTTAAAAAACACAAGTGATGCAGATCAACATATACATAAAGGAAAAGAGAGCCATGCAATGAAAGTACTGATATATGATGAAATTTACAAACTCAAACATCTAGCCAGATATTACAATAATTGGCTTTTCGGGTTTTGGCCCTTTACAAAAAGCTCTCAATCCATTCCTTACTCTCTCTGTATTTCTCACCTCCTCGCCATTATCTCTCCTCACGCTCACAAGCTACATATTTATACATAAATATAATTTATTCCATCCCATAATTACCTCCACACAAATCTCAACTTAAAATCTAATTTAGATTTATCCTTTTTTGGAATCAACTAAGTCTCGTTTAGGTAATTCCTAATCCATAGATTATCTACCTAATTCAACTCCACTCATATCCTTAATTAGTTAAGGAATATTTACAATAATCCTCAAATTTATATTTTCTCTCCTAATTTATTAAAAATGAGCAAATTAATGAATAAAATAATTAAAAATCATCACCCCCCTAATTACATAATTGAATAATGAAAATTTAGCTTCGATGCTCCTGCATCAGACTCCCCATGTAGATAAGTTTTCATAGGCTCTTATCTATGAGGTCGATCGCTTTTCTGTAATAATGCGACAGCCACAAGTCCTAATGACTTGCTCCCTCCAGGATTCCAAACTTTGTTCTGTCTGTATTCCTTCAAAGTATCAACTCGATTTGGTAACTCATCACTCACTCTGTTGATTTGATTCCATCGGCCTTTACAACAATTGGTTCTGCCAATTCCTCAGAGTAATTCCTCTTTGTCAAATTTTTTTGTCTCCAACTGAGCTGAACACTCAACTTTCTGTAATGGAAAATAATCAAGAAATCGTTCTTGATTACAACTATAGTCTTTGATTGCTTTAATAGCAACAACTTTCTCATCCAGTTTTGTACCTGCATTCACCAACAAACTGTTATTTTTAAAAAGATAAGACCTTTTGGTCTCTTTTGATGCTTCAAGCACCAATCTCCCATCATTGACTTTCTGGATTTCAACAGATCCTATTTTGAACAGCTGGCTGCTTCTATCTTTATCCTGCTGGACCAATATTTCTGTCTCCTTTATGTCTTTACGGACATAACTTTCTTGCTTCTTCTGATCTTCCATATCAATGTCAAATAATTTCTGCTCAATTTCTCTGATTTCGACATCATATCTGTTTATGTTGGTTTTTGTACCTACAGTTACATTATTATCAGAAAATTTATAACATTAATTCAACTCTATAAATGTTAAAAACATTTCATCCTTATCCTGCATAATAACTGTAATTTCTTCTGGATCAGGTTCTGCAAGTTTTACTTCTCCATCAGGTTCCTTAAGCCATCATTCCAAGAACTCAATTTCCATATGAAATATTTCCAGCACTTTATCACAACTGTCATTCCCAGCTTTATCCTTCTTCTGGAAATCTTCCTGAGTTGTCATGGTTTCTGTTCCATCACATTGTAAAATTTCGTCAGCAAATTCACTAAACTAATACATTTGTTTACCTCCTTGGAATATCTCTTCGGCATTTCCACTATGCTCCTAATCCATAACAGCTTCAACTGGTTGTATTACCCCAAACATGAATTCATTTATCATTTCTTCCCACTGCAACAATTCAGTACCTTCCTCCTCTGAAAGGCATTCTCCATCAGACTCCACCTCAAGAGTTTCATTCTCCTTTGTGACAGTTTCACCAGACTGTTCACCATCTTTCACACATCCTGCAAACATACATGAAATGTGAGATTTAAAAATACAAGGCTTCATAGCCTCATCTGTTTCTCTTGCCAACACATCTTCAGATTTTGTTGAACTATTCCAATAGTTCATGAGATATTCCTCATTAATCTCTTCACCCAGAATTTCACCCTGTTCTGGGCCATAAATGGAAACATCCATTTTTAACTCAGCCTTTTTGAGTTCTTCACACCTCATCATCTACCCGAGCTTCCTCAGATCTTCTACCAACTGTATGTTTACCTGTTTTTACCTCTTTGCGTGTAGTCTTTGCCACTTTACCAACTTCCTCATGGTCCAACCATGTGTCTGGTCTTTCACATTTATCTGCAAAAATTTCGTTAACAATTCAAGGTGAACTGTTATCTCAGCCTTCTCTTATCTGAAATGTGAGAACTTCTTATTTCTAATACAGAGATGGACTGTAGGGGAATTTACACGATATGTCACCTTTAAAGAAAGGTTGAGATCCTGAAGCTACCTAGCCCTTTACAGACTCTTCCTAAAGAAATAATAGAAGCAATCACTAATGATCTGGAAATGAAACTACTTGTTTGTTGGTTCAAGGTATTCATTATCTATAAAATTATGTGTGCAAGCTGTTTAATATGTTTAGCACCTGGAAATTTTTTTTTTTTGGTGAATATATGAGTCTTTTTGTATGTAGGAGGCTTATTTATTTTTACTATTTAACATCTTTAACTCTAAAAATATACCGGAAATAAATCATAGAATATAACACAGCATAAGATAAGGCATTTCACCCCTCCTGGGCTACATCTGTCGGGTCCAAGGCCCCCAAATGGGCATGTCCTTGCTCTTATTATGCTCAAAATTAGTTATACAGTGTGAAGAAAGCCTAAATAGGAAAAAATGGCTGTCTAAATGAGTTTAGAACACTGAAAACAGTAAACATAGGCTTTTGTTTCACCTCCAAAGGTTAACCATAGCCCAATACAACTCCAACACTCCCTAGGCCATGATGGCTCTCCAAGATTCTATGCTGAAAAAGTACCTAAAGATGAGTTCTGTTGCTTTTACAACCTACACCAATGGCTCTGGAATTCTCAAATTACCCAAAATCAAAAAATAATTCGTCCAAAAGGTTCTCCCTAGCAAAAGTTATGTCCAACTGAAGTTTTGTCCAAGTTGGTCTAAGGAAACTCCACCAAAAGTGGAGGAACTACATATAACTTGAATATTTTTGGCCATTCCGCCCAGAATGGCGCACTCTACCATATTTTTCGGGACCATTAAACCTAACATTTAATGTTGGTTGGACGGGGTCACATGGACCACCACCCAACCCGCTGACATAACCGTGGAGCTAATGGTTTCCAAATCGTAGCATTAAATCTCCACCAGAACTGCCGCCGCTTGGCATGTGAACACCTGGTGTTAACCAAAACTGTCGGAGGTCTTCAGACCCAGGTTCTGGGCCTGTGGTCACATCGCGTGGAGGCTGGCCCCCATTCACCTCCACCCGAAATGCATTCAAACTTTAAATAACACTTTTTCCCATTATAAATAAGATCTAAGGCATAGGCGGATTGGTTGGGCGCTTTCATTTGCGGGCAGGAGGTCCCCATTTCAAATCCCATAGACTCCATATAGATTTTGGCCATGACCCCTGGGCCACGTGACGGCCTCTGGGCCTGCCACGTGGTGGCCTTGGATTGGCCCATAAATTTCAAAGTCAACCAATCATCCAACTAAAAAATGACAAGTGTCGAACTGTGATACGTTGCAGATGGAATATTCTGGGGAATATTCCAAGGAATACTCTTGGAATATTCTATGGAATATTATTTTTTTAATATTTTTAAAATCAAAATCAAACCAAGTCAAACTGGGCTTTTTTGCAGTTTACTGAAAACTTCAAAGCTGCATATATTTCACATAAAGTGTCGGATTTGAGTGACGTTCATAGTGTTAGGATCATATCGTTGAGGCCTATCTGGTCGTTCAGGTTCCAACCAATTTTGAGCAATTCCAATTTTGAGCACTTTTACAACTGAGAACATGATCGCCTGATCACACCTCCCAAATGGGAAGCTTTTGGACCCACAAAATATCTTTGATTACAAAACATGAAGATGAGGAGACTGATTCTCCACTCTTCGAACTTTGAACCACTAAAATCTTCCTGACTTCATCAAATTGAGCTTCTCATAAAAATATAAATTGTTCCTTGAATCCACTGACCGACCATTACTAACATTTACTCAGTCATGATGCAAATTCTTGAAATTTTCAAAACAACAACTATAATTTATAGAAAGAATACTATTTATACCATGGTCAAACTTGAAAGAGGACTTAAAATAAGGTTCACCTTACCAACTGTTCACATGTCGAATTTTTGCTAAATGAACCCTGTACTTGTGTCAAATCCCGAACAAGTTTTCTTGCCATACAAATCTGCCATTCTGAAAACAACACTGACCCATGCTGAACTGTGTGCCCTGTTTTCTTGCATGCCTTTCCACCTCATGGACTCTTGCACTGCTTTGCACCGACACTTCGTTCTCTGCACCGATCGTCACCAAAGGTACCTTGTGCAACATAATGTCATCTTCTTTCAAAGACGAACTGTTATCAGACTGAAACATACCATCATTTATATGAGCAATATCATGAAAAGGTAAATGTACAAAATATTATCGTTTAATCATTAACAAAGTCAGATTTTGACTTGCATTAACTAGCCTTTTTAGTTGACCTACCTGGACTAAAAAAAATTCTAGCTTCTTTTTATGCGCTCTCACAATGTACTCTTTTCCATCCTTGAACAAGTGATACTTATTTTCATGGAAAAATTGCCTTTCTGTCATATAAATATGGACCACCCAACATAACACCTGTAATGTCAAGCAGTACTACATCCAGTTCAACCCAATCAACATAATGAACTGTTATGGCGAAGTGCAAGATGCACTTTCTTGAGACTTGTAAGTTTGCATCCTTGCATATCCACCCAAGTGGATAAGGCTTTGGATGTGGAATTGTCTCCAGTTTCAGCTGTTTGACCAAGTCTTCTGAAATAAGATTATCTTGAGACCCACTATTAAAAATTGTGTTTATCTTTGTGTGGTTTGAGATTATCCTCACATGAAAGAGCTCTATCCTCCTCTTTTCATTTTGAATTTCTTTGTGACAGTTTAACGCGATAGAACTAAGATTTGTTTCTTGTACAACATATTTTCCCTTTATGTTCTTTAATACCATGGAGATACTTTTTGTTTCATCACCTGATTCAGAGCCTAAGTCCTGTTCAATAGTTGCAACATTTTTTCCCTTTTCTTTGGTTTTGTCTTTATTTTTATATTTATTTGGTTTCAGCTCAGTATGAAGCTTCAAACAATGATCTTTATTGTGGCTTGTCTTTGAATAGTTCTTGCAAAAGAATTTCCCTTTTTATTTTCTAGAGTTTGCAATCCTTTTTCTTCCTTTTCTTTTAAAATCACTACCCTCATTCAATGCATCAAAAGTGTTTTCCCTCTAACCTCTAAATGCGTAGCTTGTACACAAACTTTGTTTAGACTAGTAGAATTAAACATAAGGATAATATGTATAAGGTAATTATGCAAATCACCTATATACTTCCGCAAAGTATCTTGACTTTGTAAGTCTACTCCTAACAACAATGCTCTTCTCCTAAACTCTTGAGTGTATTCTTGAACACTTTGTCCTTTACGCTGTCTAAAGTTTTTCCAATTCATTATAGCCTTTTGTAGATGAGCAAGAGGATAAAATTTCTTCTTAATTTTGGAAATAAATTCAACCCATGATAAAGTAAGCTTACCATGTTTTTGAATTTCCTCTTTGGTCTTGGCTTCCAACCATACCAATGCTACTCCTTCCATCCTTAATGAGGCTAGCTGAATCTTGGTGTCGTCATCATGAAGGTTTTGAATCCTTAAATAGGCTTCCAATTGTCTGATCCAATTATCTAATTTCTCTACATTAACTTCACCATTAAACATTGGCAATTCAAATTTGACATCAATCTTTAATAAATTATTTTTACCAGTGGTTTTTGACTTATGTATCACATTATTCTTATTAATAATCTAACATTTTAATCCTAATGTTTGGATTTTTTCGATTTAGTTTATTTTCCCTTGGGTTTATAATATTAATCCTTTGGGTTTATAATATTAAACAATTGTGTTTATTTCCCTTTGGGATTATAGTATTAGTCCATTTTGTTTATAATTTTAATCCCTCAGGTTTATTCCCTGCTGGATATATAATATTAATCCTTTGGATTTATAATATGTCATTTAGTATAAGGGTTTGAAATGTTCAGTTTTTAATATTGGGGCTTATCATATGGGGTTTTATGATTTTAGGGTTTATAATAATAAAATTAATCCCTTAATTTTATTAATATTAAGGGTTTATAATATTTATCCCTTGGGTTTATATTATTAACCCATTGGGTCTATAGTATTAAACCATTGGGTCTATTATTCCTGAGAATTTATAAAATGAATCACTTCGGTTTATATCATTAATGGCTGATTTTATTATTACATTTTATAATAATAATATTAGGTTTTATAATCGTAGAGTTTATAATATTAATCTTAGGAGTTATAATATTGGTTTTGATAACGTTAGGGTTTATAACAGTGAATTTAATATTAAAGTTTAATATCACGATGTATCACATTGTTCTTATTAATAATGTAAAATTTTAATCCCATGGTTTGGTGTTTTCCCATTTAGTTTATTTTTCGTTGGGTTTATAATATTAAACGCTTAAGTTTATTCCCCCTTGGGTTTATGGTATTAATCCCTTGGAATTGTGATATTTCAGTTTTTTATTTTGGGTTTATAATATTGCATTTAGTATGAGGATCTGAAATGCTAGTTTTTTAATATTGAGTTATATAATATTGGGGTGTTTAATATTATTTTTTATAATATTAGGGCTTATAATAACTAATTTAATATTAGGGTTTAATATTGTTATGTTTGAATGGTTCATAAATATATCATTATATATAAAATATATTGATAGTTATATTAATATGTTAATAAATGTGGATTAATCATTAAGATAATGGTGAGGGATAAATAAGTATTATTAGTAATAACCCCATAATATTATTATATTATGTTATTTTTTTTATCATTATATATGTGTGTGTGTGTGTGTATGTGTGTTATTATTTAGATATTTTTTAATAAGCAGAAATAGTCAATCTTTAATAATCACATTAACATTATACATGTAATAATTATTTAATAATTAATAATATGATTGATAAAATTTTATGAGCTTATATCAACCACATTTACCAATATGCTTGTATATGTGCTTCATATACGTCTATCAGGGCATATCAACCACATTAGTAAATGTGGTTGTGTTAATATTTATTAAAAAGAAAAATAAAATAAATAAATATAGATATTAAAAATATTTTTACAAAACTTAGAAAATATGATGAATAATAACTTGAACTCATACCAATATTTCCATTATGCACTAAGGATTTACAATCGACGATATTTGATTTCGATAGTCAAACAATAAGCGCCACAATAAGTAGCCTCCTAATAGCACCAACCCATTTAACATCAATGAACTAATATCCGATATTTATGATTATAAATAAAATAAATACATACCAACACCTAGAGATGGAATTTGGTGGGCTGCTCATCACGCGAATTGTAAAACTATTAAGACCTTTGTTTAAACTATGAAGAAAAGTTGGTAGATGTGAAAATAAAATAATTAAATTTGACAAGTGAGTCTATTTTGAATTTCTAAACCTGCCCAAACCCATGAGAGTATATGATACTGAGATATCCTCCCCGTTCATATCCCCAAGCTAATTTCCTAGATATTTTCAAAAAAGCCAAGTTATGGGAAAAATAAAATTGATTGTCGAAATGGAAGTGATATTGTGATGTCCTCCCCGTTTATATCCCCAAACTAATTTCCTAGAAATTTTTAGAAATCCAATTTACGGGTTTTTTATTTATTTATTGAAATGGCTATAAAAAAAATAATTGCACGATTTTATCTCTCAATTACTTTATTGAACGTGGGAAGATATCATTCTCATGGTGAAGGAATCATACACCAACATCATATTCAACACTAAGCACGCCTATCCAATTCAATTCCACAACTATTTTCTTTCTTCCACTAGTTGTCAACATCCTATCCTATCTCGTGGGGGATAAACAACAAGAACAGACTTGTGATTGGAGTTTCATATTTATTTCTGGCGCTTTTCCCATTTGGCATGTAGTTTCTCTTGGAATTAGTGACCCAAAATTTTCTAAATCATTCACAAAATATATTACATCGCTGATTTTGATTGTACGAGTCATTTTATTTGTCTCCAAAATTTGGAGCGCTTGGCCTAAGCTATACCATCTCGAAATTTTAAAATTGCAATATATTTGAAAACACTAATTCTGATGATTTCGATTAAAAACATCTACTTCGGCCACTAGGTGAGCACTAAATTAATTTTTTTGTTATTTATACGATGTCCCCACCAAAACAAGTCCATTTTCCACATAAACACAACAATCGAACAAAAGGTTTCTAATTTTTCTTGGAACTACCCTAGTAGAATAGTCACTTAAGGTTTCAATACCTACAATTTATATCAATATAATGTCAATAGTCACTCTAAGCACCAAAACAGACTTCAAAACTATGCAATATTTCAAATTATCACATTAGGTTCTATCTCTACACTGGATTCTACAATCCCATAGCTTCCCTTCTTTAGTAATAAGCACAAGGTACATGAAAATATCTATATTTATCCTTCTCGGATACTTGAGCAAGAGGACTCCATTTATCATAACCAAATATTCATATTTTCAACATAAATTTACCTGTATAAGGACAAGGTAGTTGCAAGTTGCAACCCATAAAATAAAGGAAACGAAGATATAAACTATTAGACGGAGTAGATGACTGTAATTACTGAAATTTTGGAGCTAATGGTTCAAAGTATGAAGTTTCATCTGGGAATCGGTTTATTATAAAACGTAGGTATCCATAAGTAGCCACTTTCAGAAATAGACTTCCTAGTACAGTACTTGATGCTAATGGTGCTTCTACATGTGGAAAAGGTAGCTAGATATGGAATGGTAATAATGGTGTCTTTAAAATTAGACATAAGATGCTAACCATAACAATTTTTGTACCCTAGGATGGAATTTGTGCTTATCATGATTAAAATGGACACTTAGATAAGAGGTTAACATTTTTGTCCCATGGGATGCAATTTGTACCCATCCTGATTTGACCATGAAATACAATTTCTTTTTTTGTCGTCAACATTGTTTGTTAAAATAATTGAAATGGATAATAGAGTTGCAAAAATAGAAGAGTGATTCAGATTTGAAATTCCTACACTAATGCTTCTACACTGATATACAATATACTAATATACGAAGTTGATAATATGACTAGATATGTTGTTCCTCTATTTCGATAAATTGCCATAATTATTGATAGGGTAAATAGTGTTCCACCTATAATATGTCAATGAATAACCCTCACTGATCTAACACCACCCTAAATGGCAAAGTATAAATTAAACGAGAAAAGCAAAAAGAAAAATATAATCTTTAATAAGCAAAAAAAATGTGATTTCGTGCCACCGAAGTATTTTAGGGAGCTAAGGAATGCCATACACAATGAATGAGGTCTTGAGTTATGCTTTTTGCTTCACATATTATTGGAAACAAAAACTATTTGAATTGTAAAATGAGCCTTTGAGAACATTTAAAATACTGATACATACATATTCAAAATTGAAATATAAAGTAAACCATCACATAAAAATAGGAAAAGTGTCGACCATATCAGAGATGTGATCATGGTTGTTTGGAAAAATAATATTCACTTCATAAATTATTGGAACCTTTTATCACTTGCACTATTGTTGGATAGGGAGAGGAGTACACACAATAATACACAATTTGTGGCTCTTCTATTGATCACACAAACTTGATTGATTAAAATGAACCCGGTGAAGGGTTTTTATACCTTTTCGACTAACGAATCACCTAATATAACTTTACATGAAACCACAAACTAAATTAATCTATCAGTTAATTCAACTTGACACAATAGTCAGTTAATTGATTCTCTAAATATATAAGACTCTCCATGTGAGAGGTCGTCAAAAAGATGATTGTATACATTCTATGCATGTATAATTCAAAGCATCCACACACATGGGATGAGAGCCTCACCTATGTACAACAAATTTATAATCGGGCTCTCCACAACTCAACCGAACATAGCTCCTTTTAGGTGGGCTTGGGATTCCAGCCCCTATGTCCCATTGACGTAGCCATGCCATTTGCGGCTACTCAGGCCAATTCATCTCATGTCCAGTCTGAAGCTGCACAGAAAACATCTTCATCTAGCACATTCAACACATCCGCCAACAGATTCATGACATATTGGAGAGAGCCAATGCTAAGTACAAGCAACGACATGATCAACATCGGGTTCCATATAACTTGTAGGTGGGTGATAAAGTCTGGCTACATTTGTAGAAGGAGCACCTCATTAGACCCCACCACAAGCTTCACCCACTCCGATATGGGCCATACACCATCACCAAGGCTATAGGGAACAATTCCTTCGAGCTGAGTATTCCACCATTCCTTGGTCTGCACCCAATATTCAATGTGGACCGCCTTCGTCCCTACTTCCCACCTCTACTAGACACCTCTGACATTGTAGAACAACTCACACCAATAGAGTTAAACCTATATTGAATGGAACAATCCACCACAGATTGCATCATGGACATGCAAATTAGGAACACTCGCAAATAGAAGATCCAACTGTATCGAGTTGTCAAAGCTGGCCAACTCCTGCACCAAGACAAGTAGTTCACCAAGGACCAAGTTTAGCAGAAGTTTCATCATCTCATTGAGGAACTCAATGCAATGGGGACCATTAATTCCTAATGCGGCGTGAATGATCTAGGTGGATATTGGTGGCCACCCGACTATTACTCTTGGGGCCCCACCATTGTCTCTTTTAGTTTTTTAGTTTCGGCACAACTTACTATTTTTAGCAGTTTTTCAGGTCGTGAACTTCTGAAGCCGTTTTGAGGCCTTAAATGACGTTTTCTAGGCATCATTTGTTTCTAACAGAGATAGTATGCCTAAGTTACAGCCCTTCGAAATTGATGTAGCAATTTACACCAACGAGGCCCATATTCTAGCTTTTCATCTCCTAGGGTTAGGTTTTTGGATGTTTAGGGTTTTCCATTGTGTCTCAATAATATTTAGGCCTTCGAGCCTCATTGTAACATAGAGTTCAGAGGCCTTTAGTAGCCACATATTTTCTCAGAGATAAGTTACCAGCACCCTAGCTAGTTTATTTCCATTCTGTCTGTAAGAAAATTTTAATTCATTGATATTAATGAAATGAACTATTATTTCCACTGCATCTTTGTATTTATGGTTATATGTGTATTCTATTGTGTTCCTGCATAAATCTAGATCACCTCTTCTTCTATTGTTTTGTATGCTCCTATGATTATAATTGTGGCATCTGCTCGATATGCTACCTCGGAAGCCTCAATTATTAGTATAGAATTGCTCTTGCATGCTACATTTTCACATTCAAGATTATATATAGTTGTTGTGTATTTACCTAAACCTTGTAGAGGTGTTGTGTATCTGCATGGTATAATTGTAGACATTTGAAAAGATTTTGATTTGGAGAGTGCCTTGAGTTACCAATACTGGAGTGTTATGAATAAAATACATGTAAAAATAATAAAAATAATGTAAATAATAAAAATAATTATTAATTAACTAATAATTAGTAGTGAAGATGCATGTCTCTATGGACATGCTCATTCATGAAAGGGTACCTGTTTAGGTATATATACATGACCCTCAATTGTAATCATATCATCTCACTTGTCTTTAAATATTATTATATAATATATTATCTGTACAATGATGGGCATTTTTATATACCAGATACTATGAGTATCCACTACGTATACAAAATTTGTTCGTTGCATTAGTATCAGAGTTGTTCAATCCTCTGGTTGTTCCACCACTGCACATATTTGCATTCTCTGATCTAGGCACTTTGCAATCGACTATTTTTCAAAAAAAAAAAAAATTGCAATTCAAACGTTTCAGTACAAGTTTCTCGAGATTCTCCATTTTTCGTGAGTTAAAAAAAAAAGTAAAACGACTTAAAATAAAAATACATATATAGAATAAGAAAAATGTTAAAAATAAATATAAAAAAAGGGTCAAAGAAAAAAATGTTGGAAATACTTGGGGGGGGGGGGTGAATCAATATTTTTTTTCAATTGTTATTTTTACTAGTTAGATCACTTATATTTAGAATACAAAATGAAAAATAACAATAAATGATTTTATTAATTTCTTATTTACAATAAATCAAGTACAATATATGCATGGCTCCAACCCTATATGAAGACATTGATCTTCAATCTCTCAGGCATCAACCTATATTTTCCAAGCACTAAGTTGGTCTTCCAAGACTCCAACCTTCTCAATTTTCAGGCACCATCCTCAAGGGCTCCAACCCTGTATCTGATTTAAACTATGACCTGGTTTTTTGAGGACACTGATCCTCTAGGGCTCTAACCCTATCCTCAAAGGCACCAACCTTGTATTTTTTAGGCTCCAAACCTTTACTTCACCTGCTTAGTTTTACTTCATGGCTCTCAATGTCTTCTTCAATGGGCCCTGTCATAGTATCTCATTCTTCTTCACTTCATCTTTGCATCATCAATGAAAACCTTGTCTACATATAAGGTGTCACCACCGTCCTTGATCCTACCCAAACAATATTTCCAAGGTCACCTCACGATGACATCACGGATGCGTCATGATCACCAATAATATCTCCAAACTCAGTTTCAAAGTGCCTTAAGGTGTTGTCAATGTGTTCCAAAGATATATTCAACGTTAGCTTTAAGAGTGATGAAGTTAGTTCAACATCCTCAAAATTATTCTTGATGTTTCCACCAATGCTCCTTAAAATGTGACTTCGAGGGGTCTTTTTCAAGTCATCAAAGGTTGCCTCAAGGTTTTCTGCTCCAAAAACTTTGAATGCTATTCCACTTCTATAAACCATTGTCAGTTATTTTTTCAGTCCTCGTCAAGATTTTTTGAATCTAAAGTACTTAAAATTAGCTTCAAGGAATGCTTTTTAAGTTGAGCCGAAAGCTATGTCTCCAAGGAGACTCATCACACATCCTTCCCACAGAATATTTTTTATACACTTATCATAGATTAGAAATTTCAATTCAAGGTATTTCTAGGTGACTGTACACAAGTTTTTCCACGGGTGTGAGGGTAGCTACAGTGAATATGTTTTATAATAATTTGACTATAGGTGATCTCATATCATGCCATCTGATGTATCTCACCACCTTACAAAAAAATAATTTCTGCGATATTGGTTCTGTAGAAGATCCAATTATAAAGTATGCTACGACCCTTCCAAAATTTCCTTGTCCAAGAAGAGGCACTTCAGTGATCTGAGAGTGATATAGAAAATCTGATTTTTTTGAGCTCTATATATTCTTTCTATCATAGCAAATCAGGTCCCAGGTAATTGGTACTACTGTAGGGTTTGAACATTAGGGTAGTCACTATGGATTTGAGGAGAGACTGTTGTAGTCGATGGTGAAATAGTACCCATAGTCCAAGAAGAATACACCACCACAGTCTAAAGTTGTTATGTCCAGTAGATACATACCCAAAGCAAATCTCAATATTTCTCTTTTAATGATGCCTCCTTTTTTTTTCATGAGTTGTGAATTATAACTTCTTGTTTGTGGATTTTTTCACCGAAATATGCCTATGGAATGAAGTTTGAACCTCTATTAATAATTTTCTTCGCAAGCCAAACCAAAAAGGCATGTCACTGTTTGGAGGTCGACTTGTGTCCTTGAGCATAGGCATTAAGGGAATTTTGATGTCTAAAATGGGCCTCCTAAAAAAAATGTACAACCAAAATAAACTTTATAAGAACCAACAAGATTCAGCATGATGATGTTAACCATGGGGGATGATTCACCATTTTTGGAGTAAAAACATAAAAATATTAAAAAATAATAAAATAACAAAACTAATATCTCAACTCGTATTTTCAACTTATATCCCTAAGGTTTTACTCACATTTTGAGTGGGATTAATCATTGGATTCAAAATTTAATTCCTCTTCCAAGGAGTACCCATGTTGCATACTTTCAATGGTCCTTGCTACACGAAAAATTAGAAATACATGAAATAAGTGAGTGCAATCACATTTTTTATGTATTTATCATTTTTTGTGTAGAAATTTCCATCAAAAGTATGGAACATGGTTAATCCTAGGATGAGGAATCAAATTATGCTTCCAACGAGTGTTTCTTCTCAAAATTTGAGTAAATCCATAGGGAGGTAATTTGAAAATATTAGTTGAAAAAATAGTTTTTTCCTTTTTCCCTCTAAAATTTGATGATGTATTCTAACATTATTTTATTATTTCCAATATTATTTTATAATTCCCTTAGGAGGCTCATTTTAGACCTAAAAATTTCCCTAATAGTGAGATCAATGTGAGAGTTAATTTCCTTAACTTAAAAAATAAATATCTCCCAAAATATTTGATTTTTCCGGGCAAGTAGGGCTTTTTAGAAATATAAGAAACTCCTCTTTTAGATGGTCTGGGTCCCACGTTCAAACGTTTCCTCTAAGGTGATGAAAAACATTTTTATTTATGACTACCCTTGAATCATTTAGTGCAGAAAATGATTAGGCAATATGGATTCTTTTTTTGGCTTCTTCATCATAAAAGGAACATGTAGGAAAAAATGTCATCATGATAGTGTATAGAAATGAGTCAATCATCCATGTCATCACATAATGGTGAAATGATATGTTATAGTGCAACATCATTAGGAGAACTCCAAAATAGTCTTCCAACCCTAAAATGATCTCCAAAAATTTTACAATCAAGTATATGACATCATCATATGTCATCATCAAGTATCATCAATGTGTATGAAATCATCATATGACATCAAGGTTTAAGGTCTAGATCATCAAGTTCATGCAACATTAGATCAAGGAATTCTTAGGGCTTCTTTCATTAGTGGTTTGACTTCTTCGTGATTTGACATCTTCATTGATGGCATGACATCATCATCTGGAACCATGCATCTCAAGAATATTGAACTCTCGATTAATTCCATATTGGCATAAATGACAACCTTGATGAACAATCTCCCCCTTTGTCATTGATGGAAATATTATTTCCCTTTCAACGTCCTCTCCCTTTTGAAATTAATGGCAAATAAAATACCCAAGTACTCCCCCTATCAAGCTGCTTCATTTTTTCATCAATAGTATTTCTTCATCGGTATGTTACTCCCCCTATCATGGTTCTATTTCTTTTGGGAATGTGGTCTATTATAGATGTGTCTACATTTATTCATGTGATTAATCATCCCCCCCTTCCTGCATAAACTCTTCTAGCTTAAGAAAAATTTCTACCTTGTAAACAAGAGGAAGAAATATTCAACAATATTTCATCATATATGTAAAGAATCATGTTCTTCCTTAGCGATGATCTATCAAAGGATGATTTTCCATGTGTGACTCAACAAGGTTTTCACAGGGCCCATTCATGGATAAATTCTACAAGAATTCTTAAGAATCATAGGCTACCTATAATAATATGCATGGTCTTCTCTCTTAGCAGAGTATCATCATCAAACATTTAGAATATCAAGGAAGTCTTCATCATATTAACAACATGGGTTGTTGATTTGAGTGTTCAAGAAACAGTCAGTTTGTTTCCTTCTCCATACTTCTGTAATTTTATTTTCTAGCTTGGTTTTAATTGTTCTAGCTTGTGTAGGAACCCAAGTCAAGTTACAATCACATGCCATATGTCCAATGTTATGGAAATTAAAGCACTCCATCTTGTTCATGAATGAGAAATCATGACTTATTCTTGCAAAATTGCTTCTAGGATATTAACGGGGACCATTATTTATGCCTTTTTTATATGCCCTACAATATTCTTCCATGTGCTGAAAGTTTGTACAAGAATATCAATAACCAAGAAATATACTTTGGTACCTCGGAGATGGAGATTTCCTTGATGTACTTCTGATATATTTTTTCTTTGGGATTATTTTATGATATTCATTGCCTTTTGTATTCTTGACACCATCTGCAAGTTTCCTTGGAGTAGTATTTCTTCCATAGTTGACTTAACTCCTCTCCTTTCCTTTCTTGGAACTGGTAGCATCAAAATTTCTTGTTATCTTCCTCACATCCTTGTTATTTAAAGGATTATTATTCTTGCTTGAGGATTCACCTGCATATCAAAGACCTGACTTATCAAGAGGCGACCTTTGATGACTTAGGATGTCATCTAGGGTTTGAGAGCTTTTCAAGTTATTATTTAGCAAGTCAACTTACTTTTTAAGAAAGAAAAATTATCATTTCAAATTTTCACAATCTTCATCTTTCATAACTAGTTTCTTCTTCATTTCTTCCATCATCCTTGTTACTTCATGTGTTTTAATTTTTAGAGAGATGACATTTTATTTTAGCAGGAAAATATCTTCATCCTTTTCTTTTAGTTGAAATGTCATAGTGTTTCTCTCCTTGTATTCTTCATCAACCTATCCTTCGATGAACACTAAAGTTTCCATCACATTCTCAACTTGTTGTGCTTGTTTCCTTGCTTCTTCTATTTGAGATCTAAGGGAGGAAACTTCTTCCTTGTATTGACCAACTTGTCCCTTAAGTTTGTTCAAGTCTTCATGTCTTTTTTCAAGATGGCTTGACAAAATTTCTTCCCTTTTCTTTGCCTTATCCAATTGATTTGTCATGGATATGATTTCTTCATGATGTTTTTTTTTTTTGATGAAATTCCTCCTTATGTTTGGTGAGTTCCTCATCTCTTTCTTGTACTTGAAGTTTGAAAAGGTCAACTTCCTTCCTTGTCTTGTCTTGGTCACCATCTTGCCCTTTCCTCCTAAGTTCCTCATTTTTCTTTTTCAAACCATTAGTCTCTTCCATGGAAGTTATAAGTTTAGTCAGGAGATCTTCAAAGTCTTCTTTACTTTCTTCTTCTTCTAGGTCGTCTTTAGCCTTGTTGTCATCACACTTATTTTCAACTACCTTGATGGGCTCTGGATTTCCTTCTTGTATTCCATCATCTTCTTGACCAGTGGATATGGTCAACGCTCTTTTTGAGTGAAAATCATGAATATTTTCCCATATGTGTTTTCTGACGAACATTTTTCCAAATTAGCCTTCATATAATCTAGTAGCCAATTCACGATTTCCTTCATCGATTTTTCATTGTAATCCTTGGATCCTTCGTCCATGATGCTATCAGTGATCACCATTGTCGTACTTCCATGCCTTGATTCATTAAGAAATTTCTCATTTTGATCTTCCATACATCAAAGTTTCCATTGAACAATGGAAATTTTCCAATTAGATTTTCTTCATTTTTCATGGTTGAGGAAGGGACATCCTTAGAAGGATTAGAGGCTTTCTTCCTTGGATTTTCCATTTGTGTTATAAGGATTATCCTTGAAGTTCTTAGGCTTTGAGTGAAGGCATTGGCTCTGATACCAATTTTTGTAAATACTGAGAAAGGGGGTGAATCAATATTTCTTTTCAATTGTTATTTTTACTAGTTATATAACTTATATTTAAAACAAAAAATGAAAAATAAGAATAAATGTGTTTATTAATTTCTTCTATCTAGTAAATCAAGTACAATATATGTAGGGTTACAACCCTGGATGAAGACACTGATATTTAATCTCCCAGGCTTCAACATGTATCTTCCAAGCACCGACTTGGTCTTTCAAGGCTCCAACCTTGTCAATTATGAGGCACCAACCTCAAGGGCTCCAACCCTGTATCTGATTCAGGCTCTAACTCAGTTTCTTGAGGAATCTGATCCTCTAGGACTCCAACCCTATCTCGCAAGGAACCAACCTTGTCTTTTTTAGGCTCCAACCTCTTGGGATCCAACACTTTACTTCATCACAATATGATTAGTTGTACTTCATGGCTCCCAATGTCTTCTTCAATGGGCCCTGTCATAGTCTTCTTGTTCTTCTTCACTTCATCTTTGCATAATCAGTGACAACCATGTCTACTTAGAAGGTGTCACAACCTTCCTTCATCGTACCCAAATAATATTTCCAAGGTCACCTCATAATGACATCACCAATGCATCATGATCACCAATAATATCTCCAAGCTTAGTTTCCAAGTGCCTTCAAGGTGTTGTCAATGTGTTCCAAAGAGATCTTCTACATTAGCTTCAAGAGTGATGAAATTAATTGAGCACCCTCAACAATATATTTGATGTTTCCACCAATTTTGCTTCAAATGGGACTTCAAGAGGTCTTTGTAAAGTCTTCAAAGGTTACCTCAAGGATGTCTGTTCCAAGAACTTTGAATGTTGTTCCACTTCTCTAAACTGTCATAGGTTATTTTTAAAGTATTCGTCAAGATGTTTTGAATCTAAATTACTTCAAAGTAGCTTAAAGGAATTATTTTTAAGTTGATCCCAAAACATTGTCTCCAAGGATAATGGTCACACATCCTTCCCATAGAAGATTGTTTCTGCACTTATCACAGATTAGAACTATAAATTCAAGGTCTGTCCAGGTGATTGTATGCAATTTTTTCCACAAGTCCAAGGGTAGCTGCTATGAATATTGTTGTAGATTAATTTGACTGTAGGTGATCTCAGCTCATTTCATTCGATGCATCTCACCACTCTAGAAAAAGTCACTTTCTACGATATTGGTTGTGTAGAAGTTCCAAGTATGAAGTATGTCATAGCCCTTCCAAAATTTCCTTGTCCAAGAAGAGGCACCTCAGTGAGACGATAGTGATATAGAAAATATTTTTTTTTCGAGCTCTATAGATTCCTGCTATCAAGAAAATCAGGTCCTAGGTAATTGGTACTGCTATAGGGTCTAAACATGAGGGAAGTCATTTTGGATCTGAGTATAGAATGTTGCAGTCAATGATGAAATAGTACCCATATTCCAATAAGAATATTACACCACCACAGTCTGAAGCTGCTCTGTCCAGTAGATACTGACCCAAACCAAAGCTCAATATTTCTCTTTTAATGCTTCCTTTTTCTTTGTTCACGAGTTGTGAACTGTAACTTCTTATCTGTTCCTTTTGTCACCAAAATATGCCTATGGAATGAGGTCTAAATATTAATTAATAGTATTATTTGCAAGCCAAACTAAAAAGGAACGTCATTTTTTGGAGGCCAACTTGTGTTCTTGAGCACAGGTCAGATCAATGTAAGCTTTAATTTCCTTAACTTAAAAAATCAATATCTCCCAAAGCATTTGGAGTTTCACTGGCAAGTAATGGCTTATTTGGAAGAGGAAAAAATCATCTTTCAGATGGTCTAGTTCCCATATTGAAATATTGCCTCTAAGGGGGTGAATTTTTTTTTTTCTTTATGAGTCTCGTTGAATTATTTAGTGAAGAAAATGATTAGGATAGTATGGCTTCTCCATTGGTTTTCCTCTCCATTATTTGGCTTCTTCATTATCATAGCAACATGTAGGACATCCACATAATCATGATAGTGTCGATCAATGAGTTCATCATCCATGTCATCACATAATGGTGCAGTGATATGTTATAGTGCAACACTATCAGGAGAAATCATAAATAGTATTCCAACCCTCAAATGATCTCCAACCATGTTACCATAAAGTGTATGACATCATCATATGTCATCATCAAGTATGATCAAAGTGTATGACATCATCATATGACATCAAGGGTTAACGTCTAGATCATCAAGTGCATGCAACATTACATCAAGGACTTCTTATGGTGTTTTTCATCAGTGGTTTGACTTCTTTGTGATTTGACATCTTCATTGATGGCATGACATCATCATCTTGAACCAGGAATCTCAAGAATATTGACATCTTTACTAATGACATATTGACATCAATGACAACCTTGATTAACAAAAACTCAAAAAAAAATTATTAAAAAAAAATAAAAAGAAAAATATTAATAACAAAAAGTTATTTTATATATATAAACAATATACCTTCCTGCCTATTCTCTCATTTGGCAACCTCAATGCATCATTCCAGTCACCATTCATCCAATGTTTTACTTGCTCCCAATGAATCGTTACCACCACTATTGTCGTAGTTGCTCCCCATGGCCAGCTGTCATCACCACTGCATAGATCAACATCAATTTAGTTCTTCCACAATCAACCTCTCTAGGTTGAAACTTATTGTACAACCCTTTTAAGAGTCTCTCACTATCAAGTTTTTACAGACCAAATATTGTAACATTCATGTTCTCTCAATTGTGGTATGACTACGCCCTATCTATACGATTCTTGTTTTGTACAAAATTATATGCTAACCACCCTCTTCGTAAGACCATGCCCTGTATGTACACAACCTGCAATGTGTGTTACTTGTATGAATTCAAAAACCTTAATATTTGTGCACCTCTCTATTGTATATGCTATGGTCAATGCGTTCGATATAAAAAAAGTATTGAGTCGTACACCCCAAACAGAAGCGTTCATTCCCCCAAAAAGATTGAAATTTTTGGTGTTTAAATTGGACAACTTATATCTCCCTCTTCTTATAAATATTATAAGGGAAGATATTATAACTTTTATTCAGTGGAATAAAAATATTATTGAAAAAAATATTAACAATAAAACTCTCACATTCAAGGGTTGGAGGTAAATTTGTAATATATGTGTCCAAGGTACTTAAAAAAAAGAGAGATCATAGTTTAAACCTAGTTTTCAACTCAAAGGGAAAGTTAAAAATAAAGCCATAAAAAGGCATAAAAAGTTTTAAAAAAAATGGTTGAAAAAGTTTGAAAGCATTAAGCTTTTTTTTTTAATTTAAAAAGGAAAAATGCCACATATTGTTATAAAGGTATTGTGGTTTTATTTAGGAAAAAAAAATCAATTTCAACTTTAAAATAAAAAGAGGAGAAATTTGAAAATGACGGAAGGAATATTTACATAAACCCTTTATGTAAAACCAATAAAAATTCTATTTGAAAAATAAAAATTCTTTTTTCAAACTGTTCAACTTCAATGCTAAGAAAATGTTTCATGAGACCAATATATTTCATCTCAAATTATTTCATCATGGCTACTTTAAATTCATCTAACTCAAGATCACTTGTAAAAATCATGTCATAAATATATAAGAAAAGAATCAAAATTTTCCCATTCTCATTTAACTTTATGTATAATGTAGGCTCAATGTTGCTTCTGCAGAATCCATTCTTAATCATGTAACTTGTGCATCAACTATTTTGTCTACTTATGTCATGACCTCTCTCTTTTGAAATAAAAACCTAGCTTTTGAAATAAGTTTCTAGAATGGAATCCTTAATTCTATCTCTCCTTACCTGATGTGATATAAGTGATCCCATCAACTCATCAACTGTTAGTGTTTCCAATTCCTTGGCTTCTTTTATAAATGCTACCACAACATCAAACTTGGTAGACAAAAATCTAAGGACCTTCTCAATCACTGTTTGATCTTTAATATATTCACCTTAAATTTTTAACTAATTTATGACAAACATGACCCAATTCATGAAAAAATCGATGTCCTTTATCTCCTTCATCTGCAAACATTCAAAATACCTCTTAGTATTCTACAATTTAAAAATATTGACTTTGGTCATACCTTAATAGTCTGTCGCCAAAATTTCCCAAGATGTCTTTGCTGAAAACGTGATCATAATCTTTTGGAACATTGCACGATCCACTCCTTACTGCATAAGAAACAATGTTTGTGCATTCTTCCTTTTGTCTTTCTTCCATTGTTCCCTCTCTGCATTAGAGAGAGCTCATTCTTCTGCTTCATTATGAGGCTTTAAAAACCCAAACTTAACATGATCTGAAACATCATGTGCCTTCAAAATGGTCTCCATTTTAATGGCCCACACATCATAATATTTCTTTGTCAAAGCAGGAAGTTGTGGCTAGAAAATTGTTGTTGCCATCTTTCTTCAAAAAATATTCTCTTATAAAACCTTAAATTTATCCTTTTAAAATCTTTGCAAAAATCCTTTTTAGAAGGAAAAAAACCTCTTTCAATAAAACCCTAATATTTTTTTTTATATGTACTTTAATATTTTATAAAAATACAGATATGTATAATGTTTTTTTATAGAAGGGATGACATCTGAATTATATGTTTCTGTATCACTAAAAAAATACACAAAAAATGGATGTTCCAAAGAATACTAAAGTTTGCACAATTCAGTCCTGTGATAACAATTCATTATAAATTTCCAGTAACCAGAAGATTCCATAGAATATTGGTTTAGGATGGCCAAATCCCTTCTCAGTGTGACAATTTTGTTTATCACATAGAGGATTGTCTCATCTTGTATCAACAAAGATGAAAACTCTGAGAATTCTTTAAAGATACGAACATTGTACAAGATAAGAAACAAATTATATGTCTTATCAACAATAATCTTTGAGGACAAAGCTTTTTGAAGAGGAAGAAAATGTTATTAATGAAATATATCTAAAACTAATAAAAATAATGTAAATAATAATAATTATGACTAATGATTAATTGACTAATAATTAGTAGTGAAGAGGCATGTCACTATTGACATTCCCATTCATAAAAGGGAACCTATCTAGGTATATATAAAAGACCCTTAGTAGTAATATTATCATCTCGCTTGTATTCAAATATAATTATATTTTTGAGAATCAGAATTTTCGTTATACCAAAACCCGTAGTTGTTAATCAATGATTGCATTCCCAAAGATAAGGATCCATAAGAGGTGGTTAGTTCATGTCGCGAAACAAAATGGAAGCGTTGGTTTATCCACTATCCAACAATCCCCCCTCCCACCCACCAACTCAAGTCAGGTGTTGTGTAACCAGCTCCGAAAATAGAAGAAAAGAGATATCAATGCCTTAGAAATGAGCCTCTTCGAGGGGGCAACCTCCAATACATTACATAAATGAACAATTCTTGGATGATACAATTTACAAAACCTCCTTTCTATATATAGGAGTCCATGGGGCCATAATGTAATCCTAGTGGGCCACAATGTAATCCTAGCCGACCTAACAATAATAATTTAAGGGCCAATAATAACAAAATGGGGGTTACAAGGGTACAATAATAACAATAAGGGGGTTACACTAACAACAATAAGGGACTATACTAGTAATATAGGGACCTAACATGCCCCTCTCCTTCAAAAAAGTGTTGTCCTCAGCGCTTGAGTAGCTATGGGTGCTTCTGTATAAAATTCTCATCCTCCCATGTAGAATCTTCAGTGGGTAAGTTCTTCCACTTGATGAGATACTCTGAAATTGATCGATTCCGTAGTTGTCGAGTTCTTTTTTCCATGACTGCTTCAGGTTCCAATATGATTTCCCCTTCCCCATCAAGTTCTGGCAATACTGTTTGAACTGGAAGATCTTCACCTATAACCTTCTTTAAGCATGAAACATGGAAAACTGGATGTACTCGCGAAGAAGCAGGAAGCTCCAGTTTGTATGCCATAGTACCAATCTTTTGCAACACCTTGTAAGGACCATAGTACTTTGGCGATAATTTATTATCCTTCTTAGCTTGCTTGAGGGACATTTGTTTATATGGTTGTAGCCGTAAAAATACCCAATCTCCTACATCAAAACTTCTCTCGCTGCGATGTTGATCTGCCTGTTGTTTCATTCGATTTGTGCCAAATTCAGGTTATCCTTTAAGAGTTGGAGAACTTCTTGCTGATGCTCGATGTGATCTTCCACTGCTTGAACCTTCGAATTTTCCCTTAAAGATGATGTGATGGATGGTGGATGATATCCATAAAGTGCCATAAATGGGGTCATTTTGCTGCAGTATGGAAGGAAGTGTTATACCACCATTCAGCTAGAGGTAACCACTTGACCCATTGTGTTTGTTTATCAGATACAAAACAACGAAGATATCCTTCCAAACATTTATTTACTATCTCAGTTTGACCATCGGATTGAGGATGATAAGATGAGCTATGAGCTAATTGAGTACCAAAACAAGAAAATAACTCCATCCAAAAATTTCCAGTAAAAATGGGATCTCTGTCGCTCACAATAACCCTTGGGTTTCCATGTAGCTTTTGAATTGTGTCCATAAATGTAGTAGCAACTGTACTTGCTTTAAGTGGATGAGATAATGCACAAAAGTGTGCATACTTGGTAAGTCTATCAACTACCACCATGATGACACTCTTTCCTTCGGACTTAGGTAAACCTGTGATAAAATCCATTGAAATCTCCTCCCAACGTTGACTTAGAATGGATAAAGGTTGTAGAAGTCCCGGGGTCTTAATTGTCTCCACTTTATTCTGCTGGCAAACCAAACATTCCGCCACAAACTTTTGAATATCAGATTTAAGGCCATCCCAAAAAAATTCTTCTTCACCCTGTGGTAAGTTTTTAAAAATCCTGAGTGTCCTCCTAAAGGAGAAGTGTGCAATTCCAGAAGAATATTTTGTTTTAGTTGGGAATTCTTACAAAGATATAAGCGATCTTTGTACCATAAGGAATCATTTTTCCAACTAAATGTATAGGATGTACTAGGATCTTGCTGCAAATTTTGAATGAGTATCCATACATCTTTGTCCTTCTTCCATTCATCTCTTGCTTCAGTTATCCAATCTGGTTGGATAATAGAAATGGCACAAAGCAATGCTTCCACCTCTTCATTCTTTCTTGAGAGTGCATCTGCAGCAACATTAAGCTTTCCTTTTTTGTAGATTATTTCAAAGTCATAACCCAACATCTTTGTGACCCATTTTTGCTGCTCTTCTGAAGATAGTCTTTGTTCCAAAAAGTGTTTAAGACTATCATGATCAGTTTTTACCTTAAGTGTCTTCCCATTAGGTAAGTTCGCCATTTCTTTAGTGCATGCAGTATTGCTAACATTTCCTTCTCATAAATAGGTTTCTGTAAATACTTTCCTTTGATTGGGCGACTTTCAAAAGCAATGGGTCTTCCTTCCTGCATTAAAACTGCACCAATTCCATTTCCTGAGGCATCACATTCCACAATAAAGGTTTTTGTGAAGTCTGGCGTAGCTAAGACCGGTGCTAGGCACATTGCCTCTTTAAGACGTTCAAAGGCCTTAGTTGCTTCAGGAGTTCATGAAAATGCATCTTTCTTCAATAATGTTGTTAGAGGTGCTGCTATTCTCCCATAATTCTTAACAAACTTGCGATAATACCCTGTTAACCTGAGAAATCCTCGCAACTGCTTTATGGTTGTGGGGACTTTCCATTCCTTAATGGCTTTAATTTTGTTGGGGTCTACTTTAACACCCTCGTGAGATACAATATGACCCAGATATTCCACCTCTTGTACTCCAAAGAAACATTTGGATTTTTTTGCATATAATTGTTTCTCCTGCAATAGTTTGAGCACCCTGTCAACATGTTCAACATGATCCTTCCAAGACCTGTTGTAGATTAGTATATCATCAAAAAAATACTAGCAAAAATTTTCTAAGGAAGGGTTTGAAAATGGAATTCATCAACCCTTGAAATGTAGAAGGTGCATTGGTAAGGCCAAAAGGCATGACCAAAAATTCATAATGACCCTCATGAGTTTAAAATGTTGTTTTTGGAATATCTTCAGTCTTCATTCTAATTTGATGATATCCTGAACGAAGATCCAACTTGGTAAAATAAATTGCTCCATGTAATTCATCCAATAATTCATCAATCACAGGAATGGGGAATTTGTCTTTAATGGTGAGCTTATTTAGCTCCCTATAATCTGGACACATTCACCATGATCCATCCTTCTTGTGTACCAAAACTACAGGAGCAGAGAAAGAACTTTGACTAGGTTGAATTATACCCGCCTCTAACATTTCTGCAATCATACGTTCAATTTCGCTCTTTTGGAAGTAAGGATATCTATAAGGCCTGATGTTTGGAGGAACACTTCCTGGAATCGAATGAATAGCATGATCATGATCACAAATAGGTGGGAGTCCTTTGGGAGTTTCAAACACCTTGGAATGATTGTCCAAGACTTGTTGGAGATCTGCAGAAATAGATGATTTTGATGTCGGAACTTCTAGTGAGCATAATTGTGCAATTACGCCTCGTTGTTCTTTCTTTAGAAACTTTGTCATGACATTAGAGCTTATTATCCTTCCTGGCTTCCCTTCAATACCCCGTAATTCGACTTCCTTTCCTTCTGAAAAAAATTTCAAGAAAAGTTCTTAAAAATTAAAAGCTACCGTCCCCAAAGATTGTAACCATTGTACTCCTAGTACAACATCAGCACCTCCCATAGGAATGGCAAGCATTGGACTAGTCAATACATATTCCCCCATGGTTAGCTTGATATTATGGCATTTTCCAGAGCAATTTATAGTTCCTCCATTTGCAACCATCACTTGACGTTCTGGTGCTGGGTATAGGAAACAATTTAATTCCTTGGCTACCTTACAATGAATAAAATTATGGGTGCTACCTGAATCAATCAACACTATTACCTTTTCTTCTTGATCTGTCCTGCTATCTTGAGAGTTTGAGGAGTGGTAATTCCTGCCAGTGCATTACATGATATGGTCGGATTCATTTCTTCCTCTTCTATGGCTGGTTCCTGGTGTATATCCTCTTCTTTTTCATTTTCTTCTTCTTCTTCACAATCTATGTAAAATAATCTCTTTTCAGCACACTTATGACCTTTAGTGTATTTGCTATCACAACTGTAGCAAAGCCCTTTTTCTCTTTTTTCTTCCAATTGTTGTGGTGTCAACCTTGTAGGTTTTGGAAATCTAGGCGTAGCAACACTTCCTTCTTTATAGAATTGAGTGGTAGGCTTCCTTGTCGCCATAATTTTACATTCAACTTTTCTTGCCAACCTGAATGCCTTCTCCAATGAATTAGGTTCCAAAACATGAACTTCATGTTGGATGTTATCCTTTAGAGTACCTAAGAAGAGATCAATCCTGTGTTCCTCTGGAATATTAGTTACCCTTATATTCAATTTTTGGAAGTCCTCAATGTGTTGCCCCACTAAACCTTTTTGTTTGAGATTTATCAATTGGCTAAAGAAGGTGTTGCTCTTTGTATCCTCATAATGTGCTATCATTTCCTCCGTAAAAATTGACCAAGTGACAGTTTTTTTACGGGAGCAAAGCCATTGATACCATACAAATGTATTTTGTTCTAAATGTAAAGTTGCAATGCGTACCTTTTGTGTGTTTTGTACGTTATGGAGATCAAAATATTGCTCCATCTGTAGTATCCATGTTACAGGATCCTTTCCATCAAACTTCCTCATATCCATCTTTGGAATATGCTGGTTCTTCCCGCCAACATTAGAGTTTATGAAATCACAATTAACATTTATTTTGTTCTCACCATGACGTTCTTCTACTATCTTTTCACCATTAGGAAACCTTTCTTGTATAAACTTTGTCAAACCTTCCATGTCTGCTTTTAGAAAATTCTTCATGTTTTCCATTTTCTCATCGATCTTAGCTTCCATGTCATCCATCTTAGATTGTTCCAGCTCTACCTTACCCATCCATCTTGGCTTCGTATATTCTTCAAACCATCATCTTCACTTCCCATATCATCTTAGCTTCCATGCCTTCTTGACAATCCTCTTCCACTTTCTTCAAAAATTCCATTTCATTTTTTGTTGCTCTTTGCGAGAGTGAAATTTGTTGCACTTGCTCTTGTAATTTTGATAGATCATGTTGCAATTCCTCATCTTCATGAGTCATGGTAGAGCCTTCTGAAGGCTTAATGGGTGTTGAATTCTTTTTAGGCGCCATTTTAGAATCCAATATTAATACCTTTTACTTGCTTTGAGGAGCTCGATATTGAAATTGAATTATCTCTGTAATTGAAAATCTTAAATATATGAAATTAAGCCCTGTAGTATCCCTCTGAAGCTTCTTTCAAATGCCATAGGTCTAATCTAATTTGGATTCCCTAAGACAAAATTGTGTCCAATCTCCCACAATGACCTAATTTTGGACTGGTTCAGTAGAGAAAACTTGTAGGACTTGCCACGTGTCACTGTTTCGTCCTTTGTCTCTGAAATTGATAGCCCAGAAACTTCCGTCTGTGTACTTACGACCACTTTTTACGGCACTTCAATCCAATGCCCAGAGAGAGAGTTATTGAAGTTTTCCCACGATCACCTCTTTGAGATGCAATTCAGGAGCCTGAAAAAGCACTACCTTCTACAGATCATATCTCCAAAACTATTGCGAACCAAGCTCTGAAATTTTGGAAGGAATTTCCTCGGGATTTAAAGCTTTGCAACACTCAATTTCAAATTTTGAACATTACGTGAAAAATTTTATAATGAAAAGTACCACTACAACTGTTTCGGGATCTTAAGAAAAAAAAATACCTAACCCACAGGATGATATCTCAAAAATATTGCTGAACCAAGCTCTCAATTTTTACCCAATCATCACCTCGGGTTCAACCAGCACCTAAAAATTTCAGCTTACGAAACTTTGTGAAAAGAAGGTATAAGCGAAAATGACGACTTTGTTTGAGCAAAGTAAAACCCCTAGAATCCCAAATACGATACCGAATGTTGTGTAACTTGACTCCGAAAAGAGGAAGAAAGAGATATCAACGCCTTATAAATGAGCCTCTTTGAGGCAACCTTACGATATTACATAAATGAACAATTCTGGATGATACGGTTGCAAACCTCCTTTCATATATAGGAGTCCAACAGGGCCATAATGTAATCCTAGTGACCCCGATACTAATCCTAGCCGACCTAACAATAATAATTTAAGGGCACAATAATAACACAATGGGGGTTACAAGGGTACAATAATAACAATAAGGGGGTTACACTAACAAAAATAAGGGACTATACTAGTAATATAGGGACCTAACATCAGGTGTGTATCTAACTCGTGACCTATGCTCTAATACCACTTGCTGGGAATCACGATTTTCATTAGACCAAAACTCGCAGGTGTTAGTCAATGATCACATCACCAAAGATAAGGATCCGCGAGAGGCAGTTAGTGCATGTCGTGAAACACACTTGGAGTGTTGGTTTATCCAATGTCCAACATATATAATTTTTTATTTGTCTCATGATGGAAATTTTTATATACTATATATTATGAGTATCCCGCTACGTATACGAAATTTGTTTGTTACATGGAGTGAGAAAAATTGTAATTGGCTTCTTCATGAATTGCAATGTTCAAAATTGACATGTGATATGCAACCATGAACAAATAGGTAATTTGGAGAGGGGCCCAGGTTACCAAGAAATTATGAGTAAAATCATAATGGGGTGCGCTACCATGATGAAAAATAGTAAGTGTCCTACCATGATGAAGACATAGTAGAGTGACCATTATTTCCATTATGAGAAAAATCAAAATAGGGTGAACTGCCATGATGAAAATGAGTATGTACACTATGATGGTGAAAAATATAAGTGTACCAGATCTCCCAAGCCAACCCATAATGAGAATGTGGGTGACCAATCATGAGGGGTGCTAATATGTTCTTCATGAAGACTATTCCCCACGATCGGCTCCAATACTTCATTGAGATTAAGACAAATATAACATTTTAGAATTTATTTGTATAAAATATTAATTTTATTCTTCTATTAAAAATATAAAATATATCTTTAATCTATAAAATTATAGAAATATACTTATATTCTCTATTTGAAACATCATGCTATGTATAAATTTGGATCTTTGCCAAAGAAATGAAACTTAGAAGAAAACTCCCATTTACTAAAGATAGATCAAATCAAGATTATAAATCTCCAATAATAAAGGCATTATTAAACAATACACTAATCAAGGATTTAATTCACTATAGTCTTAAAAAAAATGATTGAAAAGCATCATAGAAGAAGCATGGATCCAATATTATAAAACTTAGCTAAAGGTACTACTAAGTAGTACAAAAATATGATATTTCATTCAAATTACTTACAAAATAATTCGAAAGCATGAGAGAGGGGATTTCCCATCGTTAAGTGAGGGTGGAATTAAATGAAAAAAAAAATCATTTGTTGACCAAGGAAAAAACCAAAAATATTTCCTTACATTCAAAGAAAATATATTTCATCACAAATTTGTTGTCAAATGACTTCATGAAGATGCATTATATGACAAATCTCAATAACATTGGTTTTTAAACAATACACTAATACTGATGGTACTTTATTTTTATTTAAAAGAAGAATCAAACTAAAACTCCTGCATATTTCCACTTAGAGCCAACACTACCATACATTTTTCATTTAGAGTGTTGTAAAAAATCTTTGCATACTTCCAAGTAGATGCAACAATGAAGATCCACCAAATTCCAGTAGCCCAACCCTGCATAAGCTTCCAAAAATTATGAAGATAAACATGATGTTGTTCATGAATTAATATTATTTTATTTAGCTTATCTCATGTCATCTACTACTTATATTTCTTCAAAATGTATCAAATATTTGCTATTGGAACTTGAAAGAGCATCTTTGAAGATCAAGGGGAAATCTATGTTGATAAGTTTATAGAATCTATAAATTTTACTTAATGTAATTCATATCTCTTTTCAATGACATTTTTTTTTACTTATTTTATCTTCAATGATCTTTTATACGTCACGATTCTTCGAATTTATGCCTTAAGTTGCTTCCTTCGCAACATCTAGTGCAATTAATAGTAATAATAATTTGAGATGTCTATAATAGAATAGGGTTTGTAGAATTCTAATATAATTATTAATAATTATTAGGTAGATGATAGGGATCTATATTTTAGATTATTGTTAATAGTATTTAAAAATTTAAAGGTTAAGATTTATTTGTAAATAGTTGTGCTCTTTTTTCCCTTTTAGTTAAATTGATTAATTAAAAAATGTTATATGAACAAAGTGCCATATAAAATGAGTTATGATACATTAAAAAAAATTACATAAAATTTAATACTTCAATTAAAATATAATAATTACAAAATAAATTTACATATTATCATTTTCTATTGAAATATAACTCACTGTTAATGAAATGAAAAAAAAAAACCAGAAATAAATAAATAAATATATCGAAAATGATTTAATAAAGTATGACGGATAATAACATGAACTAATGTCAAGTCCCACTAACACAACTGGTTGAGGATGGGCCTCGTAAGAAAGGTGACCTTGGATCAAACCTCATCGGGGGTGGTTGTGCTATGTGCTAGAGGGAGACGACATGGTAAAAAATCTAGCCAGTTAAGGGTGGGTGTGCCCTAGGCCGGATGCGATCCATGGGTGACTTCAATGGCTAATATAACACTAGGTCATGAATCCTCAAGCCGCAGGTCAAAACTAGAGTATCACATGAAACTAAACAAAATAAAAAAATTAATAACCTAAATCAATACCAATACTTTCCATTATATACTAAAAACTAAAAATCGACAATATGTGATTTCGACACTCAAATCCTCCACACCACAATAAGTAACATCTACATCGATTGAATTTGATAAGTTAGTTACACTCCTTCATTGTAATAACACCTACCCATGGGTTGTAATACCACCTACCCATTTAACCTCAGTGAACTCATCCCATATTTAGGATTAAAAGGAAAGAAATACATACCACTAGTCATATCCCAATGATTGATCTTATATTTATGATAAATAGAGAAATGCATATCAACACCCAGAGATCGAAGTTGGCAGGTTTCTTGTCACGTAGTGATTTGTCCTCTAAAATAGAGTTACAATTTTTATAAAGCTCCGTTAAATATATTGTTAAAAAATTTGTAAAATTGTTAATAGATTTTGTTCAAAGTGTGAACAAGTTGGGAGATGTGAAAACAATCAAATTTGACAAGTAAGTATATTTTGAAATTCCAAGACCGATCAAAATCTGATGTCCTCCACATCCAATCCCTGGATTGTTCCAACAAATTTTGACATTTTGATGAAATGAAATGAAAAAAAAATCGGAAATCCTTATGGAAGAAAAGAAGATAAAATATTGAAATGGTCGTCAAACAAATTATTGTGATTCTATCTCTTAATTACTTTTTTGAACGTGGGAAAATACCGTTCTCATGGTGAAGGAATCATGACACCAAAATCATATTCACCGCAAAGCACACCTATCAAATTCAATTCCACAACTATTTTATTTCTTCCACTAGTCTTCAACATCCTATCCGATCTCGTGAGGAATCAACGTAAGTTGGGGATAAACAGCTAGTAGAGGCTCATGATTGGAGTTTCATATTTATTTGTGGCCCTTTTCCCATTCAGCATGTAGCTTCTGCTGATGATAGCGTCACAATAGGATGATTCTTATATGCCCATGAAATCACACCTGAACCAAGATGGAACACATAACTAGAAATGCTCTTCATATCATCCAAATGACCTACAAAATCATTATCTATAAATCCAACCAAATACTTTTCTTTTGTACTTGCCTACATTATGCCAAAATCTCTAGTTCTTGCTATGTATCTCATAATTATTTTTCCTGCACTCTAATGTTTTCCTTTTGGAGTCTCTATAAATATCGAAATCAAACTCAATCATTGCATAATATTTTGTTTTTTATTTGTGAGATACATGACGATGTCAACCAATATTTTGACTAGAGTTGGATTGGCATCTAATCCTTCGTCATCCTTGCTTAAATTTTTACCTGTTGCAACTAGAGTAGGGACATATTTGTAATTTTCTATCCAAAATCTTTTCAGCAAATATCTAGCACACTTATTTTGATATATATATATCTCAGATTTGCTCAACTTCAATGCTAAGAAAATATTTCATGAGACCAAGATCTTTCATCTAAAATTATTTCATCATGGCTGCTATAAATTCATCTAACTCAATATCACCTGTAACAATCATGTCATAAAAATATAAGAAAACAATCAAAATTTGTCCATGCTCATTTACCTTTAAGTATAAGGTGGTCTCAATGATGTTTCTGCAGAATCCATTCTTAATCATGTAACTTGTGCATCAACTATTTTGTCTACTTCTGCCTCGAATTTTGTCTTTTGAAATAGAAACCTAGCTTTTGAAAGCAGTTTCTAAAGTGGAATCTTTATTTCTGTCTCTCCTTTCCTCATGCAATAGAAGTGATCCCATCAACTCATTAACTATCACTATTTCCAAATCCTTGGCTTCTTCTATGGATGCTACCACAACATCAAGCTTGATAGACAAAGATCTAAGGACCTTCCCAATCAATGTTCGATCTTTAATATCTTCACCATAATTTTTAATTGATTTACGACAGACATGACTTGATTCATGAAAGAATTGATGTCCTTTATCTCCTTCATCTACAGACATTCAAAATCTCTCTTAGTATTCTACAATTTAAACATATTGACTTTGTTCATACCTTGATAGTTTGTCGCTAAAGTTTCCCAATATGTCTTTGTTGAAGACGTGATCATAATCTTTTGGAACACCGCTTGGTCCACTTCCTTTTGGAGAAACAACAACATTTTTGCATTATTCTTTTTGTCTTTCTTCCATTGTTCCCTCTCTACATTAGTGAGAGTTCGTTCCTCTGCTTCATTATGAGGTTGTGAAACCCAAACTTGACATGATCCTGAATATCATGCATCTTCAACATGGTCTCTATCCTAATGACCCACACATCATATTTTTTCCCTGTAAAATTAGGAAGTCTTTAAAATTAGAAAGTTGTGCTAAAAACTCATTGTTGCCATCTTTATTCAAAATATATTTTCTTATAAAACCTAAATTTCTCCTTTTAAAAACTTTACAAAACTCTTTCAATAAAACCCTAATATTTATTTTTTATAATATATATATATATTATAATAAACTCCCTTATTCTAATATATATCCCTTTAAAAATAAATCCTTGAATACCTCCTTTAGAAACCCTTATAAAAAAAATACACGAGGTTTATAATGTAAAAGAACATCAATATATGAGCACACTTCTCCGAAAATGAACCTACGTAACCTCGATAAAGCTCTAATAAAACTACGATCTTTTGACTTATGCTCGTGCCGTTTAATACGTTATATGTTTCGGAAACTTCGCACCCACGAAATATAGAAACTACGGAGTTAATTCAATTTTTTTGCTCAGTTTGAGCAGTTTTTGTCCTAAATAAGTGAGTATTTAGCACTTTTAACTGTCCAATGATTTTGCAAAAAAAAAAATCTAGCTTTCTACTTTTGGCCCTCTTTTAATTGGCTCTGCAATCCCAATGGATCTTAACTAATTTGTTGGAAAAAAAAATATAAAACACAAAATAATATAAATAATTTAGTCACTAAACACACACAAGTTGTTGCTCTTCTATTGATGACAAAAACTTCGATTTAAATGCAATGAACCTGATCTATTCAAAAGGGACTTGCTTAATATAACTTGAAATACACACACTTACCAAATTTAATTATCACATAAATCACAGTACTCACTAAAGTGTCTCTCTAAATATAATTAAATCTCCCTATGAAATTAATTAACTATTTTACTTAATTACGCTTTTGAACGTGGGAAAATATCATTCTCATGGTGAAGGAATCATGACACCAAGATCATATTCACCCCAAAGCTCACCTATCAAATTCAATTCCACAACTATTTTCTTTCTTCCACTGGTCTTCAACATCCTAGCCGATATCCTGAGGAATGAACTCAATGTGGGATAAACAGCAAGCACAGACTCGTGATTGGAGTTTGATATTTATTTCTGACCCTCTTCCCATTCTGCATATAGATCTTCTTGAAATTAGTGACCCAAAATTTGCTGAATCATTCACAAAATATATTACAGTGTTGATCTTGATTATCCGAGTCATTTTAATTGTCTCCATAAATTTGATCATGGATTTTCGAAAAAATAATATTCATTTTATAAATTATTGGCACCTTCTATCGCTTGCACTATTCCACAAACCTGATACTATTCTACCTTGTACCTTTTTGTTTTAACATGGAACTCAAAAACTGATGAGAATGAAAGAGCATTCAGTAGGATCATGTGTTAACTTTAGCTCCATAAAACAAAGAGCGTTAATGAGGATCATGCGTTTGCATAAATTAATTATAGACAAAAATGAAGAGAAACATAAGATGAATTACAAGAAGAATAAATCTATTCCATAAAAACTGAGGGGAGCCCAGTATTAAATACAAGTCATTTGATAGTTACACTATTAAGTAGTAATTAAGTAAAACATACAATAATTATGTCGTAGTAATTAAGTAAAACATACACGGGTGAGGGAATAATTATGTCACTGATCTAACGAAACATAACTATATGGTGCATGTACACCAACAAAAACAATCTAAACTGTAGAATCCTCCTTTGAGATGATTTATAACATTGATACAGTGTCTTGTTAATAAGGCGAAAATCAACCAATAGCCCGCAAAACAGGAATACTGTTGACCATGTCAAAGACCTGATCGCAGTTTGAAGAAAAGATCACCTTTTTTGATTCCTTGACATCCTTTGCAACCCCATTATTGTAGAAATTCCTGTAGCAACCGTTAAAAGGGAGCCAACTAATTTAGCTACAGATTTAATGTGATCTCTACGGCAACGGATCTGTGAACTCTCATTACCAGGGACTGAGAGTCCATGAAAGTGGTTTTTGGCGCAGCTGAGATCCAGGTAAACCCTACATGCCACTTCCTCGCTCCGATATTTCCACCTACCGTAATCGATGCGCCTATCGCCGGAATTACAAGTGTATGGACTCCCCTTAGTCGCCACAAACGTCATTCTGTGATTTGCGTGGCCATTGAAGTCGAGTTTTTTGGGAAACGCCAGACACAAGGGATGAAGCCTTACGTTATTCCGTTCAGTTTTGAACACATAACCTTTCACCGCGTGGTAACATGCGGTACAACAATGGTTCAATTTCGTTTTGGGACGAAATTTAAAGTTCAGATCGCGGCGAGACAGGTGTTGCTCCTCATCCCTAAGGGTGGCGCAGGAAATTTTGGCATAATGAGGACGAGGAATGTTCAGAACATATGTAACCGATGTTGGGTCCCTCTTCTTTGCATCCACTGCATGTATAGGCCAGAAGGCTAGTAGACATCAAGAGAACATGCATATGTCGGTTGGCGTTAAACCATGTTGCCGGCCTTTCACCACCCTCTCCATCTTGATCTTCGTCATCTCCAGATGTTGGATTGGGATTCCACTCTGCCATGATAGACGCGCAGGAAAAACTTAAGACAGACATAATTTATATTTCATAAAATGAGAATGCTCGTTATACTGGGATCGCTTGGCCACCAGTAGCCCTGCATCAAGATAGACTTGGCTGTCTTTTTACAGAGAGTCGAAGCTAAACAATCACAGACAGTACACTTTCCATCGCAATCAATATTCGTTCCATCGGAATCCATATTTTCCGGATGTTAAAACTTACAATGTTTCACCGCATGATATTATATTCAAGGCTGTGAACTCGATCGAAGCCATTTTGTAGTGTTTAAATGAGTGAATTATGTGAATTAAAATAGTGAATTACATAGATTAAAATTTATTTTATTAGTGAAATATGATAAAAAATTGAATTAAATAGAGAGGTAGCTTTCAGGTGAGTATTGCACATGGAGACTATACACAAATAGAGAGTACTCTCTACCACACAAATAGAGAGTACTCTCCACATTACATGATCAAATGATACAACAATAAACACATACAAAGGAATAGGAAGTTGTAAACAAACTCCTATAACCGGGGAACTAATCCCAACTTAAGGATACAACAATGTAACCATTTCTCCATTAATACAAAATAATATTATTATTTGAACTCCCCCTCTTAATGGAGAAATGATTGTCATGAATTCCTAACGTCCCTCTAAAAAATTCTAACTTTACTTTCCCAAGAGGCATAGTAAAAATGTCTGCCATATTGTCACCAGTTTTACAATATTTAGCAAATATTTCTTTTGACTGGACTTTTTCTCAAACAAAGTGAAACTCAATATCGAAGTGTTTCATGTTCTTTTGAAACACTAGATTGTTTGCTAGCTTAATGGAACTGTGGTTTTCACATTTGATGATAGTTTCTTCTTTGTGTTCTTCTCTTGCATCATGGAGAAGCCTTCTCAACCATATAAATTCACATGTAGCTGCACACAATGCTTGGTACTTGGATTCAACTGAAGTTAAAGCCATAGTACTCTGCTTTTTGCTACTCCATGCTATGACTCCAGATCCAATAGTGAATGCATAGCTTGTGATGGACCTTCGGTCATCCTGGTTATCTGTCAAATCCGAGTCTCAAGAACCTGCTAAAATAACATCACATGTATCAGTGTATAAAATACCATAACCACTAGTACCATGAAGATACCTCAACACACTTTTTGCTGCGACCCAATGAATTTCAAGAGGTCTAGACATAAACTGACTCAGCACAATAACAGAGTATGTTAAGTCTAGTATAGTTGTAGTTAGATATATCAGACTACCCACTAGTTGTCTACACCTACTTAGAGCCATTGTCACTTCATAACTTCATATTCTGCTACAAAGGTGTTGATGATGTCTTACACTGCTCCATCCTGAACCTTTGGAGTAGACCTCTCATGTACTTCCCTTGAGTAAGAAAAGTTTATCCATAGTCTGTCCATACTTCTAGACGCAAGAAATAATGTAGACTTCTGAGATCTTTCATTTCAAAAACTTTCTTCATCTGCAATTTGATTTCTTTGATCAAAGAATCTGCTTTACCTGTTAAAATCATATAATCCACATACAAAGAAATCAAAATAATATGTCTCTATTTATTATACATGGTATATATATTTGGATCATTCATGCTCCTATGAAAACCATGCTGTAAGAAGAACAAATCAATCTTCTTGTACCAAGACTTGGGTTCTTGTTTTAAACTATATAGTGCCTTTTTCAACCTACACACTGGATGTTCCTGCCCTTATTTAACAAAACCTTCAGGCTCGACTAAATAAATATCTTCCTTTAAATGACCATTCAGAAATGAAGACTTAACATCTAACTGGTGTAGCTTCCACTGATATTTTGTAGCTAAAGAAATTAACATTCTAATGGTATTTAGTTTGGCTACATGAGAAAAGGTTTCTTCAAAGTGTATTCCCTCTTGTTGTGAATAACCCTTTGCTACCAGTCTAGCTTTAAACTTATCTATACTCCCATATGCATTTAATTTACATTTGTAAAGACACTTACAACCTAAGGGTGTTTTTCCTTTAGGCAGTTCAACTAGTTCGCAAGTATGGTTTCTAATAATTGATCCAAATTCTTCATTCATTGTAGCCCTCCATGTGGGCTATATAAAATTTAAAATGTTTGACATTAAAGCATAGTCATTCAATCTCGTTGGCAATTGAGTCTGCGTACCTGATCTTCTTGGTAGAGGACTCACCTTAAATCTATTTGCTTCAAACCTGTGCGGGCTTGCCTCGTTGACTACATCATGTGTTTATTTGTGTTGCTGCTATTGATTATCCTCACTACTTTCTTCCATTAATAATGGAATGTGCCATTGTTCATGATTGTCCTCCTTTCCTTCCTCAACATGCTCATGAAATATGACATCTCGACTTGCAAATATTTTATGAGTCACGGGATTAAACATCTTTTAGGCTTTAAACTCAGTGCAATATCCTAGAAATATGCATTTCATGGCCTTAGGATCTAACTTATTTATATCCTCCTTGGGTATATGGGCAAAAGCTTTTGACCCAAAAAATATAAAATGACTCACTGTTGGTTTATATCCATAAAGTGCTTCAAAAGGAGTTTTAAATTTAAGGCATTTAGTAAGGCTCCTATTCTTTAAATAAACGAAAGTGTTGATAGCTTCAGCCCAAAAACTATCTGATAGACCCTTACCTTGAAGCATACTTTCTGTGCACTCCATTAGGGTTCTGTTCTTTCATTCTGCAACTCCATTTTTCTTTAGAGTGTGAGGCACTGTGAACTATTGAACAATCGCATAATATTTGCAAAATTTCATGAACTCACCCAACTTGTATTTCCCCCCTTGATCGGAGCAGATAATTTTTATGAATTTCCCTATTTTCTTGTCCACCATAGTCTTAAATTCTTTAAAACATTGAAAATTTTGACTCTTTTTACTTAAAAAATATATCCAAGAGAATCTAGTGCAATCTTCAGTAAATAGTAGAAAATAATATGCACCACCTAACGACCTAGTCTGCATAGGTCTGCATATGTATATATGCACCAGCTCTAGGATATCTCTTTCCTTCCTATCAACATGCAAAGGAAATTCTTCTCTATGCATTTTCCCTAATGCACATCCATCACAATCTAACTGAACACTATGAAAAGCAGGGATTCCTTCGACCATACCTTTTCTTTGAAGTAGAATGAGGCCTTGTAAGCTAAGATGACTGAATCTCTGGTGCCAGATATTCTTAGCTATCGATCATATTGAAACCAGAGCTAGGTGTGGGATGCTCTTGACATTCAATCTGTGTAGGCTCTCCACACACACTGCTGATGCAACTGGTTCCATCTTGTTGTCCTTTATGACATAATATGTCTTGAAGAATTCAACTAGCAAAACGTGTGTAATATTCCCAATTAGCAGCAACTAATTGGAAATATCAATTTTGATCAATTTTTCCTTATATAATTAAATTATAAATAAAAGTGAGTAGAGGGGGACATAACTCACTCTAAAAATAAAGTGCACTCCCTAGTAGACACAACATTGTAACTTAAGTGAGCCAAGGGGGGCCAAGCACCACGTAGAGAGGGGGCCCACGTATACTTTAGAAGCTTCTGCACAAATAAGGATGAGAACGCGGCAAGAGATAGAGGCTACATTGGGGTTTTGGAGGGAAGCCAACGTTATAAAATGTGGAGGAGCCTTCTCATTTCATTAATTCTTGAGTTGATGATTTTTGAGTGAGAAATTTGTCTTCTTGAGCACGTTGGCTATTTAGCCTATCTACAACACTATTTAGTGTATTGAGTGTCTCCGGTCGGAGATCTCGCCCTTAGCCCCAGGGGACTTCAAGTGTCTGCTCAGGAAAGGTTAGTTTTTCAGCATTTTGTGAGTCGTTTTATTGTTTGGGTTTGTTGCGGAGCTAGAGCTTATAGAGACTGCACAGTCACTGAGAAAGAGGACGTAGTCCAATGTGGAGGAGCTTCGGATTGGGGTTTCTGCAGGTGATTTCACCGGGATTTTGAGCAGAGGGTCAGCCTTTGCCCCTAGGAGACTTTTGGCAGAGTTTGAGGCAGTATTTCAACTATTTCCATCTAGCCACTGCGCAGAGCCTTGAAGGCCAGCGTAATTCACTGGGGAGGTAGGGGTTGGCCATTCTTGGAATGGTTTTTGGATTTTTTCTGGGTTGTTGAGGAGAGGAGGTTTGCTGATTTTCAGCTCATTCCAGCAAGGGGATTAGTCCCTAGTCTTCATTCCTTTCCAACAGTAGTAGCTACACGGCAGTTTTCTAGCAGCTGGGACACAGTTCATAGAGCTTCCATTTCCTATATTTCTGAGAGTGTTTTCTTCACTTGCTTGGAGCAAGATCACCTATTGTACTTCATTACATTTCTCAGATTAATAAAATGGCTCAACATTTCCTCTCTATGTTTTTTGGATGAGTTGTCATAGTTGCCGTATTCTCTTTCTATGATATTATATGTCTATTATTGTTTTTGAGCTTTCTAGTTCTATACCACTTGGTGTGTTTATCTTTCACTCTTAGACGGGGTTTGGAAAGGGCCAGGTAGCCTCCGGATCTCATCCTTTTTTCAGAGGCGACATATCCAGTAAATGCCCTCCCAGTCTATCTCTAGTTGGAGTTTGCTGTGTTTTAGATATATCCCTGAAATGGGATACTACCACGTGATCTGTTATCATTGATACAAAGATCAAGTTCTTCTTAATATTGGGCACATACATCATGTTCTTAATGTGTATGATGTCATCGCTAGGCAACAAAACCAAAATATCACCGTACTCTTTGATCTTATAACCTCTGTCATACCCTAAATAAATTTTATATCGATAAGAATTTTCTTCAAAAAACTCAAACCAATTTCCCTTACCTGTGATATGTGATGATGCACCATAATAAACATACCATATGTCCTCCTCATCCTCCTCAGAAGCTGAAAGAGCACACTCTGCTACAAACAGTCGAAGATCATGATTGTGACATTCATTGGCAAAATGTCCAGTGTGCTTTCTTTGCTTATTCCTAGCCTATCTGTCTGCCTCTTAAAACAGAACTTAGGTTGATGGCCATTTTTCCCACAGCAAAAGCATTTAATTCCGGAAAAATTATTTGCATACATAGCTCTAAATGTTCTCTTTTGAGAAGTGATACCACCTTTATGTTGTTGTTGTGGTTGTTTCCCTTTGTACGATTTCTTGTTCGCCATCAGATCAAGATCAACACTGTGAGATCTGAAATTCTGCCACTACTCTTCTCCTTGTTGAAAAATTCCTGTCAGGTATTTGAATGCAGGGGCTTTATCCCTTGCGGCCAAGCCTGTGATGAACATATGGCATTCATATGTCTTTTTGTTTAACGTAATTGTGACTAGATCATAATCGGACACCTTCTCCCCAATGTCACCCAATCTGTCCTTCAGGTCTTTAACCCTTGCAATGAATCAAGCAAAGGATTCATTCTCCTCCATCCTCATTGAAAACAACTTTCCTTTTAGTGACAAGATGTGATTTTTGTTTTGTATCTGGTATAAGTTCTTGAGCATCGTCCATATCTCAGTGGATGATTTTCCATCCCTGATGTGTGGGACAATATTTTCTTTAATAGACATCTTCAGTAATATTTTTTTTTCCTATTCTTCCTTTTATCCCAATATTGTATGAGTGCGGCTAGCTCATCACCGGTGACAATCGACCACACATTCTCTCCCTCAAGCAGTGTTTGTAGCTTGAATTTCCAATTGGTATAATTGGACCCATCGAGTTTGCTAGAATCATTGAGATATTTTTATGTAAATTTATTCATAATGGAATGATAAAATTTCATACCCTCTAATAATTCTAACCAATTGAATAATTACAAGCTATGCTAAAAAAACTCAATACATACTAGATCCTAATCATATATCTGCCACCGATCTGTCACAATCTCTATGACTGCAACTCAGATCTACCACCAATGTAAAGAATTGATGTGTCTGTAACTCAGATCCACCACAAATGAGCAAATCCCATGTGCAAAACAAAAAAAGAGAGGTCAGCGCCCCTATGAGAAAAAAATTCGCACATGAAAGTTTTCTCAAATCGACACTGGTATAGACACACAGATTTCTCAAAGTCTTGCACCGATCGATGCAACTTTCATGTAGAAAACTGCACTGATGTGGCTTGTGCTCAGAAAAAAATTCTCAAACCTGTGAGGAACTATGTTCCTCCTGAGGAACTATGTTCCTCCTATGAGTGAGGTGTTTACTGCAATCCACCTACTCCTCTGAGAGCGTTGAAGTTCCTGTGTGCATCGTAGCCATGAAGGCCCTATAGCCATGAAGGATTTGTAGCCATGAAGGCTCTGTAGCCGCGAGGGCTCCGTAGCCACTAGGGCTCTATAGGAAAAATCAAGCTCACCTGGTCTGAGCTTTGATACCATGATAAAAAACTGAAATGAATAAAGAGGAAACTCTCAGGTGAGTACTACACCTAGAGACTGCAAACAAATGGAGAGTACTCTCTACATTACATGATCGAATGATACAGAGATAAATACATACAAAGGAATATGAAGTTGTAAAGAAACTCCTATAACCTTGGAACTAATCCTAATTGAAGGAGATACATTACAACAATGTTACCATTTCTCCATTAATACAAAATAATATTAATTGTTTTCAACCAGATCATTATTATTTTTTTCTATCGTGTGTTACAGGTTGACACATCATTGTTATTCAAAGAAAATCATATCATCTGTAATTATTAGTTAGTAGTTTTTAAGTGGCATACTTTTGACTCCTGCCATATATCTCTATGTCATGGGTCTTTGGGTTGTTAACATTTTTCCTTAAGACTAAAAAAATGAGCTCTTAACTAGTCAAAAAGAAACTTTAAGACATACTCCAACCCCATCATTCCTACCTTGCTTATTACTAATAATTACTAGTAAACAAGCATTTGCACCGAGAGGTGCAAAGAAATGTCGAGAGTGTTTTGGTTTTTTCAAATTAAAGGGGATAGACATAAATTCACATGATATTGCTAGGTATACCAAGAATAGTGCATTAACAATACAAAACAGTGAAATGATAAAAATTGAGAATGAAACAAAATATTATCTAAAAAGAATACATAGATACACAACCATTTCATGACTAAAATAATTTTGATGGATCTTGTAACAAAGGAGGAAATGGGACTGGTGTGCTGCTCAAGTTACCCAATAGATGACAATTTTCTCAAAATTTTTGAGCATGGAAACTCCATACAAAGAGGTGCTCTCTCTATTGGCCGAAGAGCAATTCATTACTACTCATACTTCCTTATTTCTCTCTATTAAATACCTCCTATTTTAATAAATTGTACAAGATAATAATCATGATTTCCTATTTCTCTCTATTAAATACCATCTATCTTAATAAATTTTACAATATAATAAGAGTATTCATTCAATTGATAAATATGTTTAAATACAAATGATTAACATGGCTCATGTCTGCAGGTGGTAGCACAATTGGAAAAAAAAACATGTGTTGCAAACCGTTGTGTATCCAAGCAAGTTCATGCTTAGCTCTAACATTAAATTTGATTTGAACATGTCCAATTTCTTTTATTTGATTGATGGATACTCAAAAACTTCTCTAATAAATAAATAACCATGTTAATGGTTGTGAATTGGAAAAGTTAAGGTTACTAGTTGTTAGTTAAAAAATATTAATTATGATCAATTTTGTTGCTAATTAACAAATCATTCTACTCAAATCCTTAACCTATTCCCAACAAACACTTCATACAGCTTAGCAAAAATGTTTCTAATCATAATGGTCTTGTACTTGGAGGTAATGTTTTCATCCACACTTTTAAAGATAGGCACGCTAAGGATCTCTGTGTAGTGCTTATGGGAGCCTTGTTCCGTTAGGAGATTGTAGAGTTTGTGTATACGAGGGATGAGGACAAACCTTCCTATTTTGAGAATTTTAGCTTGGAAGCCTTCAATATCCCATAGTGGTTAATATAAAAATTGAATCCTATAGTCTTGCTTTGGACCCAACTAATAAATTGAGATGTCCACACAGTTACAAGTTTACTTCTACATAGATAATGACGGGAAGTAACTTCTGGTAAATATATTTATTTACAGCCTTAAGGGTTAACTCAATTGCTTGATTACATGTTGCTAAAGAACCTTGTTAATGGGAGGTCATGAGATAAATTTTCCTCAACGTCATTAGGGTTAGGATCTAATTAGTTTGGCTAGAAAGACCTTATCTATTTTTTCATTTTTTATGCAAAGACTTGATAAGATTATGGTGAGAAGTAGCTCATACTAAATCTATTATCTACCTAAGTATGAACTATTTGTAAATATTTTAATTTTGAATGGTTTTCTTGAAAAGCTTAAAAATAAAAAATGACTCAACAAATATTTAAAAACAAATGACTACACAAATATTTAAAAACCATGCATGAATATGACTACAAAAATATTTAAATTTGTGCTTTAATATCACAAAAATATCTAAAACTTATGGGATGAAATACGTGAGGTAGTTATCCAAATTTCATTATATTGTGAAAGGATGCAATAAGACTTCCAACTTATAATCAAATCAAAAATTTCAAAAAAATTAATAATATTGAAAAATATTTATTTTTTAAAAGAAAGCATTATAAATTTCATTGGTCAATGTTAAACTAATAATGGTAAATGGAGGATAAACAAAATGAAATAAATATTGCATCAATAACTAATAGTGGTAAATAAAAAATAAACAAAATAAAATAAATAAAGATTTCCATAGTATTATACCAACACGTATCATTGTTTTTAAACCATTTTGTTGAAGCTAACACGTATCATTGTTTTTAAACCATTTTGTTGAAGCTAATGTACAACATTCCTTCGTTGTATATAGTTCGCATTGAAAGGATAAAAAAATGAATATTTAATTTTTCACAGTACAAAAAATAAACCTTTGACTTTGAATGTTCTAAACAATATTATCTATTGCGGTCAGTATTTTACTTATGTATGAAAATATTTTGTGAATAGATGTTCACTAGTTCAAAGTTTTTTTCTTCAATTATTCTACATAATTAAATTTTCATAATTCACATATTATACCCTTTCCCTTTAATATTTAATCAATCTGTTTAAAAACATATGATATTAAGTTTTTGTTTCGAAATATTAATTTTAAATTACACTTAATTTTGTAAAAATCAAGAGTCTACTACACTTGCAATTTCCTTTTGTCGCTATAGATCAACTCAGCTGAAATGATATGTCCATAACTCGATCATGTCCATATATAAAATACTATATAAATCTATACTCCAAAATTTAAATATTTTAACATGGTACTATTCCCATTTGATCTTTCATTCATAAAGTTTCATACAGCTCCACATTTTAAATATACCATTTTTATATGATTTAGGTACATAAAAAATAAAAATAACTAAATTAGGTTTCGTACACCTCCAAATTTGAAATATACCATTTTAATATGTTTTAGGTACGTAAAGTAACTAAACTGAGCTTAACATAGAAACGACATTTGTGCACAACCCTCATTTGACCTTACACTCGCTCTTTCATATATATTTATATATATTGCACCATAAAAATTTGATTTCCATTCCAATTCCTTACGATTGGGCTTTAAAAATAACTTAAATAGTAGCATTCTTCTTCCAGTGCAGTGATTCCAATAGATGAAAAATAGGAGCCATCCCATGTCATGTATAATTGTTATATTCCGGGATAATACTCTTCAACCCAATTTCAACCTTACATAATTATAAATGATTTAAAATGTCATAAAAATTTACAAGGCCTTACCTCATAGTATGCATATTCTGCATATATTTATGAAATATTATGCCATTTCCATATAAATTTACACCATGCATAAACTTAATTCACCTTATGTAGACATACAAATATATAAATGCCCGTTCAATTCAATAGTTCCTCAATTCAACTTTTTATACCAGTAGTGCATACGACTATCTCATATAGTTCTATGCATCATTTCAATATGAAGGTATATTTGCATCGGCGGGGTATTAAAAATATGAAACTTTTAAGAACCTCTGCATATTACATATTTAATAGATTTAAATCCCCTCGCATCCATGCTCGTCAAGAGACTCAAAGGTTACAGCCTTGGAACCATGCCTTCGCTTTGACCCAATGCAAAAAGGATATTAATTTTTTTTGTTTCAAAATCCTAATTTTGAAGTACACACAATTTTGGACAAATCAAGAGTCTACTACAGTTGCAATTTCCTTTTTCCCAAACAATCTGGGCTAGAAATTTACTATGCTGAAGTGATCTGCTTTGGCAACCCACAATTGTTGTGTATGGAATAATAGATTTGGTCTAAAGTTCAGTTTAGTCTTAATGAATTTAATATAATTGACAATGAATTTATCATGCAGGTGATTGAAATATGAGAGAAATAGTTTTTATTGAGATAAAAGACTAGAGAAGGTTGAGAATGTGCAATATAAGAGATAGAACAACGTAAGGGTCGTGGAATGGAAGGCCAGGGCATATCTAATGGCTCATTCAGCATATTAGAATTAAGACTCAGGAAATTTATCCGCAATTCCTCTAAAATAATTGAGAGTTCCCCTATCTTCTATCGCCCACCCATTGAACCCAACTAGTGAGACACAAAATCAAATTTATTTAGTTCCACCCATGTTGGTGTTATGATAAGAGAGATATATGGCCCACCCATTGAACCTAGCCAATGAAACAGGAAATCAAATTTATTTATTTTCACCCATGTTGGTGTTGTGATATTAGAGATATATATTGATTGAGTTTCTCAAGTTGCCATGATATGAGAGAGATTACCCATCACATGACATGGGACACATCAATCCAACACAACATGGATTGGGCCAGGAGCAAGCACAACATGGATTGGGCAAGGAACAAGCACCAGAACCAACAACAGGTGGATGTATTTCCAGCGACGATTTGAAATAGTTGGTTTGAAACCATTTCTAGCTTCTCACTCAACAACGTGTCACATTCATCATCTACTAATTACTTCAGCTTCTAGTTTTCCTTTAGTAGCATAAAAAATTCAATTCATTTATTCTATAGCTAGTGCTGAAGAAATTACTTGCACACCTCTCTGTGACATCATTTCCATGCATCTTTGGTATTATTCAATCCCACGTGATTGTAGTTTTATGTGAGGGGATCTAAGAATCTGGAAGGTGTCCTAAGAATGATAACTCTTACTGCTTTACAGGTTGTAAGTACTATTGTTTTCTTGATTACCGACTGATCTAAATGACAATGATGACACTAATTTCTCCAAAGTTTAATACCAAAAATTAACAGTTATTAGGAACACAGACAATAATAGTTATAGAGACTAAGTGTGTTACAGATAATTCATATGGTGTATTGATAGATGAGGTTGTGTGTTTTTTTGTACCGTAATAACCTATTCAAACTATAGCCATGGTTTTAATTATCATCTCACTGGTGGTTGCATTTTTTTTCTAGATTTTATTTGCTTGGTCTGTGGAATTATTTGTATTTTTTATCATCCTAGAAATATTTTATAGATTATTTCAATTTCTTACGGAATTTACTCTCCCTCCTTCCATTTTCTTGAGAACAATAAGATGCATCATGTGCTTCTCTTGTTGGGTGCTCTTAAGCTTTGTCATATTTTTAATTTATTTGGAACACTAACTAGACATTGCTGTAAAATTTTGTTTATTTTTGTGTGTCTGTATCTGTGGGCATGCCTTCAATTTCATGTACTTTTCAATTTGTGGTCATCCTCTTTTTAATTTTGATATTCCATGTAGATTTGGAGTTGGGTTTCCTATTATTGCTAGAAACAATCTATTTGTTTCCACATTTTGAAGCTGTAGAAACCCTGCAATTTAGAGAAACATAACATCAAATAAAAACAGTTAAAAAAAATTACAAGGCTATAGGTTTGGGCAATGAGTTTTGATCAATTTTTCTTAGTGAAGGTGCTTGGATTAATGCTAGAGAATTTTTCTCTTGTCAACGAATACAGGGAAATTGGGTGTTACTAGGGAGGACTGTTGAAATTAACACATAATATGTTTTTTTTTTCAGGTTTGTATTGAATTATTCAAAGTATTTGGAACTTGTGTTTCAAAAATATTCCATTGTTTGTCCAAGTTATCCAAGTTAAAAATTTTAATAGGAGTACAATCCTCAATTTTAAGTAAGCATTGTATATATGGTGTTATGCCATATTTCTGATTTTTTTGCACAGTACAATATTAAAGTCTAAGTGAGCATTGTATGGATGGTGCTCTGCAATATTTTTAATTTTTTTTGCAAAGGACCACCAGAAATTTGAAAAACAATGAACACTGCTGCACAGATGAGGGACTAAGCAAAATTTCTTAAAATTGTTCGACAGATTCAGGTTTGAACTGTTGCAAAGATCAAGGACAAAATGAAATTTCTGAAAATTGGTTCACAGATTCAAGTTTGAACTGAATTGCTGCAAAGATCAAGGGCAAAGAGAAATTTCTGAAAATTGGTTCACAGATTCAAGTTTAAACTGAACTGCTGCAAATATCAAGGACAGAGTGAAATTTCTGAAAATTGTTTCACAGATTCAAGTTTGAACTGAATTGCTGCAAAGATCAAGGACAATGCGAAATTTCTAAAAAAAAATTCACAGATTGAAGTTTGAAGTACTGCACAGATCAAGGACTACCCAAATTTTCTGAAAATTGTTGCAGAGATTCAAGTTTGAACTGTTGCACAGATCATGGACTGAGCAGAATTTTTGAAAATTGTTTCACAGATTCAAGTTTGAACTGCTGCACAGATTAGGGACTATGCTAAATTTCTGAAAAATATTGCACATATTCAAATTTGAATTGTTGCAGAGAACATGATACTAAATGAAATTTATAAAAATTTCTAAAAACTGTTGTACAGGTCTTCCCGTTACATTGACATTGAATAAATTTACTACAGGGCCCGCTTTTACTGAATGATACTACCTCGTCTTTCACTGTAACTAATGATAATCCTTGTGAACGCAAGCTCTTGCTCTTGTACTGGGTGCAGAGCCCGCTTTTACTAAATGATACTACTACCACTTTCACCATAATTAAATCACTTTCACCATAATTAAATGATAATTCTTATGAAAGCAAGCTCTTACTCTTGTACTGGGGCACGCTCATGAACTCTTGCTCTGATCTCTCGCTCTTGTACTGGGGTACTGGTGCACGCTCTTAAACTTTTGCTCTTATACCGGGGTACTGGGGCACTGTTGAGATTTGCGCCAGCTGTCAAGGACCACAAACCTCAACTGTGTCACCAACAAGAACCTCAAAATAAAAAGCCTATCAGCATAATTAAACATATTTTAATTTATAAAAAATTAACATATATAGTTATGTTGCTTTATAAAGTAGGTTATAAAGTGCCAATGACTCATTTTTATTTAATGTTGTTTTGAATTTCTAAAATTATGCAATAGGTAAAATAATATATGGCTACCAAATATTAATTTATCTTTTAAATAAAATACTAATAACATTGATTCATCTTATAACAATATTTATTTTGTTTAAAAATTAATAAAACTCAATTAAAAAATATATATATATATTTTTAAAAACTAATAGAGTTCTTTATGTTTCTTAGTATAAATGAAATAGTGTTTTCTATCTTTCTTAGTTTAAATGATTTTCTTTAACATAGAGAATATAATTATAATTAATTATCTAATCATCATAAATATAGCAATTAATCTAGAAATTAAATATTTTAATTTTTTAAATGTTAATAAAATTCAAAATATTATTATATGTAAATTTAAAATGAAATTATAATATTAAATCTAAGACTTTTGTAATCCATAATGTAGATAAATGTTTTTCGGATTGATCACATCACATCATTAGGATTTGGTAGATGTTTGGAACCATCTAATATGGTTTATCCTCAGAACAAGATGAAAAAGAAATCAATCTTATTGAATAAATAACAAGGATTCATCATTGCGTGGAGATACTTGTTAAATTATAATATTATAGAACAATTATATAAAATTATAAAATATGATATTATAAAATGATTAATTCAACAAATATCCAAGAACATCTTTATCTTTATTAATCTTAAATAAATTAATTAATTAATTAAAAAAAAACAATTTCTATTTAGTTTTAGAATAAAATGAATTTTTGTTGTTTTGAGATTTGAAACTTGTATTTTAAATTTTATATTAGACATTATCATTCTAGTTATTAAATTCAACATGTTGATTTATTAAAATGTCTGCTATGTAATTTATGTAGAAAAATTCAAACATTAAATGTTGTTTTTAAAAGTACTATATTTAAAAAATATTTAAGTGAGTACTATTCAAATTTAAAAATATAAAACTTAAAATTAAATATACATTTTTTAGATTAGCGATTTATTTTTTTATGTAACTCTAGACTTACTCAATTTGTTGTTATTTTTATTAATTTCACTGCATGAATGGATTTTTCATATTTTGTTTTGGTATAGTTTAATTATTTTTTGTTTTTATGTATTTTTATATATTTTTGTATTGATTCTACCCTTGAAAGAAAATAAAGATATGTTAAAATCATAAATATAAACTATCTAATTTGCATAATCTAAACACTCTAAAAAATTATTGCGATATTGTAAGATTCTAACGCATCTAAGAAAGACTAAGTAATTATTACATCCTAACTCTAGTAATATTAAATCCTAATCCAAAGACTAATTTATTCTCATTACTACTCTAAATGCTTCCACCCTAATAGAATAGTCACACACACTTTAATCACTTAAATACGATTCAAACAATTTTATAGCTCCCATTCTTTCCTCATGAGAAGAAAAATTTACTTAATAGTCTATATAAAAATCCTTATGTGATGTTTAATCAAGACAACTCAATTTATCATAACTGAATACTCATTTTTCAACCTTATCCATAGGCTAAACATTATATGAAATTTCAACGAATGCCTCAAAGCCAGATCCAAAGTCTTTGGAGTCAGTAATTAAGAGTTATCTGTAAAATTTGTTTCTCTTGAGATATACTTTCTAAATATTTTCCACGAAATTCCATTACTTGTTCCAACAGCACATCCTCTTTGATAACTATTTTCATCAAGATTTTTGTTTTCTTGAAGGTTTCCTACATTCTTACCTAAATCCTTTTTATTTTCACTCATTTTTTCTAATTTTAATCTATTTCTCACAAATCTTAATCCCCTAACTTCTTCTTCTTGGCTTTAAACCATCTTAGTCAAATTATTTTCTAAATAACATTAACCCTACTAATATTCTTTCCTTTTTCAATACCCAAATTCATATTAAAAACTGAGTACATAGATAAAGTCTCTCTCTTCAATAAACTCTTTTTAAAGCTTAAACCACTTATACTTTTTAAAGAAAATCATGAATATTATTTTTTTTATAATACCCAAATTCATATTAAAAACTCTATACATACATAAATATTACATAAATCTTTTCTCTTCCATAATTATAACATATCTATCCATACCATTTAGATCCACCTTTTTAACAATCTCCAAATATTTTCTCCCAAAAATCCTCTTCTAATAATAAAAAATTCCATTCTCCTTATTGATAACTACTACTAATTTAAAAAAAAAAAAAAAAAAAAAACCTTCCTAAAAATCTCCATTATAATTCACCAACTCCTCTTCTAACAATTATCATCTCTTCCCTTAGTTTTAATTTTATTTTGATTAAAAAACTAACATTTATTACCATTTAAATTCAGTTAAGTTCAAGCCAATTAGTCTGGAAAAGGTAAAGGATGTGTTTTATAATAATAAAACTTATTATTTGTATACTATAATAAGATTATTATTGGTATATAATAAGTTTTATTATATTTATATTATATTAATTAATAATAATAATTTGGAATGTTAAGTAAAGAATATAGTTTTTAGAATTATAATTTAAATATTAATAATTATTAAATAGATGATAGAGATTTATATTTTAGAATATTTTTAATAATATTTAAAAATTGAATGTTAAGATTTATTTTTAAAGTATTTATGTTTTTTTTTCTTTTTTATTCAATTGATTATTTAAAAAAAATCATATGAACAAAGTGTTATATAAAATAAGTTATAATTCATTAGTAAAATTTTATCCATCAAGAAAAAAAAATGAAAATGAATACTTCAAAGAATATAATAATTACCAAATAAATATACATGTTATTAGTTTCTATTGAAATATTACTCACTCTAAACAAATGAGAATATATAAACATATAAATTATTTTTAATGAAATATTTACTTTAGGCATCTTCCCTATTGGAATTGGGAACTTTAATCATTTTTCTAATTAAATTTTTTGATCTACTGGTTTAAATTGAAAGTTACCAGTATATTCTCGTCATTACCACTCCATCAATGGATGAAATTTAAACCACTAAATTCCTTACATATTTAAATAACATGTTTAAATTATACTTTAATTATTTAAAAAATATATGATTACTATGCCACATTTGCTAATTAGCAACCATGAAAATTAAAGTGAAGCAGAAAAATATGAAGAGATGAACCAAATTAAAAAAACACAATTTAAGATTTTAAAAATTACAATTAAAATTTTCTATACCAATCACACGTATCATTTAATGAAAATAAAATGGTGCTACAGTTACGAGAAGTCCTCCATCATCAGGTTTAATGATAAATAAAGTAGTGCTATAATTACGAAAAGTCGTCCATCATCTCGCGGGCGCCTTTGGAATAACTGTTGTTAGCATTAAAAGAAAATCTAAAAAATAACATGCTCCTGAATTAAAATATCCAATCAACGACGTTGGATTATGAAATGTCCTCTTGTTCTATTTCAATTAAAAAAATTGACATTAAAAAAATCTACAAAATATTGCATATTTAGGTTTTCTAAACCAAGATTTGGTTGGTGAATATTTGCATTAAAACATAACACTGCATTTATTGTTATTATTATTACTAATAAAAGCCTAATATACTTGGCCAAACTCATTGGTTAAACCCTACGATTAAACTTAATATTAAAGAAAACTCAATATTAATCCCTAGAGTGATAGCCTATTTTTATACGTGTAGCTCGAGATGGTAGTCATCAATTTCAAAAACATAAATTAACATAATTGGTTCCTTCCCAGGTTATAATCTTATCATGTGATAATCAATGTATGGAAATTTAATAATATTATAATAATATTAATAATAAAGTTTAATAATGATTAATATTAAGTTGAATATTAAAGTTTAATAATAAATATTAATATTAATTATTAAATTTTAAGGTTAATAATAAATTTTAATATTAATATTAAAGTTTCACGTTTAAAATTAATAATAATAATAAAGCTATTAAGGTTAGTAATAAAAATATTAAAATTTAGAATGCTCTAACATGATTAAATAAGGATAATTATGATTGAATGAAATTAACATTTGTTAAAATGAACAACCATAATCTATTATAGAAATGCATGACCAACCATTGTAGAATATGTGAAACAATGTGAAGTCGTTTTCAACCATGGGAAATGTAGTTCAATACTGATCAATTATAGTTAAACAATGGTCAACCATAACCATACAATTGTTAACCATAACCATATAATTTTTAATCATAGTGAAAACATAGTTTGCAATGTGTAAACATAATGAACATGGAAAACTATAGTCAACTATGGTATGTTAACCCTATTCTTTTGATTGAGGCTAGCATTTCCCCCATTGAATGCACAACAATGTTTAGGTATTTTGTGTATAAGAAGTTGTATAACATGGAAGTGAAGAGGCTCTCAAAAATTTCTTTTAACTCTAGTAAAAACCACCTTCAGCTCAAGTGAGGGTGGCATAAGGATGCGAAGTCATGACTCGACCTTTGGGAGATAAGGGAGGAGACCCTCTTTGGGATCAAGGATAATATTAAAAACAAAATTACTTCCAAATTTAAGGATAAGTTGTTGAGTGATAATGAGCTAGAGGGGAAAAGAAAGTTAAGATACTATAAGGAGGCAATGAACCCCATGCTTGCTAACCAAAATTACCTTTTTGTATTAACAAGTGCTAAGAAGTGAATGGATATTGCAAGGATCAAAACTAATTCTCACGAGCTCCAGAGTGAAACTGGGCATTGGTCTATTCCCAAGATTCCTTAGAACAAAAGAATGTCTTATTGGCGACACTAACAAAGTCAAAGATGAAAAGCACTTTCTCTTGGATTGTCCAACCCTTACTCACATTCGCTCTCATTTTCATAACGTTTGCCCTACTACAAACCTCCTCAACTTGTTGAGTCAGGAAAACTATAGTGACCACGAAACGCTTATTTCCCTCTTCTTTTTATCATAGAAATAAAATCTTAAATAACCTTAATTAACTGCTTCTTTCTTAAGGTCCAATAAACCATATTAGTCTTAGTGGACGTTAATCATCATCATCATCAATAATAATAGTTATTACAATTATTAATAGTATTATTATTAAAATTTTACTAAGTTAATAATAAAATTTCACATTAATATGAAAGTTAATATTAACAACTATTAATAGATATTAATATTAATGTTAAGCTGACTATTAATATTAATTAAATGTTATTGATATTAATATTAATAAATTATTAATAATGTTAACCTAAATTAAATATTATTAATATTAATATTAATTAAATATTATTATTATTATTATTATTATATTACAAAAGTTATTAAAGTTAATAATAAGTTATGTTCAATCATGGGAAGTTGAAGACAATAATGGTCAATCATAATCAACCATTGCTAGACAATGGTCAACCATAACCATATAATTGTTAACTATAGAGAAAACATAGCTAGAAATGTTTAAACATGATGAATATGAACAACTATAGTTAACTATGATCAAGTCATAATCAAACAATTATTATATATTGTCATATAATAATAATAGTTATTAAAATTATTAATAATATTTTTATTAAAAGCTTACCAAGATTTAAAATAAAGTTTCATATTAATATTAAAATTAATATTATCAACTCTTAATACATATTGATATTAATGTCGCTATTAATATTAACTAAAATATTATTAATATTAATATTAATCAAAATATTAATGAAATATTATTATTAATATTAATATATAATAATAGTTATTAAGGTTAATAATAATAATAATAATAATAATAATATGCTAATATTATTATTATATTTAGTATTATATTTTGTTATAGATGTATTACCCTACTCATATTCTATATTAGTATTTATTATTAAATATTAATATATATTAAGATATTAATAGTAATAAATATTTAAGGTTTAATATTAATATTAATATTAATATTAATTTGATTATTTATTGTTAATATTAACATTAATTTAATTTTCTTTGGTTTGCTAAGTGGTCTGAGTTCATTAGAGATTGCATGAGACTTGACTTGTGACTTGAGAAACTGCAGCTCAAGGGATCTAAGTCATCAAAATAATTGAGGGATCGTACTCGGCGTGGGCCACACCAACACTAACCTAACTGGGCTTAACTTGTCTCCTCCCCCTACCACGAGCGCAATAGCCTCTGTATGATTTGATCCCAGGTCACCTTTCTGATGAGGTACATCCTCAACTAATTGTGTTAGTAAGACTTGACATTAAGATTAATATTAATTAATCTAAATATGAAAATTAATATTAAGTTTAATATTATTAATATTTATACTAATTTTAATGTTAATTATTAATCTTCACTACATTTAAATAATAATATTAATATTATTAATGACATTAACATTATTACGATAAATAATATCAAAACATTGACAAATAATATTAATGATATTTAGTGTTAACAATAACATTAATACATTTAAATTTACAATATTCTTTATTATTTTTATTTTTATTTATTAATAATATTATTATTATTAATATGAATTAATAAATATAAATGCTAATAGGATTCACATTAATAATATTAAACATTAATGGAATATTAATATTATTTATTAATGCTAATTTAAATATTAATATTAATTAATATGAATACAAATATTAATATTACTTTTAATATTATTAATATTTATAAATATTAATTTTAACACTAATTATTAATATTAATAACATTAAATAATATTATTATGGTGAATAATCATGGTCACATTGTGATGAAAATTGTCTCTCGGTCCAACGCCACATTATGACAATCATAATCGTCCATGGGAAACCATGGTCCAACACCGCATTGTGACAAACATTGTCTGAATATGAAAATCAACCATGGTCCAATGTCGCATTATGAGAAATGTTGTCTCAATATGAAAATCAATCATGGTCAACCATGGTCCAATGTCACATTGTAACAAAGATTGTGTCAATATGAAAATAAACCATGGTCAATGATGGTCAACAATCCTTATTTTAGGGTTTATAATATCTATTCAAACATCACATTGTGACAAGGATTTTCTCAATATGAAAATCAATCATGGTAAAAAATGGTCAATCATGTTCAAAACGAAAATCAACCATGCTCAATCATGGCGAACCATGGTCCAACGTTACATTGTTACAAAGATTGTCTCAATATCAAAATTAACCATAGTCAACCAATATCAACCATGGTCAACCATCATCGACCATGGTCAACTAAGGTCAATCATGGTCAACCATGGTCCAACGTCGCATTGTGAAAAATATTGTCTCAATATGAAAATCAACCATGGTCAACCATGGTATAAAGTTTCATTGTGACAAGGATTTTATCAATATGAAAATTAATCATCACCAACCATGGTCCAACGTTGTGTTAGTGACAAAGATTGTGCCAATATAAAAATCAACCATGGTAAAATATGGTCAACCATGTTTGGGTTTATAATATTTAACTTAGGGTATATATACCTTGGGTTTATAATATTAAACCCTTAGCTTTAAAATTATTTCGTATGGTTTATAATCCATTGGATTTTTAGTGTTAATCCCATGTTTTTATTAGTCCCTTGGGTCTATAATCATGGTCAACCATGGTCTAATGTCACATGTGACAAATATTGTCTTGATATGAAAATAAATCATGTTGAACCATCATTAACCATCATCAAACATAGTTATTCATGGTCAACCATGGTCCAATGTCACATTATAAAAAAAAAATTTCTAAATATGAAAATCAACCATGGTCAACCATCTTCAATCATAGTCAACCACGGTCAAATGTCACATTATGACAAAGATATCTCAAAATGAAAATCAATCGTGGTCAACAATGGTTAATCATGGTCAATAGAAAAATCAATTATGGTCAATAATGGCTATCAATGGTCAATCATGGTCAACCATGGTCCAACATCACATTATGACAAAGATTGTCTCAATATCAAAATCAACCATCGTCAACTATTATCCAACGTCACATTGTGACAAATGTTGTCTCAAAATGAAAATCAACCATGGTCAACCATGGTCAATGATCGTTAATAACCATGGTCACATTGTGACAAAGATTGTCACATGGGGAAACATCATATTGTCACAACCATGGTCAATTATGGTCCAACATCACATTGTGACAAAGATTCTCTAAATATGAAAATCAATCATGGTCAACCACGGTCCAACGTCTCATTGTGACAAATATTGTCTCAATATGAAAATAACCATGGCTAACCATGTTTGTTTTAGGGTTTATAATATTTATCTTTTGTGACAAAGATTTTGTCAATATGAAAATGAATCATAGTCAACTATGGTCCAATGTCTCGTTGTGACAAATATTGTCCAATATGAAAATCAACCATTGTTCAATGTTGCATTGTGATAAAGATTGAAAATATGAAAATAAACCATGGTCAATTATGGTCCAACGTCACATTCTGACAAATATTTTCTCCATATGAAAATCAATAATTGTCAACCACGGTGCAACGTCTCATTTTGACAAGTATTGTCTCAATATGAAAATCAAGCATGGCCAACCATGTTTTTTTTAAGGTATATACTATATTTAACTTAGGGTTTATATATGTTGGGTTTAAAATATTAATACTTTGGCATTTTTAAGTTTTTAGAATTAATCCCTTGTTTTTATTAGTGTTATGGGTTTATAATATCAATCCCTTAGGTGTATTAATCTAAGGGTTCGTATTTCTAGGTTATAATATTATTGTTATAGTTTATAATATCAATCTTAGATTTTGATATAGATCCATCGGTTTTATAATACATTAGGTTTATAATGTAAATTCCTTGGGTTTATAATATTAATCCTTGGGTTTATATTCCTAAGGTTTAATATTAAACGTAATGTTTACAATATTGATCTCTTAGGTTTATTAATTTTACGACTTATATTTATAGGTTTAAAATTCATCTTAGGGTTTAATGTTATTCCCTTGAGTTTATAATCCCTCTACTTTTCAATATTAATCCTTTGTCTTTATCAATATTTTGAGTTTATAATATTAATCGTAATGCTCATGATATGAACCTTAGGGTATAATATTTATTTTATGGTTTATAATATTTAACTTAGGGTCTATACTCCTTGGGTTTATAATATTAATCCCTTGGGTTTAATATTATTCCCTCAAGTTTATAATCCCTTGCATTTTTAGTATTAATCCCCTAGGTTTATTAGTCACTTGGGCTTATAATATCAAAAATTTAACATTGTAACATTGGAGTGGTAGAAAAATGTATCCAACATCACATTGTGACAAACATTTTCTCAATATGAAAATAAGTCTAACAATCATAATTAATTTATTCAATGTCGCATTGTTATATTACAAAACTTGGGTTTAATACAAGATTTATAATATTATGGCCTTTTAATATTTAGTTTAAAATATTAAATTTTAATATTTGGTTTATAATTTGTAGTATTAGGGTTTATAATATTAATATTAGGGTTTAATATCAATCCCTTGGGACTTTAATATTAATCTTTTGGGTTTATTAATCCCTTAGGTTTACAATATTAATACCTTGGGCTTCAAAATTATTCTCCTCGAATTATATTCCATTGAGTTTATAATATTAACCTCTTAGGTTTATTAATACCTTGGGTTTATAATATTAATCCTAAGGTTTATAATATTAATATTAGGATTCGTATTCCTAGGGTTTAATATTAATCGTAGGGTGTAATGTTACTCCCTCGGGTTTTTAATCCCTCAGGTTTATAGTACTAATCCAATGGGTTTAGTAATCGCTTAGGCTTATAATATTGTTCCTAGGGTTTCTAATATTAATCATAGGGTTTGTATTCCTAGTGTTTAATATTACGCCTACAATTTAGAGTATTAATCTCAGGGTTTAATATTACTCCCTTTAGATTGGTTTATAATATTAATCCCTTGAGTTTATTAATCTCAACGTTTAGGTTCCGAGAATTTAATATTAATCCTAAGGTTTAATGTCATTCCCTTGAGTTTAAAATCTCTTAGGTTTTTAATATTAATCCCTTGGATTTTTAATATTAATCCTTTGGGTTTATCAATCTCTTTGGTTTATAATATTAATCCCTTGGGTTTAAAATTATTCTCCTCGAGTTATAATCCATTGAGTTGATAATATTAATCCCTTAGGTTTATTAATTCCTCGGATTTATAGCATTAGTCTCTTGGGTTTATAATAATAATCCTAGTGTTTCATATTAATCATAGGGTATAATGTTATACGATTTGGTTTATAATCCGCCAGGTTTTTAATATTAATCAAATGGGTTTAGTAAACCCTTGGGTTTATAATATTGTTCCTAGGGTTTCTGATATTAATTGTGGGGTTTATATTCCTAGGTTTTAATATTAAGCCTACAGTTTATAATATTAATCTTAGGGTTTAATATTAATCCCTTTAGTTTAAAATCCCTTGGGATTAATAATCTTAGGGTTTATGTTCCTATATTTTAGTATTATTCCTAAAGTTTAATGTTATTCCCTTGGGTTTAAAATCTATTGGGTTTTTAATATTAATCCCTTAGGCGTATTAATCAAATAGATTTATAATTTTTATCCCAAGGTTTATAATATTGATATTAGTGTTTAATGTTTAGTTTAGGGTTTATAATATTTACCTTAGGATTTATATCCCTTGTGTTTATGATATTAATTCCTTGTGTTTAATATTATTCTCATGGGTTTATAATTCCTTGGGTTTATTAGTCCATTGCATTTATGATATCAATCCTTGGTTTTATTAACCTAAACGTTCATATTCCTAGGACATAATATTATTCATAAGGTTTATAATATTAATCCTATGGTTTAATTTAAATATTCAGGATTTATAATCCACTCATTTGATAATGCAAACTCCTTGAGTTTATCAATCCCTTGGTTTAGAATATTAATATCTTGGGTTTCATATTAATATTAATCTCTTGGATTTATAATTTATATTATTTTGGCTTATAATATTAATCCCTGAGGTTGTAACATACCCCGATAACCTCGCAGAAAATACTTAGAGTTAGGAATTTTTTTTCAACATTTACGAATGTGTAACTTTATAAATTACTTTTTATATTTATGCATTAACCATTTGAATAACCATCATCATCACATAGAGAAATATTTAGTCAAAATAATAGTGAGTTACACAGCCCTTAATTTTCCTTGTGGTAGCATATTAACTTAATTTTCCTGCTATAACTATTCATCTATCCCATGATCATTTTAACTCAATTAGTAAATCACTTAATTGATAATATAAAGTCACATAACGCGTAGGGTGAAAACCAGCAAACGTTTAATTTTATTATTAAACGCTCGTGAGGGTTGTCACCCCTCACTCAATGGTTATAAGGGATTCCATCCCTTAACCATTTCCATAAAATTTACATAAAAAAACATAACTAGCTATAAGCTATTACAATCATCATGATACCATTTACCCACGAATCATCAATCTCTGTCTTTGTATTCAGATTGTTTCCTTCAGGGGATCATTGTGCAATTGGAACTACTAAACCTGCATGGACTAACAACTCTTTATCTTCCACAATGTTAAACTTTAAATTTCCTTTTCTCAAGTCATCCTTCTTTCCTGCCATTGCTGTCGTCAGCACACTTGATATCATGATTAGATAAAATATTAATAAACCAATAATCAATCCCTATTTGTGACACTTCAACAATTATTTGTATGCATGTATAAAACATAACCACATTGACATTAGTTTCCTTATTTAACATCATTTCACATGCATTAGTAACAAATAAATCAGTATCAAGCATCATCTTTCCACCAAACACTAAGAAAATCTTGCATGCACTTTCATATTATTTCCAAAAGAAAGCTAACATACTATATAATAATAATGTGCATGCAAATGCATAACAAGATTTTCAAGATAACTATCCCAACAAGCAATTTCTCTTTTTGCCTACTCGTATGTTTTCTTTTCAATATGGATTAATGCAATAGATGTTATACTTATGCATGTGAATACATGCTCTTTTTCAGAAACATATTTTCTACCCAAGATCTATTCATAATGGTTATTATGTATAACAATGCCAACTCTATTTCAAACAAAGTTAACATACAAGTTATAGTTTTGTTCATGCAATAACATATCTTGTTCTTCCTACATGTAAAACATATATTTCTTTCCAAAAGAAACCAAATAAATATTTCATGGAAAAATAAACACATTTCTTTTCCAATGGTCAAACACATACCACTTATCATTTCATGCATGCAAAGTGACATTTCCCTCTCATCCAGAAGATATAACCAATAACTATGCATAATATTCTCCCAAGATAAAGCTAATACCATAGCTAATCCCTTTAGGTTGGAAAAATACATATTATTTTTCCCAAAAGAGGGCTAACACAATAAATATTATGTGATTTCATCTTCATTTTCTCTAGAAATCTAATACTCAAAACTATATTTTTCCCATGCATACAAGCATATATGTTTCTCTAAATAATATTACATAATAAAGCATGTGATTACCCTTTTTCCTCTCCAAGAATCTAATCCAATAATGCATACAAGGATATATTTTTCTCTTCTATTCATTTTGAAGAGTTTTAACACAATAATTATTTCCTTGCATACAATTATGTAATGTTCAAAATGGAAAAAAAAATAGGCTCAGTAGGGAATATCTTAAGATATTCCACTATGGAATCACAACAATATGGAATTAAACCAATAGATCTAAACTAGAGATAGACTGGTAGAGCATTTACTGGATGCATCACCTTCACAAGGAAGGGTGAAATCCAGAGGCTTCCTGGCCCATTCCAGACTCTGTCTATAGAAGAATGGTGAAACACAGCAAGTGTGGGAATGACACACTCCTCTTAGATTTTTCTGCTCTTAGGAACCTTATATCGATAGATATAAACAATGGATCCAAAAGAGAAGAAAAAACCAACGAAGGAAGAAGCGAGAAATTCCACTCTCACAAAAATCTGCAATAGGCTCAAAGAGGACGCTATACAAGCAAGCCAATGAAAAAATAACATAGACCAGGGCTGGGTTCCCTTAGTTTAGGCTATGTGGGACCTCCAAGAAGAGTTTCAACAAAAAATAAATGAGTTTAGAGGGTTTAAACAAATCTCTCATAATCAACACTAGCTGAAAATCAGCTAAAGGAGAGAGCGGGTAAATAGAGAAACCCTCCTTCAGGAATTCTGCAGTTTCTGCTAGAAGACACTGGAAATCAGCCATTAGACTCATGTTATAGTATGGCATCAAGAAATCAGATCTATAATCAAGTTCCTTTGTAGAAACATTGGATTTACTTGAAGCAAGAGCAAGAATCCTTCAGAAATAATAGCAGAAACAAATGGAAAAGCCACAGAAATGACAAAATTTTATATGAGGAGATTCAACTGTTGTAGGTTAATATTCAGATCTACAACTGATATATGGCTGAAACATCAGATCCATAGTAGATCTGGAACTACTCAGCCTTCTTAACAAGATCCCCTTGGGGTTTTATCAAAACAATGCATAAATAAGTGTAGATATAGCTTTTAATACACTGAAATTTTTATTGCAAATAAATTCAATCATTATAGAATCATGGCCCATATGCAAACAAAAATATTTTCAAATAATATGGTTACTTATGTCTTGATGCATTCTTGGAATACTCTCTTTCTCTTCCTTGGCTCCATTATCCATGTATTCTCCCCTTCCCCTCTTCTATTTCCCTCATAGTCTTATCATAAAATAGAATTAATAGAATGGAATAGATTTTATAAATCATAAAAGTATTCCAACGTTTTTCTAAATAAAATAATTCCATCTTTTCTAAATCATAAAATCATTCCATCTTTTCTAAATCATAAAATTATTCCAGCTTTTTTCTAAATCATAAAAGAATTCCATATTTTCTAAATCATAAAAGCATTCCGGCTTTTCTAACTCACAAAAACAATCTATAAATCTCTCATGCTTTTATTTTTAAAGCTATATTTGTTTTTTCCTTGTGAGAAAAATATCACTTATCCATACTTTTTCCAAATCTATTACTCATTATTTCTAAAACCAAACTATTACTCATTATTTCTAAAACTCATGAAATATAGCAACTTGGAAATATAATTTATTTCCATAGAAGAATTTAAATTATTCTAAATAAAATAATTAAGAAATAATTCTTCCAACATTCTTATAATTAAGAATTACGAGAATATTCTTCATGTAATATCAATATAATAATTAATAATATTTAATTATTTAATAACCCTCATTTTATGAGAGTTTTTATGGTGGCTTACGCGAGGGATATTACAAACTCCCCCCCTTAAAGAGAACATCGTCCTCGATGTTCTTTTCTTGTTGGAACATTAACCTTTAATTTTCATTAGCAATGATTTAGGAAATGTAAAATAATACCTAAATCATAATACTTTCACAAAAACTCAAGGAGCACTTAGCCCTTTAATCATCAAAATGATAAGAAAAACTCTATCAAGTGCAAGTTGCATTTTATTTAGGAGTTACACTAATCTTTCTTTCCCACTAATGTTTTTGGAAATTACTGTCTTTCTCTCCCAGAATAATTTCAGTCAAATTCAAACTCATGGTATTTATCTCCAACCATTTCCTTTGCAAATTACTATCTTTCTCTCCCACAGTAATTTCATTCAAATTCAAACTCACGGCATTAATCTCCAGCCATGTTCCTCTAGTATGTCAAGAATTTAAAGTTCAATAACTCATTATTTTATCTAACATGAGTTATTTCAGTCGCTTATATATTTCAATTAATTTCCTCTATGCATGCATATAGATCAGTCATTTATGACATGTTCATTTTCTCATAAAAACACAACCTATTTCATCAAAATTGTTGCTAAGATAATTTAATATATCATGCATGCAAAAATATAGCACATGCAACAACTTTGAGACATGAAATTTACAGTCTATTGTAACATCCAACATCTTTAGATAATTTGAAAACTTGTAACATAACATAGACAAAATTTCATCTAACCTTAGTTAATTTTTGGGAATTATTGAGAAACTTGGCATATTCCACCCCACCGTGAACTATCTCCAATAGTTACCCACCGAGCTAAGATTTACTTGCCACTAGAATCAATAACCTCATTGATTCCTTGGTGATTTCTTCCCAGCAGATTTTTAGCAGCGTCCTGCTTTAAGGTCTGCCAACCTTTTTTTGCCTAGGCCTTTTTGTTTTATATTTTTCGAAAAAGATACTCTTATTTTTCTTTAAAGCATGCCTTTCTCTCCTGCTATGCTTTATTTTACCCCACTTAGTATTTATCTCCAACTAAGTCATTAACATAATCTTTCTCTCCCATTATGTTAATATTTCCTCTTTATTATTTTCTCCTAGGGATTTTTAGGAGACTTTTAGGGAAGGTCCATGTTGAACTTAACCACCAATAGCTTTCCATAAGCTGGCAAGAAGTCTTCTAAAACTCTAGAGTTATTTCCTGAATACCCCAACCAAAGTATTCATTAACTCTACAATAAAATAAAATATTACCTCATTACATCAATCCCATCATAGCTTCCATAGCCATTGAATCCAATAAAAATTCAATGTCTAAAAATAGTCAATGTCTACAAATCCACTGTAATTTACATAATTTTCCATTGCATATTATCATTAAGGCAAGGAACATTTATGTACACCATGCATCTATACTTGACCCACAACATGGGGTCCAAAATTTGTCAAATCACATTGACAACAATTCATCGCATGTAATATAGGTGGTATACATTCAAAATTTCCACATAATAATAATAATCATGTAGCTTAGAAAAAAGACATTAACATATGTTTCATACCATAGCATGATACTTTATTTAAGGTCTCACCTTAGCAACCATCAATATTGTAGAGAATTAACAGTTCCATTGAACACTAGGACACAAAATGTGATTCTTTTTTTTTTTTCGCTTACCATTAGCTTGCAACCATATAAGCGACAACCATTGAGGAATTTTGTGAAAATAATTTGCAATCATGAAATCTACAATCACTGTAGACTTTTTTTTCAAATAGTGTGCAAGCATGCAATCTACAACCAATTCGACATTCCATCAAACAATTTTCAAGCATGCAATCTACATCCATTGAGGAATTTTAACAACAATTTTCAAGCATGCAATCTATGGTGGATAAGGCATTCTTCCAAATAGTTGGCAAGCATACAATCTACTACCATTGAGGGACTAGTTAGCAGAGATGAAATAAATTTCCATAAATATGTTTATACTATCATAGAGATAGTAAAACTATAATTTCTAGAACATCATGAATCATATTAATATCATCAATGGTAAAATTTCTGCTAATAACAGAACCAACAATCCCTACAACAGCGTCTAATCAGGAAATTTGACCAAATTATGGATCCATTTCTAAACATAACATTTTCTTGGAATCACCATGGGGGTTACATGATCTCAAGGTATGAAAACCCCTTGATATTAAAGATTAATCACATCCAAAACTTCCACAGATGAAATTATTTAAAATAACAAAACCGTGGATCTCAATTACCACTTTTTGTCGAACACATGGAATGCAAACTTTCCTCTACAACTCTAAATGAAGAAAGAGAACCCACAATTATAATACTTTGATTTTTTTCATTGACTTTAAGTTCACTATGTGAGTTCTAATTCACTCATTGCTTATTTTTAACAACTAAAGAGTTTCGTCCAAATATATCTATATATTTTTTTCAACATTCCATTGTCCTCTTCAGGGTCAACCCCAACTTCTAAATTATTTAGTTATCACACCAACCATGTATGTATTCATTCTTTATAGGCAGTGCATGGTAACTTTAACCATGTTTTTTTCCACTTTTTTTTTTCTTATGCACCATAATATTTTTTTCTAATATTATGCATGCAAACATTGGTAATTAATCCACACTCTAACCGGTGAGTGCTCAGGATGGTTCATAGGTACAATACAGGTTTTATTGTCTTTTATCCACATCCATATTCAAATTTCATGAGCACAACTTTTAAATAACATTATAACTTTCTACTATTTCATGCGGTCATTAATCAGACATCATGAATCTCATGTTAATTGTAGTATACTACAAGTCTAATTAAAATCATAACTGAGATGATGCCCACTAGCATGATACCTCTACTTCCTTTTTTTCATAATGATTCCCAAAAGGTGCCAGTGTTGCAACCTTTTTATCTAATACCATTTGTAACATACCCCGATAACCTCGCAGGAAATTGCATGGAGTTAAGAAATTTTTTCAACATTTACGAATGTGTAAATTTATAAATTACTTTTTATATTTATGCATTAACCATTTGAATAACCATCATCATCACATAGAGAAATATTTAGTAAAAATAATAGTGAGTTACACAGCCCTTAATTTTCCTTGTGGTAGCATATTAACTTAATTTTCCTGCTATAACTATTCATCGATCCCATGATCATTTTAACTCAATTAGTAAATCACCTAATTGATAATATAAAATCACATCATGAAATAAATTAACATCATTAAAATGACACAATGAACAATCACATCATTAGACACCGATATACCCTGGAAACCCCGTAGGGTGAAAACCAGCAAACGTTTAATTTTATTATTAAACGCTCGTGAGGGTTGTCACCCCTCACTCAATGGTTATAAGGGAGTCCATCCCTTGACCATTGTCATAAAATTTACATAGAAAAATAATCTTAAATGAAACATAACTAGCTATAAGCTATTACAATCATCATGATACCATTTACCCACGAATCATCAATCTCTGTCTTTGTAGTCAGACTGCTTCCTTCAGGGGATCATTATGCAATTGGAACTACTAAACCTGCATGGACTAAAAAATCTTTATCTTCCACAATGTTAAACTTGAAATTTCCTTTTCTCAAGTCATCCTTCTTTCCTGCCATTACTGTCGTCAGCACACTTGATATCATGATTAGATAAAATATTAATAAACCAATAATCAATCTCTATTTGTGACACTTCAACAAATATTTATATGCATGTATAAAACATAACCACATTGACATTAGTTTCCTTATTTAACATCATTTCACATGCATTAGTAACAAATAAATCACTTATAAAGCATCATCTTTCTAACCACTAAAAAATCTTGCATGCGCACCATATTTTCCCAAAGGAAGGATAACCTCTGTACTATATAATAATATTATTGCATGAAAATGCATAACCATTTCAAAGATAACTATCCCAACAAGTTATTTCATTTTCTCTCACTGTGTTTTCTTTTCCAGGGATTAACGCAATAGATTCTATATTTATGCATATGAATGCATGTTCTTTTCAAAGACATCTTTTCCACACAAGATCTATTCACATTGGCTATGCACTTGCTAACAATGCGAACTTATTGCAAACCAAGTTAACATGCCTGGTTATAAATTTGTACATGTAATAACATAGCCTTTTTATTCTTGCATGTGGTATGTATATTTCTTTCCAAAAGAAACTAAAATAAATATTTCATGGAAAAAATAAACACATTTCTTTTCAAGGGTCAACGCATGCCACTTATTATTTCATGCATACCAAGTGACATTTCCTCTCATTCAAAATATATCACAATAACTATGCATAATATTCTCCCGAAATAAAGCTAATACCATAGCCTAATCCCTTTAGGTTTGTAAAATACATAATATTTTCCCAAAAGGGGCTAACACAATAAATATTACTTGCTGATTGCATCTTCCTTTTCTCTGAAAATCTAATACTCAAAAATATATTTTCCCATGCATGCAAAAGCATATATGTTTCTCTAAATAATCTTACATAATAAAGCATGTGATTACTCTTTTTCCTCTCTAATAATCTAATCCAATAATGCATACAAGGATATATTTTTATCTTCTATTCATTTTGAAGAGTTTTAACACAATAATTATTTCCTTGCATACAATTACTGTTCCAAATGGGAAAATATAGGCTCGGTGGGGAATATCTTAAGATATTCAACTATGGAATCACAACAATATGGAATTACACCAATAGATCTAAACCAAAGATAGGCGGTAGGGCATTTACTAGATGCATCACCTTCTGAAGGTGAAATCGAGGGAGGCTTCTGGCCGATCGGTTTCTTTGTCTATAGAAGAATGGTGGAACACGGAAAGTGTGGGGTGACACACTCATCTTGAATTTTCTTCTCTTACGAACCTTAGATCTATAGATCTAAACAATGGATCCAAAATTAAAACGTGGCAAACCAAGGAAGAAGCGGGAAATTCCGCACTCTGGGAAAATGCGCAATAGACTCAGAGGAGGACATTGTATAGGGAAGCCGATTAATGAAAATACTTGAAAATTTGGGTTCCCTTATTTTGAAACATACCAGGACCTCAAGCAAGTTGAAAAATAAAAATAAATGATTTTAAGGAGTTTCCATGGTCTCCCATTCAACACTATATTTGAAAATTAGCTAAGGGAGGGGATTGGTAAATAGAAACCTTCCTTTAGGAATTGCACGGTTCTGTTTGAAGGAACACTAGAAATCAGCCATTAGACTCATGTTATAGTATGGCATCAAGAAATCAGATCTATAATCAAGTTCCTTTGTAGAAGCATTGGATTTACTTAGGAAGCGAAACGAAATCAACAAAGTAATAATAGAAACAATTGCAAAGTATGGAAAGACTTGACAACCAACATTTTATATGAGAATACATTGCTATGAGTTAATATTCGGATCTACAACTGATGTATGGCTAAAACATCATATCCATACCGGATGCGAACTACTCAACCTTCTAAACAATATCCCCCTTGGGGTTTTATCAAAATAATGCATAAATAAGTGTAGATCTAGCTTTTTAATACAACGAAATTTTTATTGCAAATAAATTCAATCATTATATATAATCCTTGGTCCATGCTTAGTAAATAAGATTTTCAAAGAATATGGTTACTCATCTCTTGATGCATGCTTGAAATACTCTCTTCCTCTTCCTTGGCTCCATTCTCCATGTATTCTCCCATTCACCCCTCTTCTATTTCTCTCATGGAAAACATAATAAAATAGAATTAATTAAAATGGAATAGATTTTATAAATCATAAAGTGTTCCAAATTTTTCGTGTAAAGTCCATCTTTTCTAATTCGCATTCCGACTTTTTCTAAATCCCTAAGAAATATTCGACTTTTCTAAATCCTAAAAAGTATTCAGTGATTTTCTAAATCATAAAATTCCATCTTTTTTAAATCGTAAAGCATTCCATTTTTCTAACTCACAAAGCAATCCATAAATCTCTCATGCTTTTGTTTTAAATCTATATTTGTTTTTCATATGAGAAAAATATCTTGCTTATCCATACTTTCCAAATCTATTACTCATTATCTCTAAAACTCATAAAATGTACCAATAAAATGTAATTTATTTCCATGAAGGAATATAGGTATTATAAATAAAATCATTAAAAATAATTCTTCTAATATTCTTATAATCAACAATTACAGAATATTCTTCATTTTTAATATCAATATAATAATTAATAATATTTAATTATTTAATAACCCTCATTTTATGAGAGTTTTATGGTGGCTTATGCGGGGAATATTACAAACTCCCCCCCTTAAAGAGAACATCGTCCTCGATGTTCTTCTCTTGTTGGAACATTAACCTTTAATTTTCATTTCCAATTATTTAGGAAATGTAAAATAATACCTAAATCATAATACTTTCACAAAAAATCAGGGAGCACTTAGCCCTTTAATCATCAAAATGATAAGAAAAACTCTATCAAGTGCACATTGCATTGTATTTAGGAGTTACACTAGTCTTTCTCTTCCACTAGTGTTTTTGAAAATTATTGTCTTTCTCTCCCACAATACTTTCAATCTAATTCAAACTCATGGTATTTATCTCCAACCATTTCCTTTGCAAATTACTGTCTTTCTCTCCCACAGTAATTTCATTCAAATTCAAACTCATGTCATTAATCTCCAGCCATGTTCCTCTAATATGTCAGGAATTTAAAGTTCAATAAATCATTATTTTATCTAACAAGAGTTATTTCAGTCGCCTATATATTTCAATTAATTTCCTCTATGCATACATATAGATCAGCCATTTATGACATGTTCATTTGCTCATAAAAACACAACCTATTTCATCTAAATTGTTGCTAAGATAATTTAATATATCATGCATGCAAAAATATAGCACATGCAACAACTTTGAGACATGAAATTTACAGTCTATTGTAACATCCAACATCTTTAGATAATTTGAAAATTTGTAACATAACATAGACAAAATTTCATCTAACCTTAGTTAATTTCTGGGAATTATTGAGAAACTCAGCATATTCCACCCAACCGTGAACTATCTCCAATAGTTACCCACCGAGCTAAGATTTACTTGCCACTAGAATCAACAACCTCATTGATTCCTTGGTGATTTCTTCCTAGCAGATTTTTAGCAGCGTCCTGCTTTAAGGTCTGCCAACATTTTTTCCTAGGCCTTTTTGTTTTATATTTTTCGAAAAAGATACTCTTCTTTTTCTTTAAAGCATGCCTTTCTCTCCCGCTATGCTTTATTTTACCCCACTTAGTATTTATCTCCAACTAAGTCATTAACATAATCTTTCTCTCCCATTATGTTAATATTTCCTCTTTATTATTTTCTCCTAGGGAATTTTAGGAGACTTTTAGGGAAGGTCCATGTTGAACTTAACCACCAATAGCTTTCCATAAGCTGGCAAGAAGTATTCTAAAACTCTATAGTTATTTCTAAAGTATTCATTAACTCAACAATAAAATAAAATATTACCTTATTACATCAATCCCATCATAGCTTCCATAGCCATTGAATCCAATAAAAATTCAATGTCTAAAAATAGTCAATGTCTACAAATCCACTATAATTTACATAATTTTCCATTTGCATATTATCATTAAGGCAAAGGAGCATTTATGTACACCATGCATCTATACTTTACCCACAACATGGGGTCCACAATTTGTCAAAGCACATTGACAACAATTCATCGCATGTAATATAGGTGGTATACATTCAAAACTTCCACATAATAATAATAATCATGTAGCTTGGAAAAAATACATTAACATATGTTGCATACCATAGCATGATACTTTATTTAAGGTCTCACCTTAGCAACCATCAATATTGTAGAGAATTAACAGTTCCATTGAACACTAGGACACTAAATGTGATTCTTTTTTTTTTCGCTTACCATTAGCTTGCAACCATATAAGCGATAACCATTGATGAATTTTGTGAAAATAATTTGCAATCATGAAATCTACAATCACTGTAGACTTTTTTTTTCAAATAGTGTGCAAGCATGCAATCTACAACCAATTCGACATTCCATCAAACAATTTTCAAGCATGCAACCTACATCCATTGAGGAATTTTAACAACAATTTTCAAGCATGCAATCTATGGTGGATAAGGCATTCTTCCAAATAGTTGGCAAGCATACAATCTACTACCATTGAGGGACTAGTTAGCAGAGATGAAATAAATTTCCATAAATATGTTTATACTATCATAGAGATAGTAAAACTATAATTTCTAGGACATCATGAATCATATTAATATCATCAATGGTAAAATTTCTGCTAATAACAAAACAAACAATCCCTACAACAGCGTCTAATTAGGAAATTTGACCAAATTATGGATCCATTTCTAAACATAACATTTTCTTGGAATCACCATGGGAGTTACATGATCTCAAGGTATGAAAACCCCTTGATATTAAAGATTAATCACATCCAAAACTTCCACGGATGAAATGATTTAAAATAACAAAACCGTGGATCTCAATTACCACTTTTTGTCAAACACATAGAATGCAAACTTTCCTCTACAACTCTAAATGAAGAAAGAGAACCACAATTATGCTACTATGATTTTTTCATTGAATTTAAGTTCACTATGTGAGTTCTATTTCACTCGTTGCTTATTTTTAACAACTAAAGAGTTTCGTTCAAATATATATATATTTTGTTTTCCACATTCCATTGTCCTCTTCAGGGTCAAACCCAACTTCTATATTATTTAGTTATCACACCAACCATACATGTATTCATTATTTATAGGTAGTGCATGATAACTTTAGCCATGTTTTTCCATTTTTTTTTTCTTATGCACCATAATAATTTTTCTCATATTATGCATGCAAAGGTTGGTAATTAATGTGCAATATAACCAGTGAGTGCTCAAGATGGTTCATAGGTACAATAGAAATTTTATTGTCTTTTATCCACATCCATATTCAAATTTCATGAGCACAACTTTTAAAGAAACATTATAACTGTCTACCCTTTCATGCAGTCATTAATCATGCAACATGCATCTCATGTTAATTGTAGTATACTACAAGTTTAATTAAAATCATACCTGAGATGATGCCCACTAGCATCATACCTCTACTTCCTTTTTTCATAACGATTCCCAAAAGGCGCCAGTGTTGCAACCTTTTTCTTTGATACCATTTGTAACATACCCCGATAACCTCGCAGAAAAATACTTAGAGTTAGGAAATTTTTTCAACATTTACGAATGTGTAACTTTATAAATTACTTTTTTATATTTATGCATTAACCATTTGAATAACCATCATCATCACATAGAGAAATATTTAGTAAAAATAATAGTGAGTTACACAGCCCTTAATTTTCCTTGTGGTAGCATATTAACTTAATTTTCCTACTATAACTATTCATCGATCCCATGATCATTTTAACTCAATTAGTAAATCACCTAATTGATAATATAACATCACATCATGAAATAAATTAACATCATTAAAATGACACAATGAACAATCACATCATTAGACATTGATATACCCTGGAAACCCCGTAGGGTGAAAACCAGCAAACGTTTAATTTTATTATTAAACGCTCGTGAGGGTTGTCACCCCTCACTCAATGGTTATAAGGGAGTCCATCCCTTGACCATTGTCCTAAAATTTACATATAAAAATAATCTTAAACAAAACATAACTAGCTATAAGCTATTACAATCATCATGATACCATTTACCCATGAATCATCAATCTCTGTCTTTGTATTCAGACTGTTTCCTTCAGGGGATCATTGTGCAATTGGAACTACTAAACCTGCATGGACTAACAACTCTTTATCTTCCACAATGTTAAACTTGAAATTTCCTTTTCTCAAGTCATCCTTCTTTCTTGCCATTTCTGTCGTCAGCACACTTGATATCATGATTAGATAAAATATTAATAAACCAATAATCAATCTCTATTTGTGACACTTCAACAAATATTTGTATGCATTTATAAAACATAACCACATTGACATTAGTTTCCTTATTTAACATCATTTCACATGCATTAGTAACAAATAAATTAATATCAAGCATCCTCTTTCCACCAAACACTAATAAAATCTTGCATGCACTTTCCTGTTATTTCCAAAAGAAAGCTAACATACTATATAATAACACTGTGCATGCAAATGCATAACAATATTTTCAAGATAGCTATCCCAACAAGCAATTTCTCTTTTTGCCTACTCGTATGTTTTCTTTTCAATATGGATTAATGCAATAGATGTTATACTTATGCATGTGAATACATGTTCTTTTCCAAAAACATATTTTCCACCCAAGATCTATTCATAATGGTTACTATGTATAACAATGCCAAATCTATTTCAAACAAAGTTAACATACAAGTTATATTTTTGTGCATGCAATAACATATCTTGTTCTTCCTGCATGTAAAGCATATATTTCTTTCCAAAAGAAACCAAAGAAATATTTCATGGAAAAATAAACACATTTCTTTTCCAAGGGTCAAACGCATACCACTTATCATTTCATGCATGCAAAGTGACATTTCCCTCTCATCCAGAAGATATAACCAATAACTATGCATAATATTCTCCCAAGATAAAGCTAATACCATAGCTAATCCATTTATGTTGGAAAAATACATATTATTTTGCCCAAAAGAGGGCTAACACAATAAATATTATGTGATTTCATCCTCGTTTTCTCTAGAAATCTAATACTCAAAACTATATTTTTCCCATGCATAAAAGCATATATGTTTCTCTAAATAATATTACATAATAAAGCATGTGATTACCCTTTTTCCTCTCCAAGAATATAATCCAATAATGCATACAAGGATATATTTTTCTCTTCTATTCATTTTGAAGAGTTTTAACACAATAATTATTTCCTTGCATACAAGTATGTAATGTTCCAAATGGGAAAAAGTAGGCTCAGTAGGGAATATCCTAAGATATTCCACTATGGAATCACAACAATATGGAATTACACCAATAGATCTAAACCAGAGATAGACTGGCAGGGCATTTACTACATGTATCACCTTCACAAGGAAGGGTGAAATCCAGAGGCTTCCTGGCCCATTCCAGACTCTGTCTATAGAAGAATGGTTAAACACAGCAAGTGCGGGAATGACACAATCCTATTAGATTTTTTTGCTCTTAGGAACCTTAGATCTATAGATCAAAACAATGGATCCAAAAGAGAAGTAAAAACCAACCAAGGAAGAAGCGCTAAATTCCACTGTCAGGAAAATCTGCAATAGGCTCAAGGAGGACATTGTATAAGAAAGCCAGTGTGAAAATAACATAGAACAGGGTTGGGTTCCCTTATTTTAGGCTGTGGCAGACCTCAAGAAAAGTTTCAGCAAAAATAAATGAGTTTAGAGGTTTTAACAGATCTCCCACAATCAACACTAGCTGAAAATCAGCTAAAGGAGAGAGTTGGTAAATAGAGAAACCGTCCTTTAGGAATTGCGCAGTTTCTGCTGGAAGACACTAGAAATGAGCCATTACACTCATGTTATAGTATGGCATCAAGAAATCAGATATATAATCAAGTTCCTTTGTATAGGCATTGGATTTACTTGAAGCAAAAGCAATAATCCTTCAAAAATAATAGCAGAAACAATTGGAAAAGTTGCAGAAATACTTGACAGCATTTTATATGAGGAGCTTCAGCTGCTTTAGGTTAATATTCAGATCTACAACTGATATATGGCTGAAACATCAGATCCATACCAGATCTGGAACTACTCAGCCTTCTAAACAAGATCCCCTTGGGGTTTTATCAAAGTAATGCATAAATAAGTGTAGATCTAGCTTTTAATACACTGAAATTTTTATTGCAAATAAATACAATCGTTATATAATCAAGGTCCATATGCAAAAAAATATATTTTCAAAGAATATGGCTACTCATCTCTTGATGCATGCTTGAAATACTCTCTTCCTCTTCCTTGGCTCCATTCTCCATCTATTCTCCCATTTCCCTCTTCTATTTCCCTCATGGGATTATAATAAAATAGAATTAATTAAAATGGAATATATTTTATAAATCCTAAAAGTATTCCAACTTTTTTCTAAATCATAAAATAATTCCATCTTTTTTAAATCATAAAAGCATTCCAGTTTTTCTAAATCACAAAAGCAATCCATAAAGCCTCTATAAATCTGATTTTCCCTAAATCAGAAAAGCATTCCATAAATCCCTCATGCTTTTATTTTTAAAGGTAGATTTTCTTTTTCCTTATGAGAAAAATATCACTTATCCATAATTTTTCCAAATCTATTACTCATAATTTCTAAAACTCATAAAATAGACCAACTTGGAAATATAATTTATTTCCATAGAAGAATTTAAATTATTCTAAATAAAATAATTAAGAAATAATTCTTCCAATATTCTTATAATTAGGAATTACAAGAATATTCGTCATGTAATATCAATATAATAATTAATAATATTTAATTATTTGATAACCCTCATTTTATGAGAGTTTTTACGGTGGCTTACGCGAGGGATATTACAAACTCCCCCCCTTAAAGAGAACATCGTCCTCAATGTTCTTCTTTTGTTGGAACATTAACCTTTAATTTTCATTTCCAATTATTTAGGAAATGTAAAATAATACCTAAATCATAATACTTTCACAAAAACTCAGGGAGGACTTATCCCTTTAATCATCAAAATGATAAGAAAAACTCTATCAAGTGCACGTTGTATTTTATTTAGGAGTTACACTAGTCTTTCTCTCCCACTAGTGTTTTTGAAAATTACTGTCTTTCTCTCCCACAATAATTTCAATCTAATTCAAACTCATGGTATTTATCTCCAACCATTTCCTTTGCAAATTACTGTCTTTCTCTCCCACAGTAATTTCATTCAAATTCAAACTCATGTCACTAATCTTCAGCCATGTTCCTCTAATATGTCAGGAATTTAAAGTTCAATAAATCATCATTTTATCTAACACGAGTTATTTCAGTCGCCTATATATTTCAATTAATTTCCTCTATGCATGCATATAGATCAGCCATTTATGACATGTTCATTTGCTTATAAAAACACAACCTATTTCATCTAAATTGTTGCGAAGATAATTTAATATATCATGCATGCAAAAATATAGCACATGCAACAACTTTGAGACATGAAATTTACTGTCTATTGTAACATCCAACATCTTTAGATAATTTGAAACTTGAAACTTGCATATTCCACCCCACCGTGAACTATCTCCAATAGTTACCCACCGAGCTAAGATTTACTTGCCACTAGAATCAATAACCTCATTGATTCCTTGGTGATTTCTTCCCAACAGATTTTTAGCAGCATCCTGCTTTAAGGTCTACCAACCTTTTTGCCTAGGCCTTTTTGTTTTATATTTTTCGAAAAAGATACTTTTCTTTTTCTTTAAAGCATGCCTTTCTCTCCCGCTATGCTTTATTTTACCCCACTTAGTATTTATCTCCAACTAAGTCATTAACATAATTTTTCTCTCCCATTATGTTAATATTTCCTCTTTATTATTTTCTCCTAGGGATTTTTAGGAGACTTTTAGGGAAGGTCCATGTTGAAATTAACCACCAATAGCTTTCCATAAGCTGGCAAGAAGTCTTCTAAAACTCTAGAGTTATTTCTTGAATACCCCAACTAAAGTATTCATTAACTCAACAATAAAATAAAATATTACCTCATTACATCAATCCCATCATAGCTTCCATAGCCATTGAACCCAATAAAAATTCAATGTCTAAAAATAGTCAATGTCTACAAATCCACTGTAATTTACATAATTTTCCATTTGCATATTATCATTAAGGCAGAGGAACATTTATGTACACCATGCATCTATACTTGACCCACAACATGGGGTCCACAATTTGTCAAAGCACATTGACAACAATTCATCGCATGTAATATAGGTGGTATACATTCAAAATTTCCACATAATAATAATAATCATGTAGCTTAGAAAAAATACATTAACATATGTTGCATACCATAGCATGATACTTTATTTAAGGTCTCACCTTAGCAACCATCAATATTGTAGAGAATTAACAGTCCCATTGAACACTAGGACACAAAATGTGATTCTTTTTTTTTTCGCTTCCCATTAGCTTGCAACCATATAATCGACAACCATTGAGGAATTTTGTGAAAATAATTTGCAATCATGAAATCTACAATCACTGCAGACTTTTTTTTCAAATAGTGTGCAAGCATGCAATCTACAACCAATTTGACATTCCATCAAACAATTTTCAAGCATGCAATCTACATCCATTGAGGAATTTTAACAACAATTTTCAAGCATGCAATCTATGGTGGATAAGGCATTCTTCCAAATATTTGGCAAGCATACAATCTACTACCATTGAGGGACTAGTTAGCAGAGATGAAATGAATTTCCATAAATATGTTTATACTATCATAGAGATAGTAAAACTAGAATTTCTAGAACATCATGAATCATATTAATATCATCAATGGTAAAATTTCTGCTAATAACAGAACCGACAATCCCTACAAAAGCGTCTAATCAGGAAATTTGACCAAATTATGGATCCATTTCTAAACATAACCTTTTCTTGGAATCACCATGGGGGTTACATGATCTCAAGGTATGAAAACCCCTTGATATTAAAGATTAATCACATCCAAAACTTCCACGGATGAAATTATTTAAAATAAAAAAACCGTGGATCTCAATTACCAATTTTTGTCGAACACATGGAATGCAAACTTTCCTCTACAACTCTAAATGAAGAAAGAGAACCACAATTATGCTACTATGATTTTTTCATTGAATTTAAGTTCACTATGTAAGTTCTGTTTCACTCGTTGCTTATTTTTAACAACTAAAGAGTTTCGTTCAAATATATATATATTTTGTTTTCCACATTCCATTGTCCTCTTCAGGGTCAAACCCAACTTCTATATTATTTAGTTATATACATGTATTCATTATTTATAGGTAGTGTATGATAAATTTAGCCATGTTTTTCCATTTTTTTTCTTCTTATGCACCATAATAATTTTTCTCATATTATGCATGCAAAGGTTGGTAATTAATCTGCAATATAAACAATGAGTGCTCAAGATGGTTCATAGGTACAATAGAAGTTTTATTGTATTTTATCCACATCCATATTCAAATTTCATGAGCAAAACTTTTAAAGAAACATTATAACTGTCTACTCTTTCATGCAGTCATTAATCATGCAACATGCATCTCATGTTAATTGTAGTATACTACAAGTTTAATTAAAATCATACCTGAGATGATGTCCACTAGCATCATACCTCTACTTCCGTTTTGCATAACGATTCCCAAAAGGTGCCAGTGTTGCAACCTTTTGCTTTGATACCATTTGTAACATACCCCGATAACCTCACAGAAAAACAGTTAGAGTTAGGAAATTTTTTCAACATTTACAAATGTGTAACTTTATAAATTACTTTTTATATTTATGCATTAACCATTTGAATAACCATCATCATCACATAGAGAAATATTTAGTAAAAATAACAGTGAGTTACACAGCCCTTAATTTTCCTTGTGGTAGCATATTAACTTAATTTTCCTGCTATAACTATTCATCGATCCCATGATCATTTTAAATCAATTAGTAAATCACCTAATTGATAATACTTAACCCCTTCATCATAGAAATAATTAACATCATTAAAGCCTGATAAGAAAATCACATCATTGAACGGAAGTAACACCCACGAAACCCCCTAGGGTGAAAACAAATAAGCGTTAATTTTATTATTAAGCATCAAGTGAAGTTGTCACCCCTCACTCAATGGTTATAAAGTCCATCCATAAACCATTGTCATAAAAAAATTTACATATAAAAATAATCTTAAAACAAAACATAATAGCTATAGCTATTATCTGTCGTGATACCATTACCCCGCGAATCATCAATGAACATCGCTTTGTATTAGAAGATATTTTCCTTGAGGATCATTGTGCAATTGGAACTACTAAACCTGCATGGACTACCAACTCTTTATCTTCCACAATGTTAAACTTGAAATTTCCTTTTCTCAAGTCATCCTTCTTTCCTGCCATTTCTGTCATCAGCACACTTGATATCATGATTAGATAAAATATTAATAAACCAATAATCAATCTCTATTTGTGACACTTCAACAAATATTTGTATGCATGTATAAAACATCACCACATTGACATTAGTTTCCTTATTTCACATCATTTCACATGCATTAGTAACAAATAAATCACTATCAAGAATTCTCTTTCTAAAAAAAACTAACAAAATATTGCATGCACTTTCATATTATTTCCAAAAGAAAGCTAACATACTATATAATAATATTGTGCATGCAAATGCATAACAAGATTTAAAGATAACTATCCCAACAAGAAATTTTTATTTTTTCCTACTCTTATGTTTTCTTTTCAAATTGGATTAATGCAATAGATGTTATACTTATGCAATTGAATACATATTCTTTTCCAAAAACATATTTTCCACCCAAGATCTATTCATAATGGTTATTATCTATAGCAACGCCAACTCTATTTCAAACAAAGTTAATATACAACTTATAGTTTTTTGCATGAAATAACATATCTTGTTCTTCCTCCATGTAAAACATATTTTTCTTTCCAAAAGAAGCTAAATAAATATTTCATGGAAAAATAAACACATTTCTTTTCGAAGGGTCAAACGCATACCACTTATTATTTCATGCATGCAAAGTGACATTTCCCTCTCATCCAAAAGATATAACCAATAGATATAAATAATATTCTCCCAAGATAAAGTTAATACCATAGCTAATCCCTTTAGGTTTGCAAAATACATATTATTTTTCCCAAAAGAGGGCTAACATAATAAGTATTATGTGATTTCATCTTCGTTTTCTCTAGAAATCTAATACTCAAACTTATATTTTTCCCATGCATACAAGCATATATGTTTCTCTAAGTAATATTACATAATAAAGAATGTGATTACCCTTTTTACTCTCCAATAATCTAATCCAATAATGCATAAAGGGATATATTTTTCTCTTCTATTCATTTTGAAGATTTTTAACACAATAATTATTTCCTTGCATACAATTATGTAATGTTCCAAATGAGAAAAAAATAGGCTCAGTAGGGAATATATTAAGATATTACACTATGGAATCATATCAATATGGAATTACAACAATAGATATAAACCAGAGATAGACTGGTAGGGCATTTACTGGATGCATCACCTTCACAAGGAAGGGTGAAATCCAGAAGTTTCCTAGCCCATTCCAGACTCTATCTATAGAAAAATGGTGAAACGCAGCAAGTGTGGGAATGACACACTCCTATTAGAGTTTTCTTCTCTTAGAAACCTTAGATCTATAGATATAAACAATGGATCCAAAAGAGAAGAAAAAACCAACCAAGGAAGAAGCGGGAAATTCCATTCTTAGGAAAATCTGCAATAGGCTCAAGGAGGACGCTGTATAGGAAATCCAGTGTGAAAATAACATAGACCAGGGTTGGGTTCCATTATTTTAGGTTGTGTGGGACCTCCAAGCATAGTTTCAGAAAAAATAAATGAGTTTAGAGGGTTTAAACAGATCTCCCACAGTCAACACTAGATGAAAATCAGCTAAAGGATAGAGCTGGTAAATAGAGAAACCCTCCTTCAAGAATTGCGCAGTTTCTATTGGAAGACACTGGAAATCAGCCATTAGAATAATGTTATTGTATGAAATCAAGAAATCAGATCTATAATTAAGTTCCTTTGTAGAAGCATTTGATTTACTTGAAGCAAGAGCAAGAATCCTTCAGAAATAATAGCATAAACAAATGGAAAAGCCACAGAAAGACTTGACAACATTTTACATGAGGAGCTTCAGCTACTGTAGGTTAATATTAATATATACAACTGATATATGGCTGACACATCAGATCTGTACCAGATCTGGAACTACTCAGCCTTCTACAGAAGATCCCCTTGGGGTTTTATCAAAATAATGCATAAATAAGTGTAGATATAGATTTTAATACATTGAACTTTTTATTGCAAATAAATTCAATCATTATAGAATCATGGCCCATATGCAAACAAAAATATTTTCAAAGAATATGGTTACTTATCTCTTGATGCATGCTTGGAATACTCTCTTCCTCTTCCTTGGCTCCATTCTCCATGTATTCTCCCCTTCCCCTCTTCTATTTCCCTCATAGTCTTATCATAAATAGAATGAATAGAATGGAATAGATTTTATAAATCATAAAATTATTCCAACTTTTTTTTAAATAAAATAATTCCATCTTTTATAAATCATAAAAGCATTCCAGTTTTTCTAAATCATAAAATTATTCCATCTTTTTTCTAAATCATAAAAGAATTCCATCTTTTTTAAATCATAAAAGAATCCTAGCTTTTCTAACTCACAAAATCAATCCACAAATCTCTCATGCTTTTATTTTTAAAGCTATATTTGTTTTTTCCTTGTGAGAAAAATATCACTTATCCATATTTTTTTCCAAATCTATTACTCATTATTTCTAAAACCAAACTTTTACTCATTATTTCTAAAACTCATAAAATATACCAACACGGAAATATAATTTATTTCCATAGAAGAATTTAAATTATTCTAAATAAAACAATTAAGAAATAATTCCTCTAATATTCTTATAATTAAGAATTACAAGAATATTCTTCATGTAATATCAATATAATAATTAATAATATTTAATTATTTAATAACCCTCATTTTATGAGAGTTTTTATGGTGGCTTACGTGAGGGATATTACAAACTCACCCCCTTAAAGAGAACATCATCCTCGATGTTCTTTTCTTGTTGGAACATTAGCCTTTAATTTTCATTAGCAATGATTTAGGAAATGTAAAATAATACCTAAATCATAATACTTTCACAAAAACTCAATGACAACTTAGCCCTTTAATCATCAAAATGATAAGAAAAACTCTATCAAGTGCAAGTTGCATTTTATTTAGGATTTACACTAGTCTTTCTTTCCCACTAATGTTTTGGAAATTACTGTCTTTCTCTCCCACAATAATTTCAATCAAATTCAAACTCATGGTATTTATCTCCAACCATTTCCTTTGCAAATTACTATCTTTCTCTCCCACAGTAATTTCATTCAAATTCAAACTCATGGAATTAATATCCAGCCATGTTCCTCTAATATGTCAGGAATTAAAGTTCAACAACTCATTATTTTATGAGTTATTTCAGTTGCTTATATATTTCAATTAATTTTCTCTATGCATGCATATAGATCAGTCATTTATGGCATGTTCATTTGCTCATAAAAACACAACCTATTTCATCAAAATTGTTGCTAAGATAATTTAATATATCATGCGTGCAAAACTATAACACATGCAACAACTTTGAGACATGAAATCTACAGTCTATTGTAACATCCAACATCTTTAGATAATTTTGAGCATAGACATAATTTCATTTAACTGTAGTTAATATTTGGGAGTTACTGAGGAACCCAGCATATTCCACCCAACCATGAACTATCTCCAATAGTTACCCGCCGAGCTAAGATCTACTTGCCACTATAATCAACAACCTCATTGATTCCTTGGTGATTTCTTCCTAGCATATTTTTAATAGTGTCCTGCTTTAAGGTCTGCCAACCTTTTTGCCTAGGCATTTTTGTTTTATATTTTTTGAAAAAGATATTCTTCTTTCTCTTTAAAGCACCTCTTTCTCTCCCGCTATGTTTTATTTTACCCCACTTAGTATTTATCTCCAACTAAGTCATTAACATAATCTTTCTCTCCCATTATGTTAATATTTCCTCTTTATTATTTTCTCCTGGGGATTTTTAGGAGACTTTTAGGGAAGGTCCATGTTGAACTTAACCACCAATAGCTTTTCATAAGCTGGCAAGAAGTCTTCTAAAACTCTAGAGTTATTTCCTGAATACCCCAACCAACGTATTCATTAAATCAACAATAAAATAAAATATTACCTTATTACATCAATCCCATCATAGCTTCCATAGCCATTTAATCCAATAAAAATTCAATGTCTAAAAATAGTCAATGTCTACAAATCCACTGTAATTTACATAACTTTCCATTTGCATATTATCATCAGGGCAAAGGAACATTTATGTACACCATGCATCTATACTTGACCCACAACATGGGTCCCACGATTTGTCAAAGTACATTGACAATAATTCATCACATATAATATAGGTGGTATACATTTCAAATTTCCACATAATAATAATCATGTAACTTAGAAAAAAGACATTAACATATGTTGCATACCATAGCATGATACTTTATTTAAGGTCTCACCTTAGCAGCCATCAATATTGTAGAGAACTAACATTCCCATTGAACACTAAGACACAAAATGTGATTCTTTTTTTTTTTTTTTTCGCTTACCATTAGCTTGCAACCATATAAGCGACAACCATTGAGGAATTTTGTGAAAATAATTTGCAATCATGAAATCTACAATCACTGCAGACTTTTTTTTTCAATTAGTGTGCAAGCATGCAATCTACAACCAATTCGACATTCCATCAAAAAATTTCCAAGCATGCAATCTACATCCATTGAGGAATTTTAACAACAATTTTCCAGCATGCAATCTATGGTGGATAAGGCATTCTTCCAAATAGTTGGCAAGCATACAATCTACTACCATTGAGGGACTAGTTAGCAGAGATGAAATAAATTTCCATAAATATGTTTATACTATCATAGAGATAGTAAAACTAGAATTTCTAGAACATCATGAATCATATTAATATCATCAATGGTAAAATTTCTGCTAATAACAGAACCAACAATCCCTACAACAGCGTCTAATCAGGAAATTTGACCAAATTATGGATCCATTTCTAAACATAATTTTTTCTTGGAATCACCATGGGGGTTACATGATCTCAAGGTATGAAAACCCCTTGATATTAAAGATTAATCACATCCAAAACTTCCATGGATGAAATTATTTAAAATACAAGACCATGGATCTCAATTACCACTTTTTGTCGAACACATTGAATGCAAACTTTCCTCTACAACTCTAAATGAAGAAAGAGAACCCACAATTATGCTACTATGTTTTTTTTCATTGAATTTAAGTTCACTACGTGAGTTCTATTTCACTCGTTTCTTATTTTTAACAACTAAAGAGGTTCATTCAAGTATATATATATTTTGTTTTCAACATTCCATTGTCCTCTTCAGGGTCAAACCAAACTTCTATATTATTTAGCTATCACACCAACCATACATGTATTCATTATTTATAGGTAGTGCATGATAACTTTAGCCATGTTTTTCCATTTTTTTTTCCTATGCACCATAATAATTTTTCTCACATTATGCATGCAAAGGTTGGTAATTAATCTACAATATAAACAGTGAGTGCTCAAGATGGTTCATAGGTACAATAGAAGTTTTATTGTCTTTTATCCACATCCATATTAAAATTTCATGAGCACAACTTTTAAAGAAACATTATAAATGTCTAGTCTTTCATGCAGTCATTAATCATGCAACATGCATCTCATGTTAATTGTAGTATACTACAAGTTTAATTAAAATCATACCTGAGATGATGCCCACTAGCATCATACCTCTACTTCCTTTTTGCATAATGATTCCCAAAAGGCGCCAGTGTTGCAACCTTTTGCTCTGATACCATTTGTAACATACCCCGATAACCTCGTAGAAAAATACTTAGAGTTAGGAAATTTTTTCGACATTTACGAATGTGTAAATTTATAAATTACATTTTATATTTATGCATTAACCATTGGAATAACCATCATCATCACATAGATAAATATTTAGTAAAAATAATAGTGAGTTACACAGCCCTTAATTTTCCTTGTGGTAGCATATTAACTTCATTTTCCTACTATAACTATTCATCGCTCCCATGATCATTTTAACTCAATTAGTAAATCACCTAATTGATAATATAACATCACATCATGAAATAAATTAACATCATTAAAATGACACAATGAACAATCACATCATTAGACACCGATATACCCTGGAAACCCCGTAGGGTGAAAACCAGCAAACGTTTAATTTTATTATTAAACGCTCGTGAGGGTTGTCACCCCTCACTCAATGGGTATAAGGGAGTCCATCCCTCGACCATTGTCATAAAATTTACATATAAAAATAATCTTAAACAAAACATAACTAGCTATAAGCTATTACAATCATCATGATACCATTTACCCACGAATCATCAATCTCTGTGTTTGTATTCAGACTATTTCCTTCAGGGGATCATTGTGCAATTGGAACTACTAAACCTGCATGGACTAAAAACTCTTTATCTTCCACAATGTTAAACTTGAAATTTCCCTTTCTCAAGTCATCCTTATTTCCTGCCATTGTTGTCGTCAGCACACTTGATATCATGATTAGATAAAATATTAATAAACCAATAATCAATCTCTATTTGTGACACTTCAACAAATATTTGTATGCATGCATAAAACATCACCACATTGACATTGGTTTCCTTATTTAACATCATTTCACATGCATTAGTAACAAATAAATCAATATCAAGTATCCTCTTTCCACCAAACACTAACAAAATCTCGCATGCACTTTCATATTATTTCCAAAAGAAAGCTAACATACTATATAATAATACCGTGCATACAAATGCATAACAAGATTTTCAAGATAACTATCCCAACAAGAAATTTTTCTTTTTGCCTACTCTTATGTTTTCTTTTCAAAATGGATTAATGCAATAGATGTTATACTTATGCATGTGAATACATGTTCTTTTCTAAAAACATATTTTCCACCCAAGAGCGATTCATAATGGTTATTATGTATAACAATGCCAACTCTATTTCAAACAAAGTTAACATACAAGTTATAGTTTTGTTCATGCAATAACATATCTTGTTCTTCCTACATGTAAAACATATATCTCTTTCCAAAAGAAACCAAATAAATATTTCATGGAAAAATAAACACATTTCTTTTCCAAGGGTCAAACGCATACCACTTATCATTTCATGCATGAAAAGTGACATTTCCCTCTCATCCAGAAGATATAACCAATAACTATGCATAATATTCTCCCAAGATAAAGCTAATACCATAGCTAATCCCTTTAGGTTGGAAAAATACATATTATTTTTCCCAAAAGAGGGCTAACACAATAAATACTATGTGATTTCATCTTCGTTTTCTCTAGAAATCTAATACTCAAAACTATATTTTTGCCATGCATAAAAGCATATATGTTTCTCTAAATAATATTACATAATAAAGCATGTGATTACCCTTTTTCCTCTCCAAGAATATAATCCAATAATGCATACAAGGATATATTTTTCTCTTCTATTCATTTTGAAGAGTTTTAACACAATAATTATTTCCTTGCATACAAGTATATAATGTTCCAAATGGGAAAAGTAGGCTCAGTAGGGAATATCATAAGATATTCCACTATGGAATCACAACAATATGGAATTAAACCAATATATCTAAACCAGAGATAGACTGGCAGGGCATTTACTAGATGTATCACCTTCACAAGGAAGGGTGAAATCCAGAGGCCTCCTGGCCCGTTCCAGACTCTGTCTATAGAAGAATGGTGAAACACAGGAAGTGTGGGAATGACACAATCCTCTTAGATTTTTTTGCTCTTACGAACCTTAGATCTATAGATCTAAACAATGGATCCAAAAGAGAAGTAAAAACCAACCAAGGAAGAAGCGCTAAATTCCACTCTCAGGAAAATCTGCAATAGGCTCAAGGAGGACATTGTATAAGCAAGCCAATGTGAAAATAACGTAGAACAGGGTTGGGTTCCCTTATTTTAGGTTGTGTCAAGCCTCAAGAAAATTTTCAGCAAAAATAAATGAGTTTAGAGGTTTTAACAGATCTCCCACAATCAACACTAGCTGAAAATCAGCTAAAGGAGAGAGTTGGTAAATAGAGAAACCATCCTTTAGGAATTGCGCAGTTTCTGCTGGAAGACACTAGAAATCAGCCATTACACTCATGTTATAGTATGGCATCAAGAAATAAGATATATAATCAAGTTCCTTTGTATAAGCATTGGATTTACTTGAAGCAAGAGCAAGAATCCTTCAAAAATAATAGCAGAAACAATTGGAAAAGCTGCAGAAATACTTGACAGCATTTTATATGAGGAGCTTGAGCTGTTGTAGGTTAATATTTAGATCTACAACTGATATATGGCTGAAACATCAGATCCATACCAGATCTGGAACTACTCAGCGTTCTAAACAAGATCCCCCTGGGGTTTTATCAAAATAATGCATAAATAAGTGTAGATCTAGCTTTTAATACACTGAAATTTTTATTGCAAATAAATTCAATCATTATATAATCAGGGTCCATATGAAAAAAAAAATAATTTTCAAAGAATATGGTTACTCATCTCGTGATGCATGCTTGAAATACTCTCTTCCTCTTCCTTGGCTCCATTCTCCATGTATTCTCCCATTTCCCTCTTCTATTTCTCTCATGGGATTATAATAAAATAGAATTAATTAAAATGGAATATATTTTATAAATCCTAAAAGTATTCCAAATTTTTTCTAAATCATAAAATAATTCCATATTTTCTAAATCATAAAAGTATTCCAGCTTTTCTAAATCACAAAAGCAATCCATAAAGCCTCCATAAATCTGATTTTTCCTAAATCAGAAAAGCATTCCATAAATCCCTCATGCTTTTATTTTTAAAGGTATATTTTCTTTTTCCTTGTGAGAAAAATATCACTTATCCATACTTTTTCCAAATCTATTACTCATTATTTCTAAAACTAATTTATTTATATAATTTATTTCCATAAAAGAATTTAAATTATTCTAAATAAAATAATTAAGAAATAATTCTTCCAATATTCTTATAATTAAGAATTACAAGAATATTCGTCATGTAATATCAATATAATAATTAATAATATTTAATTATTTGATAACCCTCATTTTATGAGAGTTTTTACGGTGGCTTACGCGCGGGATATTACAATATCATGGTTTACATAATTGCTGAGCAGAGGTGGGTCCCTTGTTCCATAAACAAGGGAACTCATACATTAATGTTTGGTTTGGCCATGACCTTAAAATTGGATGATGATAATAATAATTATACAACTTGAGTGAGGCTAATGGTTAGCAACATGTCTTTCCTCCTAAGAGGTTGCAAGGTCAAAACTAGAGAATGTAGCGTATGTGGATTTTAGAGAAATTAGACCAAAAAAATCTACAAACTTTCAAAAATAACACTAAAAACAATTTATATTAAAACTAAATTATAATTAATAAAATATTTAATAATATTCAATTAAATTTATATCAATAATTAAAAAAATATTTTAAATACAAATTTTGACACTTCTTAATGAATTAAATATAAAAATAAAATGCCTAATAAAATCAGTATAAAAATCTAAATATATGGAGGGTGTTTCCACTTTGACCGTTGTTATGACTAATATTTCAAGGGAGGTTATTTATTTATTTATTTACTAATTACACTTTGATTATATATTATCATTTGTCTCATTGATCACTTTACCAGTTCCTAGAATTTAAATAATGTATAAAAAAATATTATTATAGTCGTTAAACTAGTTTTCTTTAACATTCATTGGTGTTTAGATAGTTCCACTTAGGAATGGGAGAGTTGAATATTTGGATGGCATTAATTCAACTAGTTTTCGTTCACATTAATTTGTATTTAGACAGTTATAGTTATACATAGGAGAGTTTAATATTTTGGATGGCGTGAGAGTTTACACCCATAAATTTATTAAGGATTAAGGATGTTATTGACAAATAAATTTATTAAGGATACTATTGACCAATGTGAAAATTATATCAATTTTTTTTATTTATTTGAATTTAGTTTTAGTATGGGAAAATTTTAAAATTCTAAATTCATATTATGAGTATAAAAAAAAAAAAAATCTTATTTTTAAATTGATACAAATGTTTGAAAATTATATCAGTTTTTTTGAAAAACTTGAATTTAGTTTTAGTATAGGAAAATTTTAAAATTCTATATTTATATTATGAGTTTAAAAGCAAATTTTATTTTTAAATTAAAACAAATGTTTGAGTATGATGTAAATCAATACAAATAAAATTGGGTGTAATGTCTTATGATGTAATCACTCATATTTGATTGAATATGAACTGTAATACTATAGCGTTATTTTCTTACTGAAAAAAAAAAATGTTTGAGAATATTATTGTAAAATTCTTCTAATCTATAATAATTATATATAGATTCTAGAATTTTTAGTGATATTTTAGGAAAATTAGTAGAATGAAAAACATTATTAGTTAAAACTAAAAATATTATTCTTTATAATTTGACTTGGTACTTGGAATGCCCAATGAATGAAAATATTAAACAACGAAAATAGAGCTTCTTTTTTTCCCTCCTAAACTCATTTATTTTAAATTTCAATAATATCAACCTTTTTAAAATGGGTTAAGATTAAGAAGAAATGGGTTAAGATTAAGAAGAAATAAGTTTTTACTTATTACATTGAATTATATTTTCTTAGGAATCTCTAGTAATTTTGGAAAAAAATTTAGGAAAAAAATTTCAATTTTATTATTATTTTTAATTACTCCATTAGATCATAGTATTAATTTGTTTTATTCTTTTTTTGGATAAAAATGATAATCTTATTCAAATATTAAGCAAGAAATCTTAAGCTAGCCCTGTTTAATTTGTATGTTCCTATGCACTATGAAGAGAAGAAAGAATGCTGGAATACACAGCACTTTCGGACTATTTGGAGCTTCTCAATCCTATGAATATAGTCATAGGAGGAGACCTGAACATAATTTTAGACCCCAAAGAAAAGAGAGGAGGGACCTCTTTGAGAGACCCCTTCCTCGCCACAGTGGAAAACCTCATCCAACAATGGGACTTAGTAGACTTCAAACCAGTGAAAGGAGAATACACCTGGACTAACAATAGAGTAGGAGAACACCACATTTCTGCAAGGCTGGACAAATTCCTCATCAGCAGTTCTATTATGATGGATAAAAGAATTGTTTTTTCTAATATTCTTCCTAAACTAACCTCAGATCACAAGAAAATATTATTATGCCTAAAGGAAGAAGAAGACCTCGGCCCCCTTCCTTTTCGTTTCAGTCCTCTTTGGGCAGAAAGGGAAGGGTTCTATGAAACTGTTGAAACAGCTTGGAGAATAGATGTTCTAGGCTCACCAAGTTACGTCTGGGAACAAAAAATGAAAAACACTAAGAAGGCATTAAAAGAATGGATAAAGAAAGCCAGCAACACTCCCACTAGTCAGCAAAAAGATGCAGTCAACCAGTTGAAAGAACTCCAAGTGGAAATGGAAGAGAAAGACATCTCATCCAAGGATCTAGATAACGAAAAAATTTCTCAAATGAAAACATATAATGCATTTAGAAGCGAGGAATAATATTGGTGCATCAAGTCCCTCAGCTTGTGGCTCAAAGCTGGGGACAAAAACACCAAATATTTTCATAGAAAATACAGGGCTCATCTTTCGTGAAACCACATTGCAGAAATCATCACAACTAGTGGACAGGTATGCAGAAGATTTGAGAAAATTAAGGAAGCAGCTGTGAATCACTTCCATAACCTTCTTAGTGCAGAAAAGGACGGGAGTGAGGAAGATATTGCAGAATTTCTCACAAACATTCCACATCTGGTCAGCGCAGAAGACAACAACACTCTATTGAGCCATGTCACAGAAGAAGAGATTGCAGACATTGTTTGGTCCATGGAGCCTGACAAAGCACCCGGCACTGATGGGTTTTCAATACATTTTTATAGAAAATGCTGGGAGCTAATTAAATCTGATCTCATAAGAATGGTTCATGGGTTCATGAGGAAGGCTAAGATAGGAGGCGGTATAAACTCCACCTTCCTTGCCCTAATTCCAAAGGAGGGAAGCCCAAGCTCTTTTGACAGGTATAGGCCAATTTCTCTGTGTAACTCGTCCTACAAGATTGTGGCCAAGCTGCTAGCGAATAGAATTAAGCCCCTCCTGCAAAAAATCATCTCCCCTGCCCAAGGGGGATTTGTGAAAGGAAGACACATACTGGATAACGTCATACAAGTTCAGGAAGCTCTGCATCCATTCACTCACACAAAGAACAAGGTATGCTCATAAAACTTGACATGTGCAACGCATTTGACAGAGTCAATCGTTCTTTCTTGTATAGGGTCCTTTTATCTTTTGGTTTCAGTCAGGACTTCATTAATCTTATCAAAGCATGTCTGGAAAAGATATGGATTGCACCCATGATAAACGGTAGACCTACTAATTTCTTCTTAGCCACCAGCGGTTTGAGACAGGGCTGCCCCCTTTCACCCTTTCTCTACATTCTGATGGAAAAATCCTTGAGCAGAAAATTGACTTTGGAAAAACAAAAGGGCTGTCTACCAGGGATCAGAATTGTGAAAGGAATAGACCCTGTGAATCACGCACTTTTCGCCGACGATTCATTATTGCTTGGAGGGACCTCTCCAAGAATAGCTAAATCCTTCAGAGCTATACTCCAGAAATATTGTAGCATCTCAGGAGCACTGGTGAGTGAAAGGAAAAGTGTTGTGTATGGGTGGAACATAGAGCAGCACAAAATTGAGACAATTGCAAACGATCTGGGGTATACAGGACATACAGATTGGGAAAAAATAAAATATTTTGGACTTCCTATCACGCTTGGCTCGAACAGAAATTACCTGTGGGAGGAAGTTTTATCGAAATTTAAAAGGAAGATCACTGCGTGGGGAGGTTTCTGGGTAACCTCTGGGGCAAATTAATGCTCATAAAATCAGTCCTCTTAGCTCTGCCCACATATCAAGCGTCCCTCATGCTGGCTCCAAAGCTTATCTCTGATGAAATCTCCAGACTCATGCACAATTTCTTGTGGAATGGTGGGAGAGGAAACTCCAACAGATTTCATTTAATAAGCTGGGATATGGTGATACGTCTGCTGGCAGAGGGAGGTCTTCAAATTCGAGACCCTGTCCATGCAAATTTAGCTCTGGGCTGTAAGTTATTATGGCAAATTCATGAAGAGCCTTCTCATCCAGTGAGTCAAATCTTTAAATTGAAATATCTCAAAAATCAGTCTATTAAAACCTTCAACACGGAGAAATCCCCAAAAGGAACTCAGGTTTGGAAATTGTGTAATAGAGGTATTGAATTTTTCAGATCCCACTTATATCAGATCCTTGGTAATGGTAAAAAAACAAAGTTATGGAAAGACAGCGTTATGGGACATCGCCCTCTTGCAGAAAACCATGAGATTACTAAGGTAAGAGTCTAGCTACAGTCAAAAGGCATAAGGAAAATCGAAGACATCTCCAGCTGGGACGGAAAAGGGAACTGGCAATGTTGGACTTTTCCCAGAATCCCTGAACATTTAAACGCACAGCTAGACGTTCTTCAAGCTGCAATCTCTGACTTTGCCCCGGTGCACTCAGAAGACGAAGATGTTTAGGGCTGGGGTAAGACCAGAGTATACACAGTCAGTCAAGGATATTATCAGATGCAGAGTCAAAAGGATTCGCCACACCCAGAATCCATGTGGAAAAATATTTGGGACAACTTTGGCATTCCCAAAATCAATTTCTTCTTCTGGACTCTGTTCCACAACAAAATTTCAACTGGTGATAATTTGTGTAAGAGGAACATAGCTGGACCGCATAGATGCGTCCTTTGTAAAAAGCCTTGGAAACTGCAAATCATTTGTTTTTATCCTGCGATTTTGCAAAGGAGGTGTGGTCTTTCTTCCTCGCCAGGCTGAATGTGTGTCCTCCATCTCACAGCACGATTGAAATCATGTTTTCCTCTTGGAATGATAGATATCCCTTCAGCATAGCTAGCAAATCAATTTGGCAGAAGGTGTGGACAGCTGCACCAATGTATGTATGCTAGAAACTTTGGTTAGCTCGGAACGAAATAATATTCAACAATACAGAATTGCCCGCAGCAAAAGTGGCATACCAGGAAAATAATCTCCTCTTAGAAACTCTGAACCATTCCTCAGTCAAAGACGACAACTCCTTGCGATCTGAAGAAAGGGTGTGGTTGGATGCTTATACATGAAAAGCTAGTCTCCCAGCACTCAACCGCCCAATGCATAAAGGAAAATGGCAGATCCGAGAATCAGAGGATAGCTTCCATCAGTGGTGGAAATCTCAGGGCAAGTGCTCCATTTTTTTCGATGGAGCCTCAAAAGGCAATCCAGGGAGGGCTGGAGCAGGAGGGGTGTTCTTCTTCCAGAATGGGAGAAAAGACGTTTTCAGTTGGGGCCTTGGAATTAAAACCAATAATCAAGCTGAAATTCTCAGCCTCTTGAAAGCCTGTCAAATGGAAAGAAAAGGAAATCCAGATGAAATTCTAATTTTTGGTGATTCAGAACTGCTGATAAAAACGCTGGTTAACAAGAAAAGGCTCAAGGACCTGGTGCTAAACAAACAGATTTCAAGAGTGTTCAGAATTCTGAAAGATTTTCCATCAGTTCAACTCTTCCACATTCTCAGAGGATTAAACAAGGAAGCAGACAGATTGGCGAACATCAGTTGCACTTTACAGGATGGAATGATTAGCATAAATGCAGAAACATCGACCATGGAAATCATCCCCTAAGTAGAAATAGAGCATATGTAATTTCTGAAAATTGTAATGGTTGTTTAGGCTATGCCCAATCTGTTATCCATCAATAAAACATAACCGTTTCAGTTAAAAAAAAAAAATTGGAAAAAAAATGAATAACAACACATAAAAGGAGCAAGGGACAAGCTAGGTAATTTACTAATAAAAAAAACTTTCTAAAAGGACATTTAATTATGATTCTGAAAATTAAATTAAATTTAAAATAATTAAAAGTTGAGTGTGGAAATAAATGGTTGAAATTGCATGAATTTATTAGATTTTGAAATTGTTTTATGTTGTGTCAATTACTTTTTCCTGATTCATTACTTCAATTAGAAATGTTTCAAATTACAATTAGTCTTTCTCGGACTCTCTCTCTCTATCTCTCTCTCCTACTCCCTCTCTCTCTTTCTCTCTCTCTCTCTCTCTCCCTCTTTCTTTCTCTCTCCCTCTCCCTCCTTCTCTCTCCCCCTCTCTCCCTCTCTCTCTCTCTCTCTCTCCCTCTCTACCTCCCTATCCCTTTCCATCTCACTAACCCTCCATCTATCTCCCTACCTCTCCCTCTCTCTCTTTCTTCCTCCCTCCCCCTCCCTCCTTTTGTCTCTCCCTCGCTCCCCTTATATCTCGTCTCTGACACACACACACACACACACACACTCTCTCTCTCTCCCTCCCACCTACCCACGCCCCCCCCCTCTCTCCCTCCCTCTCCCTCCTTCTCTCTCTCTCTCTCTCTCCCTCCCTCCCCCCCTTCCTCCCTATTTCTCTACCCCTCTCTCTCTCTCTCAATCCCACTCCCTCCCTCTCCTCCTCCCTCTATCTCCATCCCTCTACCTCCCTCCCACCCTCTCCCTCTCCCACCCTCTCTCCCACCCTATCTCTCGCCCCCCCTCTCCCACCCTCTCCCTCGCCCCCCCCTCTCCCCCCCTCTCCCACCCTCTCCCTCTCTCCCTCTATCTCCCTCCCTCCCTCTCTCTCTCTCTCTATCTTCCTCCCTCACCCCCTCTCTCTCTCTCCCCTTCTCTCTCTCCCTGTCCCCCTGCCTATCCCCCCCTTTCTCTTCCTCTCTCTATCTCTCTATCTCTCTCTCTCTCTCTCTCTATCTCTCTCTCTCTCTCTCTATCCCTCTCAATTTATGTCCCTCCTAATCCCTCCCTCTCTCCCTCCTGCTCCATCTCTCTTTCCCTCCCTCCCGATCCCTCCTACAACTATCTCCCTCCCTCTCCCTTCCTCTCTCCCTCTCCCTCTCACTCTCTCCCTCCCTCTCTTGCTCTATCCCTCCATCCCCCCCCTCTCTCTCTCTATCTCTCCCGCTCCCTCTCTCTCTCTCTCCCTCCCTCGCCCTCTCTCTCTCTCTTTATCTCTTCTGCTCCCTCTCTCTCTCTCTATCTCTCCCACTCCCTCTTTCTCTCTATCTCCGTCCTTTGCTCTCCCTCTCTCTCTCACTCCCTCTATCTCCCTCGCTCCCACTCCCTCCCTCCCTCTTGCTCTCTCTATCTCCCTTCCTCACCCGCTCTCTCTCTCTCTCTCGCTCCTCACCCCCCTCTTTTCTCTCTCTCTCCACCCCCCTCTTTTCTCTCTCTCTCTCTCTCCCTCTCTCTCTCTCTCTCCCGCTCTCTCCCTCTCTCCCTCTATCTCTCTATCTCTCCCCCTCTCCCTCCCTCTCCCTACCTCCCTCCCTTCCTCCTTCCCTCTCTCTCTCTCTCTGTCCCTCCCTCCCTTTCTCCTTCTCTCTCTCCCTCTCCCTCTTCCTCTCCCCCCCTATCTCTCCCTTTTTCCCTCCCCCTTTGTCCCTCTCTCTCTCCCCCTCTGCCACCCTCTCCCTCTCTCCCTCTATCTCTCTCTCTCCCCCTCTCCCTCCCTCCCCCTCTCTTCCTCTCCCTCCCTCTCTCTCTCTCTCCCTCCCTCCCTTTCTCGCTCTCTCCTTCTCTCTCTCCCTCGCCCTCTGCCTACTCCCCACTCTCTCTCTCTCTCTCTCTCTCTATATATATATATATATATATATATATCCCTCCCTCACTCTCCCTCTCTCTACCGCTCCTTCTATCTGCCTCCCTATATCTCCCTCGCTCCCACTCTCTACCTCCCTCTCCCTGTCTCTCACTCTCTCTCTCTATATCCCTCGCTCGCTCTCCCTCTCTCTACCACTCCCTCTATCTGCCTCCCTATCCCTCTCTCGCTCCCTCTCTCTCTGTCCCTCTCTCTCCCTCTATCCCTCCCTCTCCCTCTATCTCTCTCTCTACCCCTCTACCTCCCTCTCTCTCTCTCTCTGCCTCACTCCCTCTCCCTCCTTGTCTCTCTCTCTCTCTCTCTATCTCTCCCTCTCCCTGAGCCTATTCCCCCACTCTCTCTCTCACTCCCTCCATCTATCTCGCTCCCTCCCTCTCCTTCTTGATCTCATCCTCCAGCTCCCTCTTTCCCTCTCTCCCTCTCCCTCCCTCTCCCTCTCCCTCTCCCTCTCTCTCTCTCTCCCCCTACACCTCTATCTACCTCCCTCTGCTTCCCTCCCTCCCTCTATCTCCCTCCCTGCCTCTCTCTCCCTCCTGCGTCCCTCCCACTCCCTCTCGCTCTCCCTCTCCTTTTCTCCCTCTCTCTCACACACACTCTCTCTCTCCTTTTATTTATATTGAGTTTTAAATATAAATATAACTCAAAATCATAAAATAATTGCTTTAATAAAAGCATAATACATTATAATTATATATATATATATATATATATTTAAATAGCGAATTTGAAATAACACATTGACCATACTTTATGTAAAAGATATATAATAAAAAAGAAAATATGTGAATGGATAAAAGAAGAAAAACCATAGTTACAGTAAAATATAACCATTTTTAAAAAATAATTCATATGGAATAAACAGAGAAAAGATAAATTTATTGTAAGTAAAACCCATAATACATAACCGCATATAAACATAAAAAGAACAAAAATGCATGACAACATCTTTATATAGCACGTAAACGATAGATAAAATGAGGAGTACAACTTAGATGAGTAAAGAAGTACCACTACATATTTTTCATTATGGGTGATATAAAACGACGTTCATATGAATCGAGGAAAACATATTGATGGCCATGTAGTATCCTATCCTACCCATGTTACGTTTGACATTCATTTCAACAATTATTTGCAATCGTTTTGTTTTTTCTATATAATTATGTGCTACTGTTCCTTTAAGCGTGACGTAATTGAAAGTATTGATCGCGTGACAGTATCTTATTGCTTTCATTTATTCCATGTTGGCTACAACGGTTAGTAAATATGTTACATGCGGACAGCGTTTTCACAGAGTTATGCTCCATGAAAACATATATGCTTAGACAGGTGGAACATCATGAGGTTATCATGAATCCACTCTCACAAATCTGGGAATAGAAAAGACAGGCACGACATGGGCATGGGCATGGCAGGGAAAAGTGTAAAGAACGAAATTCTAGAAAACAACCTCCAGCAAAGTCGTTAGCCAACCATTATCAACTTCTAGCATAGAATCATACCATTGGATTCTATGATTTTTAAGGGAGACCAAGTTCATCTGAACCAAATATAAGAAGCATTGAAATAGTTTTTTTTTCTTTTAATGTCGCATGCAATTTAAAAGTGCAGAAAACATTTGGACAGGATGACAATATTTCTATTGTAGAGATCATCTTAAATTTTAAATTTCCTTCCAGAACTTGATCCTGCGGTGACAAAAGATTGGCTTAAATAATGATTAAGGAGAATAAGACGGAGTAGAAGTGAATCGTTTGCAAAAGAGAAAAAATAATAAAATCTGTTATGCAGTAAACATAAACAACAGCTATCATATTTTAAATTAGCCAAAATTTTCCTGTGGAGATATTCCCAAAAATTGAGATATCCCCAATAAACTTTCAAATTTAGGGAACTAATGACAAATCGATGAAACAGAAAAGCCAAGAAATACTGGGTTCCCATATTCAATGAAACAGAAAAGCCAAGAAATGTTGGGTTCCCATATTCAATGAAAAAGAAGCATAGCTTAGCTAGGGTTCCCATATTCATATGTAAACAGAAACATCTCCTAGGTAGGAAGTGGAGTATGCAAACAGAAATCTGAGTATGGTGTTATTAACTCTAATTAGAAATATCTTTGCAAACAGAAATTTGTTATATGAAATTAACCTAATAAATTTAATTCAACAATCCTTGTAACTCTTTACCATTAAAATTATAAAGACCTATTTCAACGCTGAAATATTATATCTTTCAACTTAAAAAATTCATTGAAATATATCCCTCAATTTCAAAAAAAATATCAGCCAAGTGTATAAAGAACTATTTGAACACCAAAATCTTTAACTCTATCCTACAACTTCAAAGAAATCAATGAAATATATCCTTCAATTTCAAAATAAATTCAGTGAAGCATGTAGAAAAAGAGAATAGCATAGGCAACTTGTCCTTACCTTCATAGCATTTATTGCAGCTCACGCTTTGTCCAGACAGCCGACGGTCTAGAATGGCGAAAACTTGGAACTCTATCTTGTGATAAATATCCTTCCTCAATGTTACCTCTCAAGCGGTGGAACATGTGCACCAATGGCACCTTATTCAAAAGAAAATCCTCAATGGACTATCGGGTTCCCTCCACCAAACCTAACCCACCATGGACTCTCGTTTCCGCTTCCAAACACAACGAGATTCTTCCCATTATACACATATAAACAAAGAGCGCAGGAAGCTGCCTGGGAGAGAAATGGAGAGACATATATCTGATGAAATTCAGATATATGCATTTAAATTTAAATTGGATTTCAACTTGAGCGCAGGAAACCACAATGAATTTAAATTGCATTTCAACTTGAGGCTTCTTTCAGAACGAGCTTTTCTGCATATTCTGATGAAATTCAAATTTCAAAATTGCATTTCAACCTTAGGATCGGCCTTTTTACAATGAGATTTTGTGCATCTCTTGTATTTTAACGGTAAAGTTTCAGTAATTGCTCCTATGGTGTCCGCTCCAACGTTCATATTTCAATTTAAATTGCATTTCAACTTGAGGCTTCTTTTAGAACGAGCTTTTCTGCATATTCTGATGAAATTCAAATTTCAAAATTGCATTTAAACTTTAGGATCAGCCTTTTTACAATAATGTATACCTGCAAATATTGAAGTGAATGCACTTAAACTTTGAATAGATTAGCTTGAAAAATAATGTGCCATTGCTAAAAATAAATTTCCACTGCTTCATTAAATAAATTTCCCAGAGAAGAGTCTGCTACTCATGAGGCTAAGTTAAAGGAGGAGCCTCGTCTTGCACAAATTCCATGGAGGAGGGAACATATTTCGTAATGTATACCTGCAAATATTGAAGTGAATGCACTTAAACTTTGAATAGATTAGCTTGAAAAATAATGTGCCATTGCTAAAAATAAATTTCCACTGCTTCATTAAATAAATTTCCCAGAGAAGAGTCTGCTACTCATGAGGCTAAGTTAAAGGAGGAGCCTCGTCTTGCACAAATTCCATGGAGGAGGGAACATATTTCATGAAAATCGCACTTTCTGAGAAAATTCCATGGAGGAGGAAACATATTCCTTGAAAATCGAACATTTTGAGAAAATTACAAGAAGATTTTGTTTAAAAAATGTCTAGGCTATAGTTATCAGAATTTTCTTGTATAAATTATTCAAATATATTAAAATCTACTCGAACTTAGTTTAAACCAAGTCTCCATTTGAGGAAATCTAGTGATCTAGAACTATCAAGAGCCCAGAGAGATCAAATTTCTTGAGATACAAACCTCTTTAGAGTGAAAGGAGATTTTCCGTAGATTCAGAGTTAAGATGTATATAAGATGTTTTAATTCCCCCTTTAAAAATGTTTTCACATAAAACTATTTTTAATTTCATTTTCCAAAAATAAAAAAATTTATTAAAAAAATAAAAATTATTATATTAAATAATATTGTATTATTTTTTAAAGTACAAATATTACATTTTCATCTCTCTCTCTCTCTCTCTCTCTCTCTCTCTCTCTATATATATATATATATATATATATATATATATATATATATATATGCCCGTAGTTTTGACATTTTAAAAAATTATTTGCAAGTTGACCTTGACGTGTTTGTTTCAGAATAAACTGTATTAAAAGTGGAAAAATGGGTAAATGGCCGTCAAATTTAACCCTTAAGTTTTTAATGAAGAATATATAAATCAAACTAATTAAACATATGTAATGCATAATTTGAAGACATGTTATTATAATTTTATCATTTAATTGTTTTGGTAAGTAAGACGTTAAATTGTAAATATGTTAAATGAGAGAATAGTTTTTTTTATTTATGTATAATTAAGCCGAGAGACTCATTATTTAGGCTATGTGTAAGTATGTCCCTGCTCAACATGGAGAGAGACTCATTCTTCAGGCTACGTGTAATTATTTCCCTTCTCAACATGGAGTTGATAAGCATCCTCTTCTAAAATATGAATAAAATATTCTCTAAACAGAAAAACAATGTGAGCGATAATAAAAAAAGAAAAAATAAATATGATATGCATGCTTAATTAGTTGTCCATATTACTTAATAAAATTTCATGAAAAGTAATTAGAAGTAAAAAAAAATATGTGATATCAACTTCATATATATCTATAATGAGAAAAATGTTAAAATAATATATTTTAAAGTTTTATAAAATAAAATTCCCAATATGGGTTATGAATAAAATATTTTAATGTAAATTAATATTCACTTATACTTGAAAATATAGTAATAACCAAAAAAACCATTTCAATGCACATTTTTTGTAACCTCTACAGCACTGAAAAATAGAATTTAAACAATGAAAAATTACATAGAAGAAATATGATCCCTCTTGGCTCATGTTAGATCAATGCTTAAAACATATCTATATTAATTCTTAAAATAATTGTTTTATATATGTGTTGGCTTGACCCTAGGGATTTTTAAATGGGTTGGTTTGACCCTAGGGGTTTTAAACCCTGAATCTCATGGTTTACATAATTGCTGAGCGGAGGTGGGTCCCTTGTTCCATAAACAAGGGAACTCATACATCAATGTTTGGTTTGGCCATGACCTTAAAATTGGATGATGATAATAATAATTATACAACTTGAGTGAGGCTAATGGTTAGCAACATGTCTTTCCTCCTAAGAGGTTGCAAGTTCAAAACTAGAAAATGTAGAGTATGTGGATTTTAGAGAAATTAGACGAAAAAAATCTACAAAGTTTCAAAAATAACACTAAAAACAACTTATATTAAAACTAAATTATAATTAATAAAATATATAATAATATTCAATTAAATTTATATAAATGATGAAAAAAATATTTTAAATACAAATTTTGACACTTCTTAATGAATTCAATACAAAAATAAAATACCTAATAAAATGAGTATAAAAATCTAAATATATGGAGGGTGTTTCCACTTTGACCACTGTTATCACTAATATTTCAAGGGAGGTTATTTATTTATTTATTTACTAATTACACTTTGATTATATATTATCATTTGTCTCATTGATCACTTTACCATTTCCTAGAATTTAAATTTAAGAATTTAAATAATGGATAACAAAATATTATTATAGTCTAATTCAAGGGATTAGTTGAACTAGTTTTCTTTAACATTCATTGGTTTTTAGATAGTTCCACTTAGGAATGGCAGAGTTGAATATTTTGGATGGCGTTAATTGAACTAGTTTTCGTTCACATTAATTTGTATTTAGACGGTTATAGCTATACATAGGAGAGTTTAATATTTTGGATGGTGTGATAGTTTACACCTATAAATTTATTAAGGATTAAGGATGTTATTGACAAATAAATTTATTAAGGATAATATTGACCAATGTGAAAATTATATCAATTTTTTTTTTTAATTTCAATTTAGTTTTAGTATGGGAAAATTTTAAAATTCTATGTTCATATTATGAGTATAAAAAAAAAATTCTTATTTTTAAATTGATACAAATGTTTGAAAATTATATCAGTTTTTTTAAGAACTTGAATTTTAGTATAGGAAACTTTTAAAATTCTATATTTATACTATGAGTTTTAAAAAAAAAATTATTTTTAAATTAAAACAAATGTTTGAGTATGATGTAAATTAATACAAATAAAATTGGGTGTAATGTCTTATGATGTAATCACTCGTATTTGATTCAATATGAACTATAATACTATAGCGTTTTTTTCTTCCTGAAAAAAAAAATGTTTGAGAATATTATTGTAAAATTCTTCTAATCTATAATAATTATATATAGATTCTAGAATTTTTAGTGATATTTTGGGAAAATTAGTAGAATGAAAAACATTATTAGTTAAAATTAAAAATATTATTCCTTAGAATTTGACTTGGTACTTGGAATGGGCAATGAATGAAAATATTAAACAATGAAAATAGAGTTTCCTTTTTTTCCCTCCTAAACTAATTTTTTTTTAAATTTCAATAATCTCAACCTTTTTAAAATGGGTTAAGATTAAGAAGAAATGGGTTAAGGTTAAGAAGAACTAAGTTTTTATTTATTACATTGAATTATATTTTTTTAGGAATTTCTCGTAAAAGGAGCAAGGGACAAGCTAGGTAATTTACTAATAAAAAAAACTTTCTAAAAGGACATTTAATTATTATTTTGAAAATTAAATTAAATTTAAAATAATTAAAAGTTGAGTGTGGAAATAAATGGTTGGAATTGCATGAATCTATTAGATTTTGAAATTGTTTTATGTTGTGTCAATTACTTTTTCTTGATTCATTACTTCACTTACGAATGGTTCAAATTTCAATTAGTGTTTCTTGGACTCTCCGTCCTCCTCGCCCCCCACCCCGCCCCCCCCCATCTCCCTCTCTCTCCCCCTCTCCCTCCCTATCCCTTTCCCTCTCACTAACCCTCCCACTCTCTCCCCCTCCCTCTATCCCTCTCGCTCTCCTTCCCTCAATCTATCTCCCTCCCTCTCCCTCTCTTTCTCTCACCCTTCCTCCCCCTCCCTCCTTCTGTCTCTCCCTCCCCCCCCCTTTATTTCTCCTCTCTAACTCTCTCTCTCTCTCCCACCTACCGACCCTCCCCCTCCCTCTCCCTTCTTCCCCCTCCCTCTCCCTTCTTCTTCTCTCTCTCTCTCTCTCTCTCTCCCCCTCTCCCTCTCCCTCTCGCTCCCTCCCTCCCTCTCTCTCTCTCTCTCCCTCTCAATCTGACTTCCTCCCTCTCCTCCTCCCTCTATCTCCCACCCTCTCCCTCTCTCTCTCTCCATCCCTTTCTCTCTCCCTCTCTCCGCCTCCCTCCCTCCCTCCCTCCCTCCCTCCCTCTCTATCTCTATCCCCCTCTCCCACCCTCTCTCTCCCTCTCTCTATCTTCCTCCCTCCCCCCCCTCTCCCTCTCCCCTTCTCTCTCTCCCTCTCTCCCTGCCTATCCCCACCTATCTCTCTCTCTCTCTCTCTCTCTCTCTCTCTCTCTCTCTTCCCCTCTCCCTATCCCTCTCGCTTTCTGTCCCACCCAATCCCTCCCTCTCTCCCGCCTTCTCCCTCTCTCTTTCTCTCCCTCTCGATCCTTCCTACATCTATCTCCATCCCTCTCCCTCCCTCCCTCTATGTCCCTCCCTCTCCCTCTCGCTCTCTCCCTCCCTCTCTTGCTCTCTCCCTCCATCCCCTCTCTCTCTCTCTCTATCTCTCCCACTCCCTTCCTCTCTCTCTCTCTTTATCTTTTCTGCTCCCTCTCTCTCTCTCTCTATCTCTCCCACTCCCTCTTTCTGTCTATCCCCGTTCACACTCTCTTTTTCTCTCTTGCTCCCTCTATCACCCTCCCTCCCACTCCCTCTCACTGTCTCTATCTCCCTCATTCTCCCTCTCTCTCTCTCTCTCTCTCCCTCTTCACCCCCCCTGTCTCTCCCTCCCCCCCCATCTCTCTCCCACTATCCCTCCCCCTCTCTCCCTCCCTCTCTCTCCCCCTCTCTCTTCCTCTCTCTCTCTCTCTCTCTCCCACCCTCTCCCTCTCTCCCTCTATCCCTCCCTCTCCCTCTCCCTCCCTCTCCTTCTCTCTCTCCCTCTCCCTCTTCCTATCCCCCCTCTCTCTCCCTCTCTCTCTCTCTCTCTCTCTCTCCCTACCTCACTCTCCCTCCCGCTATATCCCTCCCTCCATCTCCCTCCCTCCCACTCCCTCCCTCTATATCCCTCCCTCCCTCTCCCTTTCTCTATCTCCCTCCCTCTCTCTCTCCCTCTCTCCTCCCCCCTCTCTCTCTCGCTCCCCCCCCTATCTCTCTCTCTCTCTCCCTCCCTCTACCCCCCCTCTCTCTCGCGCTCCCCCCGCTCTGTCTCGCGCTCCCCCCCCCTCTCTCTCTCTCTCGCTCCCCACCACCCCCCCCCTCTCTCTCTCTCTCTCCCTCTATCCCTCCCCCTCTCTCCCTCTCTCTCTCTCTGCCTCCCTCTTTCTCCACCTCTCTCTCTCTCTCTCTCACCCTCTCCCTCTCTCCCTCTATCTCTCTCTCTCCCCCTCTCCCTCCCTCTCCCTCTCCCCCTCTCCCTCCCACTCTCTCTCTAACTCTCTCCCTATCCCCCTCTCTCCCTCTTTCTATCTCCCTCCCTCTACCCCTCTCTCCTTCTCTCTCTCCCTCCCACTCTTCCTATCCACCTCCTCTCTCCCTCTCTCCCTCTCTCTCTCTATCTCCCTCCCTCTCTCCCTCCCACCCTCCCTCTCCCTCCCTCTCTCCCTCCCACCCTCCCTCTCCCTCCCTCTCTCCCTCTCCCTCCCTCTCTCACTCTCTCCCTCCCTCCCTCTCTCGCTCTCTCTCTCCCTCCCCCCCTCTCTCTCCCCCTCCCTATCTCTCTCTCCCTCCCTCCATCCCCCCCTCTCTCTCTCTCTTGATCTCTCCCGCTGCCTCTCCCTCTCTCTATCTCTATCTCTGCCTCTCTCTCCCTATCTTCCTCCCTCACTCTTCCTCCCCCCCTCCCTCTCTCTTCCTCCCTCCCTCCCTCTCTCTCCCTCTCCCTATCTCCCTCTCTCCCTCTCTCTCTCTCTCCCCCTCCTCTCACCCTCCCACCCTTTCTCCCCCTCTCTCTCTCTCCCTCACCCCCCCCTCTCTCTCTCACTTTGTCCCTCCCCCACTATCGCTCTCTCTCTCCCCCTCTACCTCCTCTCCCTCTCTCTCTTTCCCTCTCTCCCTTTCCCTCCCTCCCTCTCCTTCTCCCTCTGCCTACTCCCCCCTCCCTCCCTCTCCCTATCTCTCTCTCTCTCTCTCTCTCTCTCTATCTCCCTCCCTTGCTCTCCCTCTCTCTACTGCTCCCTCTATCTACCTCCCTATATCTCCCTCGCTCCCACTCCGTCCCTCCCTCTCCATATATATCTCTCTCTCTGTCTCTATCTCCCTCCCTCACTCTCCTTCTCTCTACCGCTCCCTCTATCTCCCTTCCTCCCACTCTCTCTCCCTTCCTCCCCCACGCCCCCCGCCCCCCCTCCCCCCGCTTCTCTCTCTCTTTCTTCCTCTCTCGCTCCCTCTCTCTGTCTCTCTCTCTCCCTCTATCCCTCCCCCTCTCTCCCTCTCTCTCTCCCCTCCCTCTCTCTCTCTCTCTCTCTCTCCCTCCATCTCTCTCTGCCCCCCTCTCCCTCCATCTCTCTCTCTCTCTGCCTCACTCCCTATCCCTCTATGTCTCTCTCTATCTCTCGCTCTCCCTGAGCCTATCCCCCGCTCTCTCTCTCACTCCCTCCCTCTATCTCCCTTCCTCCCTCTCCCTCTTGATCTCATCCTAGCTCCCTCTTTCCCTCTCTCCCTCTCCCTCCCCCTACACCTCTTTCTACCTCCCTCTGCTTCCCTCCCTCCCTCTATCTCCCTCCCTGCATCTCTCTCCCTCCTGCCTCTCTCCCACTCCCTCTCTCTCTCCCTCTCCTTTTCTCCCTCTCTCTCACACACACTCTCTCTCCTTTTGTTTATATTGAGTTTTAAATATAAATAAAACTCAAAATCATAAAATAATTTCTCTAATAAAAGTATAATACATTATAATTATATATATATATATATATATATATATATATATATATATATATTTTAAATAACGAATTTGAAAGAACACATTGAGCATACTTTATGTAAAAGATATATAATAAAAAGGAAAATATGTGAATGGATAAAAGAAGAAAAACCATAGTTACAATAAAATATAACCATTTTTAAAAATTAATTCATATGTAAGAAACAGAGAAAAGATAAATTTATTGTAAAGAAAACCCATAATACATAACCGCATATAAACTTAAAAAGAACAAAAATGCATGACAACATCTTCATATAGCACGTAAACGATATAGAAAATGAGGAGTACAACTTAAATGAGTAAAGAAGTAACACTACATCTTTTTCATTATGGGTGATATAAAACATCGTTCATATGAATCGAGGAAAACATATTGACGGCCATGTAGTATCCTATCCTACCCATGTTACGTTTGACATTCATTTCAACAATTATTTGCAATCGTTTTGTTTTTTCTATATAATTATGTGCTACTGTTCCTTTAAGCGTAACGTAATGGAAAGTATTGATCGCGTGACAGTATCTTATTGCTTTCATTTATTCCATGTTGGCTACAACTATTAGTAAATATGTTACATGCAAACCGTGTTTTCATAGAGTTATGCTCCATCAAAATAGATATGCTCAGACAGGTGGAACATCATGAGGTTATCATGAATCTACTCTAACAAATCTAGGAATAGAAAAGGCAGACACGACATGGGCATGGGCATGGCAGGGAAAAGTGTAAAGAACGAAATTCTAGCAAACAACCTCCAGCAAAGCGGTTAGCCAACCATTATCAACTTCTAGCATAGAAGCATACCATTGGATTCTATGATTTTTAAGGGAAACCAAGCTCATCTGAACCAAATATAAGAATCATTGAAATGGTTTTTTTTCTTTTAATGTCGGATGCAATTTAAAAGTGGAGAAGACATTTGGACATGACGACAATATTTCTACTGCAGAGATCATCTTAAATTTTAAATTTCCTTCCAGAGCTTGATGCTGCAGTGACAAAAGATTGGCTTAAATGATGATTAAGGAGAATAAAATGGAGTAGAAGTGAATCGTTTGCAAAAGAGAAAAAAATAATAAAATCTGTTATGCAGTAAACAAAAACAATAGCTATCATATTTCAAATTAGCCAAAACTTTCCGGCGGAGATATTCCCGAAAATTGAGATATCCCCTAATAAACTTTCACATTTAGGGAAGTAATGACAAATCAATGAAACAGAAAATGCAAGAAATGCTGGGTTCCCATATTCAATGAAACAGAAAAGCCAAGAAATACTCGGTTCCCATATTCAATGAAAAAGAAGCATAGCCTAGCTAGGGTTCCCATATTCATAGGTAAATAGAAGCATCTCCTAGGTAGGAAGCGGAGGATGCAAACAGAAATATGAGTATGGTGTTATTAACTTTAATTAGAAACATCTTTGCAAACAGAAATTTGTTATATGAAATTAACGTAATAAATTTAATTCAACAATCCTTGTAACTCTTTACCATTAAAATTAGAAAGACCTATTTCAATGCTGAAATATTCAAGTATATCCTTCAAATTTAAAAATTCATTGAAATATATCTCTCAATTTCAAAAAAAATATCAGCGAAGTATATAAAGAACTATTTGAACACCAAAATCTTTAACTCTATCCTACAACTTCAAAGAAATCAATGAAATATATCCTTCAATTTCAAAATAAATTCAGTGAAGCATGTAGAAAAAGAGAATAGCATAGGCAACTTGTCCTTACCTTCATAGCATTGATTGCAGCTCACGCTTTGTCCATACAGCCGACGGTATGGCGAAAACTTGGAACTCTATCTTGCGGTAAATATCCTTCCTCAATGTTACCTCTCAAGTGGTGGAACATGTGCACCAATGGCACCTTATTCAAAAGAAAATCTTCAATGGACGATCGTGTGCCCTCCACCAAACCTAACCGACCATGGACTCTCGTTGCCGCTTCCAAACACAACGAGATTCTTCCCATTATACACATATAAACAAAGAGCGCAGGAAGCTGCGTGGGAGAGAAGTGGAGAGACATATATCTGATGAAATTCAGATATATGCATTTAAATTTAAATTGGATTTCAACTTGAGCGCAGGAAACCACAATGAATTTCAATTGCATTTCAACTTGAGGCTTCTTTTAGAACGAGCTTTGCTGCATATTTTGATGAAATTCAAATTTCAAAATTGCATTTCAACTTTAGGATCGGCCGTTTTACAATGAGATTTTGTGCATATCTTGGTTTCTAACGGTAAAGTTTCAGTAATTGCTTCTATGGCGACCGTTCCAACGTTCATATTTCAATTTAAATTGCATTTCAACTTCAGGATTCTTTTAGAACGAGCTGCTTTTCTGCATATTCTGATGAAATTCAAATTTCAAAATTGCATTTCAACTTTACGATTGGCCTTTTTACAATGAGATTTTGTGCATCTCTTGGTTTCTAACGGTAAAGTTTCAGTAATTGCTTCTATGGTGACCGCTCCAACGTTCGTATTTCAATTTAAGTTGCATTTCAACTTGAGGGTTTTCTCACAACAAGCTTTTCCGCACATTTTGACAGGAAAGTAGATGAAATTCAAATTTCAAAATTGTGTTTCAACTTTAGGATTGGCCTTTTTACAATGAGTTTTTGTGCATCTTTTAATTTCTAAGGGTAAAGTTTCAGTAATTGACCGCTCCAACGTTTATATTTCAATTTTGTACACGTGCAGCATTTTCATTAAAATTTGTTTGTATTACAGGTCGAACAGTTTAATTACAATGTTTGTGTATGGTTGGATTATGTTAAAAATAGCTCCAATCATGAGCCACGTCTTTCAACCAGCTCTTCCTTTTCCGACCACTCCAACTGGTTGCAAAAACAACTAATCTCTCAAGTTGTTGAAAGAGTGTTGCGTTTGATTTTTTTTCTCTAATATGGATAATTTTTTTATTTTCTAACCATTATAGTATCTTAAATAAAACATTTGATTGCGTTAACCATGTCAGATTAAATATTCAACCTAGCCTTTTAGAGAGCACATCATTTAGTATTGAATATGCTTTAAATTTTGAATAATGGTACTAATTATTTTGGAAATATTATAGTTATATGTTTATTATTTTAATATTTAATATTTAGTATCATAAAAATAAAACTAAAATTTTTAATTACCTTTTACTTCAATTATAAATTAAAAATATATATTTTTTAGAAATATGTATATAAATATTTGCTAAAAAGTTGAAAATAAAGTAAATATTTTTCATGTAATAAAAGGTAGTTATGTTTGTCAAATATAAAATTGGTATTAGAGCACCTATTTGCAAGAGGTATAATCAATTGTATAAAAGCTAAATATTTTTTTTTTTTTTGTTCTTTTCAAATATTTTTCCAAAGTATGATTGAATTTTTATGATTAAAATTTTTGTGATATGTTTTATTTTCCAATATATGTATTAATACTTTTACAATTAATAATAATATAAAATAAAATTATAATTTATTTTTTTATATCCTTATAGGCTAAAATTAGTCCATTTATATAGAAATGAAGTGAGACAAAAATCAAAATTTTGAAACATGAACAAAACTCTTTTGTCACACGTCAAGCTTGTGTCAAGCTGTGCCAGTTCTCCTCTTCCGTTTGTATTGTTTCGTTCTTTGAGACGACTCTTGACTGGATTGTTTTCCATTGCCCAGAAACTCATAGTGATGGGGCGCAATTGCCCAAATTGCTACAAATGCTGCTTTGATTGCAGCCTCCTTCTGACTGTCTGCTAGAGTTCCAGTGTAGGAAGCCCAATTAATCTCCACAGTTGCTGTGACAGAGTTCATAAAGTGATACGTAGGAGGAAGCATGTTCAGCATTGAAGCAAGCTCAAAAAGGACACAATTAGTCTGTTTTATTTCCTGGTCAGCAAATAGATTAGGGAAGTTTACAGAACACTCTACCATGTTAAAAAAAAATCACTAAAATTATTAACATCCACCATATTTGAAATAAAAATCACTAAAATTATTAATAACCCTGATACAATTCTAAAAAAGATAATGGGAAAAATAGATGCCAAATATTTTTAAAAAAGCTTTTAAAAATGGTCTTGAGCATCTGGGTAGAAGTGAGACTTACTTTAAACTTAAATCCCTCCCTTTGCAAATCTGCTACAGCTTCCTTAGCTGCAGCAGTCTGTGCTTCCTTCTTGTGGCTGAAACCAGGAGGGGATTCATATTTTTTTCCATTGATTGTCACATTGCACTTAAATTGTGGAAGATGGTCAGAGCCATCATTCACAATGTGGTAGACAGGCAATGACAAAGATTTCTTCTGCGCATATTCTTGTAATCCATTCTTAAACATTTGAGCAGGAGGCACCCTATCAAGAAATGAAATGACAAGACAAGACAAACCAAATAAGTGAACATTTTCCTGCTCTGACAAGAGGCCCTCTGCACTAAAAAAACCTAACTACTGTTTCCCAAATTATCGCCTAATTTGTCTTCACTACTGAAATTATATAGTTCCCTCCATGACCACCCTAGATATTACTGTTTTACTGGTTTTGACAATGTGTAACAAATCTGAAAATGCTCCAGTTAAGGCCTTAGTGGGGAGAGTATCAGATCTTTACCCACACAAAAGGATTCACATGAAACACACAAAAAATTGAGAAAACGGATACATTTGAGCGTTGTTAAGGAAGCAAAGCATTATGATATGAATTAGTGGGGCAGATCAATGACTCTCTAAATAACCATTACAACATCTTTTATACATCATAATTAAATAGTAAATTACTCCATTGCCCTCATATGTATGCATGCAATGCAGAGTTAATTAGAGTTCAGTTTACATTTGGAAAATTCTAATTTAGTGTATGTTTGTTATGTATGGAAAAAATTTTACAAATAGAAATTTGTTTTGTGTACATTTGTTCCATCCTCTCATCCTTTACATCGATTATCATGCTAGCACTTTGTAACAATGCTTCTAGATGACTCTGTGAGATCCACAACGTTTTGATGTGGTAGCATGTGAGATCTCAACTTTGTAAAATTTTGAAGTTGTGTCTTCTTTGAATTTTGTTAGCATGGTGTTGGCATAGTGTTGTATAAGAAGGAAGAAAAATGCTTATTTGAAATTTTGATAGTAGAGGTTTCAATATATTTAAAATATTAAAAGGTATTTTTTTAATGAATAATATTAATTTATATAATGATTGGAGTAAAATTAAAATTATTTAACAATTTTTATATTATCATTCACAATAGTTCATTATAAACATATTTTATTGTTAATTTTATTTATAAATAATAAAATAATAATTATTTTGAAATTAAATATTTTTTTAATTATTATTTCGAAAAATTAAAAAATATTTGTTGTACTTTAAGAAGTAAGAGATTAGTTTGAATTTTTTACTATTTTGTTTTTATGTTTAAAAAACACGAAGAGTTTTCATAGATCAAATGTGAGTATATGATAGATAATATAAGAGAAATTGTTTTTCATTTTCAACTCTTTGAGTGTGGCAAATGTATCAAATGCTTCCATCTCACATTATTTTGGGAACTGACCAATAGTCTTGAACTAATATTATTTTTAATATTATCAATATACTGCAAAATGATTTCTTACTTTATACCTAATCATCTAGCCAAAAACTAAAATCAAGGATGCTACTTTATCTTAAAGTTTAGAAACCTTGGTAATCTTGGAAATCTAAATTGTGATATTTTTGTAGAAATATTTAGATTTCCAATGATTTTATATTAGTTGAGATAATATTTTTGGCCATTTTTAAGGTAAAATAATGGTTTACTATAAAATTTTGGCAAATCATTTTTGAAAAAAAATGAAATTGGCTAATCTTTTTTTGGAAAAAGCATGGAAAATTAGCCCGCCTACTACTATTAGCCCCTAAAATTTTGCCTGATGTCATCTCCTCTTGAGCCAAAGGTGGGGGCTTTGGCTATAGTTAAAAGAATTTTTTGTGAACCTCTTGGCTTCGATGTGGTTCAAATTCCTTCTTATACATAAAATGCCTAGTCATAACCAAGTTTTCAATGGGCTAAAGGCTTGCTTCAATAGGAAGATGTGAGAGGGATTAGTTTGAGAGGGAGGGAAACTCGTTCCACCTCTAGAAACTCTCTTTGGAGACTCCCATCTACTCGCACTGTTGCCTGCAACATGCACTGACTAACTGGGTTGCATAGCACTACCACTAGGGAACTTGTTCTTGCCTCTTTTGTTGGAAATATTTGCCTCCCTTCTTGACTGGAATGTTGGAAACTTGCTCTGTCTTGAAACCATTTATTGGAGTCTCTCTCTAGCTAGAACTGCACTTACACTCTACAACTAGCGAAAAAACAAATTTGAAATATTTGACTATTTTTTTATATGATTGAAATTCAAAAACAGATTATTTTCTCCATGTTAGATGCAGTCCTACCTAATAAAATGTGTAGTAATGCTTTTGGGAAACTCGTTATACCTCTAGAAACTCTCTTTGGAGACTACCAGCTACTTGCACTCTTGCCTACAACATGCACTGACTAATTGGGTTGCATAGCACTACCACTAGGGAACTTTTTCTTGCCTCTTTTGTTGGAAATATTTGCCTCCCTTATTGACTGGAATGTTGGAAACCTGCTCTGTCCTCATTTAATACATGTACAATATGTTTGGTTCACGCCACTAAGCCAAGAATTTTAAATTCAACTGACTTTTAATACAACCAACTAAATCTTGCAAAAAAAGAATAAAACAATTTATGTTAGGGTTGTGGATTCAGGCATTGAAACAACACACCATGATATTTCAAATTTAAAAATAATGGTTTGAGTCCTAGGTAGCTTAGAATCCTATTTTTTTTTCAAAATAAGGATGCACTCCCATTTGATTCTCATGATTAGGTTGTAATCATGAGGCTCTCGCTCAAGAGTGGACCTTCCCAAAATCTTGTGACATCTTGTCACAAACAAAACCATAAAACTGAAAAACACATCATGCAAGAAACATAGCTCGCTGACATATCATTTTTCTCCTTCAAAGAAAAAAAATTCACATCATGTGAATATCTCCATGTACTCTTGCATATTGGTGTACACAAAACCATCAACCAAACACAAGTGGACAAAACATGCCTCTTCAAACAACTGACTCTCAAGTCAAATAGTAGCTCATGTACAAATTTCCATATTTGTTGCATTTAAGTGTGTCAACATAACTCTACTTTCAACATCTTGCTTCATGCAACATGCACCCTACTTTGAATTTTCAAAGAAATTTATGAAACAACAAAATACATTCAAGGCCTTAATTAGATAATAAATCCAAACATCTGTTAGCAAACCATTTCAATGGCGCTTGTTTTAGTTGCACTTCATCATCATGTGAATCATACTGACCCTCATCGATTATGGAATCCTCTTTTCCATTCTTGTCGTTATGTCTTTCCACCTTCTTCAAATGTTGTGGATGACTTGTTGGATATAAAGTCCAACACTTGTCTACAAGGTGACCTTTCTTATGGCAATGAGTAATAAACAATTGCATCTTATTTTCAACATCATTTTCCTTGTCCAATGGGCCTTTGATTTTTTGCCTCATTTATTTAGAAAGTTTCAATGTGCATGGATATCTTCTTCCAACATCTATAATCAAAAGCAATTTGATTAAAGGAAAATTTATACCTTGAACATTCACCGTTGTCGCCTTCTTAAGGAGGTGAATTTGATGAGGTAATGGCTCTCCTCTGAATTCTAGCAATGAATTCAATGACTAGATAGAGCTTCCAACATCCTCTTCTTTTACATTCTCATTAGCTGCATGTTTATTAACATCTTCTTGCAAAGTGGGTGTCAAACTTTTCCATTCATCATGAACACAAACTTCACAAGCTTGAGGTATTGAACACGAAATAAAATTCCTTCTTGGAACAACTTCATGTGCCTCCTTGGCTTTGGAGCATTCTCCATCATGTTTTCCATAACCAAGACCCAAATAATTAGGCCCTTCCTTAACAACATTTGGCTCAACTATGCCTTGTACTCAACTGGTTAGTTTTTTGTCTTCCTATATTCTTTATCAACCTCTTCTAGTGATTCTTGAAAGGTGGATACTTAAATCCTTCCTAAAACTTTGAGCTCTAAAATGAGAAGACATACAAGGTCATTTTAAGTCATTCTTCTATCCAATTATAAAAACCAAGTGAATATTTCTACATATTGATTTCTGTCCCATAAACTGTACAATATATGTGGAGTGGCTCGCCCTAAGCGAGATGTTTAAAAAACATAATAATAGAGAAACAATTAGTGACGTCACCAAAATATGTAGCCTCTTCAAGGTATCATATCCTCTAATCAAGGTCAAGAATCTATTCACCAAAAATGTCCTATGGAAATGATGGTTTAAGAAACAAAACTAGACAAAAACCTTCAGTGAGAACAAAAAAATCTAAAACCTCTTCAAGGTCTTCAATTTTCTAGTAAAGCTAAATTACATGTCTTGATCAAGTCCAACAACAAAGAAACATTCAGTGACAACACCAAAATCTACAACTTCTTCAACATCTTCTAAACCATCTTCAAAGTCAATATTGTGTGCATCAAATTCCTCAGCAAGGTCATCAATGGAGTCATCCATGGTGCATCAAATTCATGCACCATACTTTGAATTTGTAAAGAAATTCATGAAACATCAAAATACATGCAAGGCCTTAATTGGATAAGAAATCTAACCATCTGTTAGCAAACCATTTCAATGGCACTTCTTTTAGCTGCACTTCATCATGTGAATCATCTTGACCCTCATCGATTATGGAATCCTCTTTTTCATTCTTGTCGTTATCTCTTTCCACCTTCTTCAAATGTTGTGGATGACTTGTTGGATACAAAGTCCAACACTTGTCCACAAGGTGACCTTTCTTATGGCAATGAGTAATAAACAATTGCATCTTATTTTCAACATCATTTTCCTTGTCCAATGGGCCTTTGAATTTTTTCCTCATTTATTTAGAAAGTTTCAATGTGCATGGATATCTTCTTCCAACATCTATAAACATTATGATTATTCGAACCACAAAAGTAACATGTGCAAGTTCTTTTTTATATCTTATGTGAATATTTACCATGTTTATCATAATCAAAAGAAATTTGATTAAAGGAAAATTTATATCTTGAACATTCACCTTTATCGCCTTCTTGAGGAGGTGAATTTGATGACGTAGTGGCTCTCCTCTGAATACTATCAATGAATATAATGACTAGATAGAGTTTTCAACATCCTCTTCTTTTACACTGTCATCAGCTGCATGTTTATTAACATCTTCTTGCAAAGTGGGTGTCAAAATTTTCCATTCATCATGAACACAAACTTCACAAGCTTGAGGTAATGAACACAAAATAAAATTCCTTCTTCGAATAGCTTCATGTGCCTCCTTGGCTTTGGCACATTTTCCATGTTTTCCATAACCAAGACCCAAATAATTAGGCCCTTCTTGAAGAACATTTGGCTCAACTATGCCTTGTACATGCTTGCCTTTAGAACACTTTACTTTCATAGCACATTTTCATCAAAAATTTGGACCTTATTCCTCTAGTGTGTCTCTCAAAAGCACATAGACATTCATTTTCAGAGGAAATTGAAGACAGAAACCAATAGCTAATTCTTCTAACTAACCTTGACTAAAATGAGCTAAATTGTACTTTGATACCAACTTGATTTGAATATGGACAAAATAGTTTTGTCGGGCTATCTCCCTCATTAGTTAAATAAAAATATGTTTAGGATCGTCTAAAGTTAGCCAATTGGGAAGGGGTTTATGTGTCAAGCTTTAAGTGTAGTTTGTGAGAAATTCACGAGTTAATTAGATTTTAAAAACTCATGTTTACACATTTATAAAATGCAAAATTTTTATTTCTAGGAAAATATTTTCCCTCAATCCAGATTCTAATCATTGGACATGTAAGAGGAAGAAAGAGGGAATTCACTTTTCAAATTATAGACCTTGTCTAAACCAAAATAAACTAGAAGTTTGGTTTTCAAATACATTCACTTATTTGGAAAATTTCTAGCTACCAAAAGTCCTTATGCCAATCTACCTCCCAAGAAATCCATTTATTACATCACTGGTTAGTTTTTAGTCTTACTATATTCTTTATCAACCTCTTCTAGTGATTCTTGAAAGGTGGATACTTAAATCCTTCCTAAAAATTTTAGCTCTAAAATGAGAATACATACAAGGTAATTTTAAGTCATTCTTCCATCCAATTATAAAAACCAAGTGAATATTTCTACATATTGATTTTTGTCCCATAAACTGTACAATATATGTGGAGTTGCCTCGCCCTAAGCGAGATGTTTAACAAACATAATAATAGAGAAACAATTAGTGACATCATCAAAAGATGTAGCCTCTTCAAGGTATCATATCCTCTCATCAAGGTCAAGAATCTATTCACCAAAAATGTCCTATGGAAATGATGGTTTAAGAAACAAAACTCTAGACAAAAACCTTCAGTGAGAACAAAAAAATCTAAAACCTCTTCAAGATCTTCAATCTGCTCATAAAGTTAAATTGTGTCTTGATCAAGTCCAAGAACAAAGAAACATTCGGTGACAACACCAAAATCTACAACTTCAACATCTTCTAAACCATCTTCAAAGTCAATATCTGTGCATCAAATTCCTCAGGAAGGTCATCAATGGAGTCATCAAAACTACTATATATCAAACTTCAATGCCAAAAATAAGTCAAAAGAATTCAATTTCTGCTCCAAAACCTTCTTCTCTGAGTAAAGACAACATGATGTTGCATGATGTATCAAGACATAGCAACCTTCTTTGCATAATTTTTTCTAGCATGGACCTTAATGTCATAGTCTTCTTTTGCCTAAAATGAATGCAAATTTCCTTGAAATTTGGCTTGCGACATTCATAATTCATGTTCATGGAACATGATTGTGTTGCAATTGTGATAACATCTGCTGTATGCAGAAGCTAATAAAAAATGATCGAAAATGACATTTTTGCTCTATTTTTTTGAATATTTAAGGAAAATTACACCAAGTAGCTACCAACCTCATATGACCATCATGTCAAACTCATCTCAGGATATTGTCCAAGTAAGAGCCACTTAAGCAAGCAATCTAGTATACATGACTCCAATTTCAATTAGAAACAATGAAAATTCTAGGTATGGTGCAAACATTGCTCCAGATCCTCAATGGGGCATGTTTGATGACAACATGACTCCAATTTCAATTAGCAGCAGTGAAAATTCTAAGTATGGTGCAAACATTTCTCCAAATCCTCAATGGGGTATGTTTGATGACAATAATTTGGGGAGTGAGAGAGGGAGATGGTAGGAGAAAAAATTCAAGGAATCCACGGGAAATTGAAAAATATATAACTAATAAGGTGGAAGACATTTGTAACCTAAGAGATAAACCTATTAGGAAATGGGTGAAGTTGGTATTACACACCCAATTGGATAACCTTGAGGAGAAAACATTTCTCCCACTTTATTTGTTGGCATAACCTAGTAAGTGTTATTCATTAGCATGTATTTTGTAAAGGCCTTGACCTAGTTCCCATTCAACTCCATCCACCAGGTTGTAGAGGATTCCAAGCCTAATTTCATGCAAAGTAAGTCGGGGATGATACAATTGACCTGCTTGATGACGTGTCTATGAAGATTAACTACCTTGAACTATTTTTTTGCGTAGGGAAAGAGACACATTCCCATGTCTGAGCATGAAAACATTCTTTGATATTGTTAATGCCTCTAGTGTTTACTTCTACAAGTTCTATAGGTAGAGTCTGTAAAGGGCTAGGTAGCCTCTGGATCTCATATTTTCTGAAAGCTGACATATCTAGTAAATGCCCCTATAGTCAATCTCTGGAATGGATCTAAACAGAAGTTCTTCATTTTAATATTTTTAAAACATAACAACTTTAAGGTAAACTATGTACATGTGTCATTTCTCCCACAAACTAAAGTGTATAAGTGGTAAATTTTATACCAAGTGTGCTCCCACCATGTAAAGTGCAATTTGGTGAACTTATCATTTTTATAATTTCTTTTTCGATTAAATTTAGTTTCACACATGATCAATTATTGCTTTGAAAGTTGTGTTCTACATAATTTGTTGTAACACCCCCAATTTGTGTGTTGAATTTTAAAATTTAGACATTTGAATTTTAAAATCCTAAAGGAGTGGAGCCCAAGGGATGACTATGGGTGAATGTATTTGCATATTTTATTTGAGGAAATAAATAAAATGATTGTGCATTTTGACCAAAAAGAGTATTAGAGATCACTTGCCAAATCCATGAGGATGGATAAGGCAACAAATCCCCAAAAATCTTTCTAAAAATCCTTGAAAGAAATTTATTTAGATTTGAGGAGGAATCTAAATTTCCCCAATGAAGAGGAGTAGTTGGGAAGAGGTGAGAAAAAAGCTGGAAAAGCTGAGGAAAAGCTTAAAGCAGCTTTAAAGAATCCCATGATGGGAAGCCTAGGCTAAACAGGAAAGAAAGCATCCTGCTATTCTGGACGCAGAATTAGAAACATGCTTTGGGGAATTATGAGCTTAAATAAGCTGCTCCTAGACAGATTAGAGGTTGATCTGTTCTAGGAGGTGATCTCTGCTCGGGGGTGAGTCCTGGGAGATAAAGAGGACTCTAAGGTTGGGAGGTTGGTCATTTTTGCAGATTTTATGGTATGTTCTGAAACTATTGTTACTATGTCTGATTTCAGTATGAATTGGCTACATATGGATTTTTTAATTGAGGAAAAACAAAGTGATACTACATTTAACAAAATCTATCATTAGGTATTTCCCTTCCAGATTTGTTTAGTTGTAGATCAGAAATCTATGAAGTAGAAACAACAGAACCTCTAAACCCATGTTGGTTTAAATCTGAAGTTTCATAACCCTCATAGATAATAAAATATTAATTGTTTCCTGTAGCTACAAAATGGATATTTTATGCTCTTCTGAATATTAGAAAAATACCATAGCATAAATGATGATGGTATGAAACATAACCAAACCACTGTAAACCAACTTTCTCCAATCACTATAAGTACTTCAACGTTTCTAAGTCTATAGATAGTATGTTATCATTTCTTGTATTTCCTGAGAAGTAGTAGCATTGCAAAGTTACTTGCACTACATTAAATCTTACCTATGTAAGCTCAGGAATTACCTATATTATATTTGAGAACAAATTTAGAGAAATTTATAGTCGATGAAATCTTTTACATAACAAGCAAATCTAACGAAACAAGAACTATACTATTCCAAAGTTCTATGGAATATTTCATATGATAAGTGTATTTCTAAACCTTGAAATCCACATTAGTATAAGAGAATCAACGTTGTTTCAATAAAGCTCCTCAATGTAAATATCGACTCATATACTATACATGCATGAAACAAAGAGATTTAGTACGTTGAAGGCATAGATACATGTAAATAGGCATCGAATAGCCATCAGTTGGGTATGGTTCAACTCGATTTTTACCTATGAAAATATATAACTATAAGTGCGGCCATGCGGTCCAGAACACAATAACATTAAAAACAATTATAAGTTAACCATGCGTGTGAGCAGTGCCCATATAGGGTCATATAACAACTACGTATATTGGCAAATAAAAGATGCGAGAAGAGTGCCGCTGTTCTAAGATTTTGTAAAAACACTATTAACATATATTCACATATTCAGTCAGAGCTTATACCACGGCTGTGGGCTATCTTTCTACCCATAGTGGCGTAAACACATACGGCCTGAAACTATCAACCAAGAGAAGAGAAAATCTATGCTCGCTGCGGTCTGGTGGTTGTGATCACAATTTCCAAATGTATAAAGAATACATGACGTGGATGATTGTATATAAATAAACAAAACCCTGACGCATTAAACATTAGGGTTAAACCTAACGAAAACTGATAAATAACAACTTATAATAGAAACAACAATTAATCCGGTCGGCTCCGAGAGCTCAAGCATAGCCATTCGACTCTCAGTTCACTGTGCGGATCTATGAGATTTAAAAGAAAAGTTTAATAAGTATCTATGAACGCAAATTGGGTATCGGCCACTCTCGGGTGGAACGAAAGCACAGAGAGAGGCGCCCAAAAAAATCAACCTGCGTTAACTTGAACCATATACACAGCACTTCAAAAAAAAACTGACATCCTAATTCTTACGGGCCATTATCGGTTCTTTGTAATGTATACAAAACGCCAAATATAAAAATAAGTTTTCACAAGCCAACGCCGTGATGGCCGCGGCATTCCCGAGTCTGGTATGTAGGGTATTCGCATATCCAGAAATGAACTGATGTAGGGCGCCAAAGGAAGACAACCGATATTTCAGCACCGGTGTCCTAACCTTAGATGACCCATTTTGACACAATGAATACGGCCACCGACGGCCTCACCCGGTACTTAGGTCCACCTCGCAGTAACGAGAAATCGCATTATTTTTCTCCCCGTGGACGTTGGATCAGGCTACTCCGAATATAAAAGATACGTAGAGAGTAGCTTGCCGTAAGCATTCGAATTCATTTCACAATAGTGAATTGCTCGAGTACAAATGAGGTTAAACCCAACCGCTCTCGTCTCGGCTATTCGATATGCTACCGATTCTGCGCTCTGATTTTCGCATAGTCGACCCTGAAAATACAAATAATAAAACAACACGCAGAGTGGAAGAAAAGGGGGGGTTCTCACACGAAACGAAAAACCCTAATCGACTGTTCAAGAGCTGCAGCAAACGACGGAGGTGAGGGAGAAGATACAACATATCTGGAGTACTGTACTAGGTAATAGTCATCTGAGCCAGGGAGGAATGGTGTCAGGTACTGAGGGGTTGCGATTTTACCTTCTGCCAGCGATGGTCGTAATGGAAGCAAGGTGAGTTCCTGGTCTGAAGCCGCTCGATGAGTCTCCTCAATTTTTATCTGTCCAGTCGTGAGGACAACGGGCAGCGTACTCGGCCTCTGTCTAAATCCCTTGCTCCAATGCGTAGGTTACACCTGTAACAAACCTTGATAGCGTGATCAGCATGGGTTATATGCAGAATCACTTGAACCGATTTTGTACCAGGCTGCGTCCGCTCAAGGATAAACTGTACATCTACCGTGTAGTTACGATTGAACTCTCGACGCGTGAGCCGAAATGGTGTCATATCACTGGTTGGTGGCCTGGATAGAGTAGCGCGGCGACAAGCACTCTGCCACGACCTAGACCGAAGAAACCTACGCCGAGCGTGCCCGAGCTGTTACCTGTCAAAACAGAAATTCGACGGGGTTAAACACGTTTCAACAATAATAATAAAAATGCGATCGGCAATCATGTTTCCTTATGGCGTCAACCTCATTGAACTATGTATAATTTCAGTCAAATGTATTTGAGGTTAAATATATCCATATATATTAACTTTTATCAAACTACCACATTCAAATCAAGTTTTGCAAAGAATATATGTAAACCGGTCAAAATAGGGTAGTGTATTAATACGCGTGCAGGTCAAATATAATACGAAATAGCAAGGTAGGTGATTATAGCGGCCGGATTTTATCACGGATATCATAAGGTTTAACGTGTACCCTATACATATATATATAGGTCGAGCGGCAATAGGCCGCGCTATAATCCTAGGGTTTTGTCATGAGTAGTTAGTACGAAAACTATGTGACCCGAAAATAGTATATCATGGGCGGTGTAGTAATCATATTCACGATAGCCATATATATATGTATATGAGGGTACGTGGCATAGGAAGTAATACGTATAAGGTGGAAAGGTACCATCTCCTATTATTGACAAGAATAATGTTATAATAGTATGGGCCATAGTATAAACTATATTGTGTAATAAGAATAATGTATATTCAAAGGTATCGACCTATAGGTTACAGACATAGTCCATAAACAATTATATGATGAATTCATTTATGTGTCCAATATCTTTTAAGATAGGTATATACATAAGTATAAGTGTAATTTAATTATGCGCCCAAATATCTCATAGGATGGGTACATACATAATTATAGGAGGCATATAATTATGTGTTCAATAGCTTAGAAGATATATATATAATTATATGTGTATTATATGTGGTTTCAATATCTTAATAAAAGATGTTTCTAGGAAATTATATGGGTATACAAAATGTTGCAATTATAAAAGATGTGGCATTGAACATATATGTTTTGTAGAAATATATAGACAAGGAGTGTAGATATAAGAAAAAAATATATATCCTCAAAGAAGCATATGGAATATATCTGAAGAAGATACTTCGAGAAAAAAAAAAAAAAAATTTCCTAAACTGGAGGTGTGACAAATGGTATCGGAGCCCTAGTTACAACAATTGGGTTGTCAATTTGTGCTCACTGCTTATTACATATTTCGTTTTTTTCTTCTGAAATGTATAAAAACTTGCTAATCTGTATTGTAAGTGTATACAGTTGAAATGGCTGAAGGTGAAGGGATTTATGTGGATCTGCATAATGAGTTTTCTACTCCAGATCCCAATGCCCCGATAATGGCGATGTTGCACAGGATGCAACGAGATTTGGCTGAACTGAGAAGCCATAATGACTTGTTGTCATCAGCCAGTAAGGAGCAGGAAAAGCTCATCAGAGAACTAACTTCCCGGAACATCCAGGAAGGTGAAGGTTCCGGAAAGAGGAAGATGGATGAATCTGAGGATGAGGATGCAGCTAGAAATCAATATAAGCAGAAAAGAGAGTTGCAGGGAGAATTTAGAAAGATCAAACCTCCCTCCTATGATGGGGAGAAGGAGGAGGATGCTGAAGCTTGGTTGCTGAACATGATCAAGTATTTCCAAGTTTATGAATATGAGAGCAATCTGAAGGCTAGACTAGCTGTGTATCAGCTACAAGGAAAAGCTACATTGTGGTGGGAAGAGACAAAAATGGTGCATGCCATTGACGAAAAGACAGTTACTTGGGAAGATTTTCAGACTAAGTTCAAAAGTCGTTATTTGAATGAACGATATTATGACGATAAAGCGAAAGAATTCCATGAACTTAGGCTAGGACAACTCACTATTGATGAGTTTGTCACTAAGTTTACTAATTTACTGAGGTATGTTCCCTACATTAGAGAAGAAAAGGCCAAAGTGCAAAGGTTTTTAAATTGTTTGCCTAATGTTTACAAAGAGAAAATTGAGTTTGACAATCCAAAGACCATGGATGAAGCTGTTAGAAAAGCAAGACTATGTTATCAGCAGTTTAAAGGTAAAGCTGAACAAGGGAAGAGCTGGACGAACAAGGTTGAGTTCAAAGGAAAGAGACCAAAACCAGCATATTTAAGGAATTTTGGTAGAGATCATCAAAGGAAAAAGTTCAACAAACCAAAAGAAAGTCAAACTGCTCAGTCCCAAGTGGCTTCAAAACCAGTAGAAGGGAACAATAGAAAGGAAGGGACAGTCAGAATGAAGGAACCTCTGAAATGTTGGGGCTGTGGAGAACCCCATATGATGAGGGACTGCCCCCATCGAAATATCCACATGATCAGCAGAGAGCGAGAGGCAACAACCGTCAATGACATAGCCAGAAACATACCAACCATCAGTGCAGCCCTGGAAAATCGACAGGCAGAACATCAAGCAACCATGGTGGAAATGGATGGTAAGATTTCTAACATACCTGTTACTGTTTTGATTGACCCAGGTGCTTCCTTGAGTTATATTAGCCCTGGAATTGTAGAAAAATGTAAAATTAAACCTGAAAAATTTCAGCAGTCATGGTTGGTACAGCTGGCCACTGGAACCAAGAGAAAAGTCACACATAAGTTGCCCAAAACAACAATACAATTAAATGGTTTTTCAACCGAAGTAAACTTGAACATATTGCCATTAGGATCCTATGATGTGCTGATAGGAATGGATTGGCTAGAAAAGAAGAAAGCTCTGATGAACTGTTGGGATAAAACTTTACATTGTGTGGATGAAGAAGGGAAACCTTTTACACTAAAAGGGAAACCAAAACCCATTATAGTAAGACAAATATCAGCCTTACAATTGAAAAGAACAGCTAGAAAAGGATACCAAGTCTATGCAGTGCATGTAGAAGAAATAGAACAACAAACTGAGGAAGAGTTACTGGATGCTATACCAATCATCAGAGAATTTAAGGAAGTCTTTCCCAAGGAAATCCCTCATCTCCCCCCTCAAAGAGAGATTGATTTTTCTATAGATCTGGTGCCGAGAGCTACACCTATTTCCCGAGCTCCTTATCAGATGAGCCCGCCAGAACTGATGGAGCTAAAGATGCAGCTGCAAGAATTATTGGATAAGGGTTATATTAGACCCAGTGTGTCTCCTTGGGGAGCCCCAGTATTATTTGTGAAAAAGAAGGATGGAACGTTTAGGATGTGTATTGAATATCGCCAGCTGAATAAATTGACCATCAAGAATAGATACCCACTCTCTAGAATTGATGATCTTTTTGATCAGGTGAGAGGGGCTTCAGTCTTCTCCAAAATAGACCTCAGGACTGGGTATCATCAGCTCAGAATTAAAGAAGAAGACATCAGCAAAACAGCATTTCGAACCAGGTATGGGCATTACAAATTTGTAGTCCTACCTTTTGGTTTGACGAATGCCCCTGCCACTTTTATGTGTCTGATGAACAGTGTGTTGAATAAGTATTTGGACAAATTTGTTCTTGTGTTCATAGATGATATCTTAGTCTATTCTAAAAATGAAGATGAACATAAGGAACATCTTAGAATAGTGTTGCAAACTTTGAAAGAAAATCAGTTATACGCCAAGTTCAGTAAATGTGAATTTTATAAAGATAAAATTCAATATTTGGGTCATATAATTTCTGAAAAAGGGTTGGCAGTTGATCGTGAAAAGATAAAAGCCATTAAAGAATGGCCAGTCCCCACTGATGTTACAGCAGTAAGATCATTTATGGGCATTGCAGGTTATTATCGCAGATTTGTGGAGAGATTTTCTGCTATAGCAAATCCCATAACCTCATTACAGAGGAAGGGTGTTAAGTTTGTGTGGACTGAAAAATGCCAAAACAGTTTCGAACAGTTGAAACAAAGACTTATTTCAGCACCTATATTAAAAATTGCTGATCCTGATAAGGAGTTTGTGGTATGTACAGATGCTTGCAGAGAGGGGCTAGGAGGGGTCCTATTGCAAGAAAATTCAGTTATTGCCTATGAGTCTAGGAAATTGAAAACTCATGAACAGAATTATAGTGCATATGATTTGGAATTTGCAGCTATTATTCATGCTTTAAAAATGTGGAGGCACTATCTGCTGGGGAAGAAGTTCACATTGATGACTGATCATATCAGTCTCAAATATTTTTTCTCCCAAACTGATCTGAATGCAAGACAAGCCAGATGGTTGTCTTTTCTAAGTGAATTCGATATGGATATAAAGCATATCAAAGGGAAGGAGAATAAAGTTGCTGATGCTTTAAGTAGAAATGCTTGTCAAAATTTAAATAGCAGTGGGAGTAGTGCCCAGATGAAGATAGAAGAATTGGTGGGAGAAGCAGCAAAACAAGATCCCGACTATGAAGCCCTCTTGGTGAAATTACAGAAAAGGGATAAAACAGATTACACTAAAAATCCACAAGGGCTGCTCTATTACAAAAACAGGTTGTATATTCCAAATGTAGAGTCATTGAAAAGAGAAATACTAGATGAATATCACAAACAGCCCTATGCAGGACATCCAGGGTACCAGAAGATGTTAACAGCCTTGAAAAAGAAGTTGTTCTGGTCAGGAATGAAGAGAGATGCGGCAGAATATCTGAGTAAATGTATGGAGTGTCAACTGGTCAAGGTTGAGCATCAACACCCAACAGGAGTTTTAAATCCCCTGCCAATTGCAGAATGGAAATGGGATACAGTTTCCATGGATTTTATAACAGGACTACCCAAAACCAAATACCAACATGATTCAGTAATGGTGGTAGTAGACACTTTAACCAAGGCTGCTCACTTTATACCAGTAAAATCTACCTTTGGAACAACTCAGGTAGCAAATGTTTTCTTAAAAGAGGTAGTAAGGCTTCATGGAGTTCCCAAAGTGATTGTCTCAGACCGTGATGCTAAGTTTACAGCAGCATTTTGGAAAGGATTGTTTGCAGGAATGGGTACTAAGCTGAATTTTAGTACTGCCTATCACCCACAAACAGATGGGCAGACAGAAAGGACAAATCAAATCTTGGAAGACATGTTGCATATGTATGTGATGGATAGACCATCAAAGTGGGAAGAGTATCTGCATCTAGCTGAGTTCGATTACAATAATAGTTATCAATCCTCTATTAAGATGAGTCCCTTTGAGGCACTCTATGGGAAGAAGTGTCGTACTCCCTTGAGCTGGAGTCAACCAGAGGATAAACTGGTGTTGGGACCAGATGCACTACAAGAAATGGAAAGAATTGTCAAACAAATACAGAGAAATATAAAGACAACACAAGACCGACAGAAGAGCTATGCTGATAAGAAAAGGGTGCACCGAGAATTTAAAGTGGGGGATCATGTGTATTTGCACATCAAACCCAAAAAGAGCACACTTTATGCAGGGAGTTGTGCAAAACTTGCACCTAGATATTGTGGGCCTTTTGAGGTGTTAGAAAGGGTGGGACCAGTGGCTTACAAGCTGGCCTTACCACCTCATGTTAAAGTACATAATGTATTTCATGTTTCATTATTAAAAAGATATGTGCATGATGCTTCTCACATAGTTGATTGGAATGTTGTACAGGTGGAACCAGAAGGGGAGTTTCTGCCAGAACCGCTTCAAATATTGGAGTGGGAAGAAATTGAATTGAGAAACAGAACAGTGGTCAGAGTAAAGGTGCAGTGGAAGCACTTTACTGCTGAAGAAGCCACCTGGGAAAGGGAAGCTGAAATGATGGAGAGATATCCATTTTTGTTTAAATGAACTCTAGCAGTTGAATAAGAACACCGAGGATGGTGTTATATTTTGAGAGGGGGAATATGTAACACCCCCAATTTGTGTGTTGAATTTTAAAAGTTAGACATTTGAATTTTAAAATCCTAAAGAAGTGGACCCCAAGGGATGACTATGGGTGAATGTATTTGCATATTTTATTTGAGGAAATAAATAAAATGATTTTTCATTTTGACCAAAAAGAGAATTAGAGATCACTTGCCAAATCCATGAGGATGGATAAGGCAACAAATCCCCAAAAATCTTTCTAAAAATCCTTGAAAGAAATTTATTTAGATTTGAGGAGGAATCTAAATTTCCCCAATGAAGAGGAGTAGTTGGGAAGAGGTGATAAAAAGCTGGAAAAGCTGAGGAAAAGCTTAAAGCAGCTTTAAAGAATCCCAAGATGGGAAGCCTAGGCTAAACAGGAAAGAAAGCATCCTGCTATTCTGGACGCAGAATTAGAAACATGCTTTGGGGAATTTTGAGCTTAAATAAGCTGCTCCTAGACAGATTAGAGGTTGATCTGTTCTAGGAGGTGATCTCTGCTCGGGGGTGAGTCCTGGGAGACAAATAGGACTCTAAGGTTGGGAGGTTGGTCAATTTGCAGATTGTGTGGTATGTTCTGAAATTTTTATTGCTATGTTTTATTATAGTATGAATTGGCTACATATGGATTTTTTTTTAATTGATGCAAAACAAAGTGATACTACATTTAAAAAAATCTATCATTAGGTATTTCCCTTCCAGATTTGTTTATTTGTAGATCAGAAATCTATGAAGTAGAAACAACAGAACCTCTAAACCCCTGTTGGTTTAAATCTGAAGTTTCATAACCCTCATAGATAATAAAATATTAATTGTTTCCTGTAGCTACAAAAGGGATATTTTATGCTCTTCTGAATAGTAGAAAAAAATTTTCCATAGCATAAATGATGATGGTATAAAACATAACCAAACCACTGTAAACCAACTTTCTCCAATCTCTATAAATACTTCAACGTTTCTAAGTCTATCGATAATATGTTATCAATTCTTGTATTTCATGAGAAGTAGTAGCATTGCCAAGTTATTTGCAATACATTAAATCTTACCTATGTAAGCTCAGTAATACCTATATTATATCAGAATAAATTTAGAGAAATTTAGCAATATGAAATCTTTTACAATGCCAAAATTAACGAAACAAGAAATATACTATTCAAAGTTCTATGGAATATTTCATATGACAAGTGTATTTTCAACCTTGATTTGAAATCCACATTAGTATAAGAGAATCAACGTTGTTTCAATAAAGCTCCTCAATGGGAATACATACTATGCAGCAGGAGATTGTACGTTGTTTGTTGTGCAAATAGGCAAACAATGTCAAATAATGTGGTATCACTGCAAAATTTCATGTCATAGTAAAATGGAGGTAACTATGGGTACATGGCCATGGCACTTAACACAATAATATTAAAAATAAATTTTTGCAGTTAACAGGCAGAGAGTGTGCCTATAATAGGGGCAGATTAATCATTTATATTAGTGTGTGATGATGTAGGAAAACACGTTCTAAGATTTTGTAAAAACACTATTAACATATATTCACATATTCAGTCAGAGCTTATACCACGGCTGTGGGCTATCTTTCTACCCATAGTGGCGTAAACACATACGGCCTGAAACTATCAACCAAGAGAAGAGAAAATCTATGCTCGCGGCGGTCTGGTGGTTGTGATCACAATTTCCAAATGTATAAAGAATACGTGACATGGATGATTGTATATAAATAAACAAAACCCTGACGCATTAAACATTAGGGTTAAACCTAACGAAAACTGATAAATAACAACTTATAATAGAAACAACAATTAATCCGGTCGGCTCCGAGAGCTCAAGCATAGCCATTCGACTCTCAGTTCACTGTGCGGATCTATGAGATTTAAAAGAAAAGTTTAATAAGTATCTATGAACGCAAATTGGGTATCGGCCACTCTCGGGTGGAACGAAAGCACAGAGAGAGGCGCCCAAAAAAATCAACCTGCGTTAACTTGAACCATATACACAGCACTTCAAAAACAAACTGACATCCTAATTCTTACGGGCCATTATCGGTTCTTTGTAATGTATACATAATGCCAAATATAAAAATAATTTTTCACAAGCCAACGCCGTGATGGCCGCGGCATTCCCGAGTCTGGTATGTAGGGTATTCGCATATCCAGAAATGAACTGATGTAGGGCGCCAAAGGAAGACAACCGATATTTCAGCACCGGTGTCCTAACCTTAGATGACCCATTTAGAATACAGAAATTTGACACAGAAGCAACGTATCGCCCCAAATTCACTTAGGTCCACCAGAGTAACGAGAACAAATTATTTTTCTCCCTCTGTGGACATTGGATCGGGGCTACTGCGAAATATAAAAGATACAGAGAGAGTAGCTTGCTGTAAGCATTCGAATTAGACCGAGAGCCGAGATTGCTCTGAGTACAGTCGAGGGAGACCGGCAACCGCTCTGTCTCGGGCTATTCGATATGCTACCGATTCTGCGCTCTGATTTTCGCATAGTCGACCCTGAAAATACAAATAATAAAACAACAAGCAGAGTGGAAGAAAAGGGGGGGTTCTCACACGAAACGAAAAACCCTAATCGACTGTTCAAGAGCTGCAGCAAACTACGGAGGTGAGGGAGAAGATACAACGTATCTGGAGTACTGTACTAGGTAATAGTCATCTGAGCCAGGGAGGAATGGTGTCAGGTACTGAGGGGTTGCGAGTTTACCTTCTGCCAGCGATGGTCGTAATGGAAGCAAGGTGAGTTCCTCGTCTGAAGCCGCTCGATGAGTCTCTCAATTTTTATCTGTCTAGTCGTGAGGACAACGGGCAGCGTACTCGGCCTCTGTCTAAATCCCTCGCTCCAATGCATAGGTTACACCTGTAACAAACCTTGATAGCGTGATCAGCATGGGTTATATGCAGAATCCCTTGAACCGATTTTGTACCAGGCTGCATCCGCTCAAGGATAAACTGTACATCTACCGTGTAGTTACGATTGAACTCTCGACACGTGAGCCGAAATGGTGTCATATCACTGGTTGGTGGCCTGGATAGAGTAGCGCGGTGACAAGCACTCTGCCACGACCTAGACCGAAGAAACCTACGCCGAGCGTGCCCGAGCTGTTACCTGTCAAAACAGAAATTCGACGGGGTTAAACACGTTTCAACAATAATAATAAAAAATGCGATCGGCAATCATGTTTCCTTATGGCGTCAACCTCATTGAACTATGTATAATTTCAGTCAAATGTATTTGAGGTTAAATATATCCATATATATTAACTTTTATCAAACTACCACGTTCAAATCAAGTTTTGCAAAGAATATATGTAAACCGGTCAAAATAGGGCAGTGTATTAATACGCGTGCAGGTCAAATATAATACGAAATAGCAAGGTAGGTGATTATAGCGGCCGGATTTTATAACGGATATCATAAGGTTTAACGTGTACCCTATACATATATATATAGGTCAAGCGGCGATAGGTCGCGCTATAATCCTAGGGTTTTGTCATGAGTAGTTAGTACGAAAACTATGTGACCCGAAAATAGTATATCATGGGCGGTGTAGTAATCATATTCACGATAGCCATATATATATGTATATGAGGGTACGTGGCATAGGAAGTAATACGTATAAGGTGGAAAGGTACCATCTCCTATTATTGACAAGAATAATGTTATAATAGTATGGGCCATAGTATAAACTATATTGTGTAATAAGAATAATGTATATTCAAAGGTATCGACCTATAGGTTACAGACATAGTCCATAAACAATTATACGATGAGTTCATTTATGTGTCCAATATCTTTTAAGATAGGTATATACATAAGTATAAGTGTAATTTAATTATGCGCCCAAATATCTCATAGGATGGGTACATACATAATTATAGGAGGCATATAATTATGTGTTCAATAGCTTAGAAGATATATATATAATTATATGTGTATTATATGTGGTTTCAATATCTTAATAAAAGATATTTCTAGGCAATTATATGGGTATACAAAATGTTGCAATTATAAAAGATGTGGCATTGAACATATATGTTTTGTAGAAATATATAGACAAGGAGTGTAGATATAAGAAAAAAATATATATCCTCAAAGAAGCATATGGAATATATCTGAAGAAGATACTTCGAGAAAAAAAAAAAAAAAAATTCCTAAACTGGAGGTGTGACATTTGTGTACACTAAATTACAAATTGATTTTTTGAAATTTATTTTGTGTAAATGTCGACCAATAGATATATATAATGGAGGATGAACGATGAAGATCAACCGAATCCCATATGGAGGTTCAGGGATCGGGGGATGTTCACGGTATTTAAATATAAGATCTTAAATCTCCATACATGTGTGTATATATGGAATTGATTTTTTTATTAACTTTGTGAGTTAAATTAGTTGTTAATAAGTTTCATATTTTAATTTTTAGGAGGTAAGAGGAGAAGGGTTTCTACTCCATCCATGGAGCGTGGCCAAGGTTCAACCAGTCAAGGTATGAGTAGTAGCAGGTTGCGGGAAGGGGGTGATATTTATTCCTCCGAAGGCCAATCAACGACTGTTGGTTCTCAACAGGGTCTTTGTGGGTCTAGTTCTTAGCAGCGTCATTCTGGGTCTGGCTCTCAGCAAGGTCATGTTAGAGAAGATGTTAACCAAAAACATCAAGGTTGCCATCAATTTCAATATTTTTTCATTAAATTTGTACAAATTTTTTTACACGTGTTTTTTCTAATATACGAAATTTTATATATATTGATGCAGAGGCTGAAAATGTTCGAGCTAGTGGTCAAAATAGACGCAGGGAAGCTCGCTACATTCAAGAAGAAGGTTGTCAACCTAGCACAAATTATCTGGCTGAGATTACTGATATACCATGGGAAACCAACATGGTGGAATGCACCTTACAAAGGTGTGAAAGCCTTCATGAAAAATTTCAAAGAGATCTCATGGCTTTGTCTCTACCTATTGAGAGTCGACAAAGCCTTGAAATAGTTACACATTCATTGGGTGAAATAGTAAATGTTTACAGAAATCTGGGGCCAACGACTGATTCATTTGTAGAACTGATGAAAAAGAGAAAAGAAACAGTGATGGGTCCCGATAAATGGGAGGACACAAAACAAAAAGTTACAAGAGTAATGGCCAAGTCAATGTTTAATTATAACGAAGGGCCAAAAATAAAAATGTTGAAGGTGCAGTATTTCAAGCACCCAGATAAATCTCGTTATTTGTATGATCGACATCTTGCGGCCTTTGGAAGGCTTCCATGGAATGATGATGTTCCTTTTTATTTTGCACAAATGTTTTATGCAGAATTGTTTTTGGGTATGAAACCCAACTACAATGACCTTCCTTTAGAATTTGTTGGCTCGGGGAAAGGTCGACTATATGACCGCAAGGGCACTAAGCGAGATGTGGAGTTTCCTCGCCCTGAGCCGCCATTGGTGAGTCGACCGTTTCGAGTTAAAACTCTGCGATCAGAGATGGACGCGACTTCTCAAATAAGTCGAGAAGCAAAGGTTGTTATGATCGACAATGTTCATAGCAGATTGGGTGGAGTCGATCTTTGTTTAAATCGACAAAGAGCACGTGAAAATGCACGTGCCAATTTTGTTTATCGTATAGATGAGGAGATTTACAACATGAATTTTGAAGATCTCCGAACATATGCAATAAATTGTTGCAATGGTTTTCAAAACTTAATTTTTCATGAGGAAGAGGGCACAGGAACGGTATGTGTTAATGACCTTAGGGTTTGAAATTATTTTTAAATATACAAGTGTACAATTTCTAATAAATACATGTGTATGTACATGTATACATTTATTTGTATGTGTACATTAATTTAACAAAAATGTATGATTATATGTTAAAACACCATTTGCAGTTCTCAGGCATGATGCGTGACGAAAATGTTAATATCATGTTCGAGACCTCTGGTTCAAATGATGCAGATGGGTCTGACCATCATGATATGTTGGCAAATGTTAGTGTTTTTTAAGTGACTCTAAAATAAATAATTGTTGTCACACATGTACATGTATGTATATATATAATTTGATAAAATGTTTTAACTGGTACCGATTCTGTCTGATGTTTTTGGGATGGTGGTACCTTCTTCTTCCTTGGGAGATATACCTTCTACTTCCTTGGGAGATGAGCCACAAGTATGGACAATTTTTCACAAGTTTAAAATTTATGTTTAAAAGTTATATATATATATATATATTCTACCTCAAAAATTTCCATTAAAATTTGAGATATATATATATATATATAGAGAGAGAGAGAGAGAGAGAGAGAGAGAGAGAGAGAGAGAGATCTATATTTTGAGTTATTTAAATTCTTTTGAATTTAGGTTCCTATAGAAGATTTCTTTAATCCGGGGACTCTAGCGATGGAGATAGGAACATCCACAACATTTGAACAAGTTGTCTTTAGTTCCTTTTTTAATATTATTGAAAATAAGTTTATATATGTACACGTGCATTTTCATTTGAAAGTTTTTAATATATATATATATATATATATATATAACTGTACATGTATATTGTACAGTTTACCGCTGCAGATGTTCCTATGGGAGAACTTGTTCATCAAATGGAGAGGGAACCTCATGAGGTATTGCATGATTTTTTTGTTATATTTTGTTTTTTACATGAAGTTCTAGATATATATATATTCTCATTCATTTTTAAAACATCAAATTTTAATGTTCAAGTACATGTGCATTGTGTATGTAGGTTTCCCATGATGCTTCACATGATAGGGAGCGGATTGAGACCCTGATAGGAAAGACACTAGATCCGACGCTAGATCCATCTCTATTTGATGGACATGATTTGTAGATTTGATTTCAAGATTTATATGGTCTTAAAATTTGTTAGACTTGATACAGTTTGATACTTGTGAGATCTACAATTTTTGGACATATTTTATTACATTGTTAATATAATTTTTTTTATTTAATTTTTGGATGGTTTTAGTACTTTTGGCATGTGAATGTGAAGTAATGTTGTCATCTATAAATTAATGTTGTCATCTGAACTACATTTGGCATGTTATGTAATGACACATGTGTTATAATTTGTTTTGTTTTTTAAATTTAAGTTTTGGATGCTTGGAGTACATTTGGCATGTGAAGTAATGTTGTGATCTATATTTTTTTGTTAAATTAAAAGTTAAAATTTTTGGATGGTTTTAATCTACATTTGGCATGTGATATATAATGTTAAATGTTTTTGTTAGATAGTTGAATTATAATTGGCATGGCATGTGAAGTTTTTAAAACTCAAGTTTTGGATGGTTTCAATCTACATTTTGCATGCGATATTTAATGAACTTTAAATGTTTAATGTTTTAATGTTGCACAATATATAATCAAAAGGTTTTTAAAACTTAAATTTTTGGATGGTTTCAATCTACATTTGCACATGTGGTACATATAATGTTAAATGTTTCTATTGGATCTAGTTGAACTATAATTGGCATGGCATGTGAAGTAACGATCTATATATAATTTAAAGTTTTTTAAACTCAAGTTTTGAACGGTTTCAATCTACATTTCGCATGTGATGTTTAATGTTTTAAAGTTTCACGATATATTATCAAAAGTTTTTAAAATTTTAAAGTTTTGGATGGTTTCAATCTACATTTGGCACATGTGGTATATAATGTTAAATGTTTCTATTGGATAGTTGTTCACTATAATTGGCATGGCATGTCAATTAATGTTGCACAAATCCCTTTTGGATGGTTGATGTACATTTGGAATTTTAAGATTGCTTTTGATCTCTCCATGTAGTTTTGTTTGAATGAAAAAATTTCCAATAGGAAGAACATAGCTTTTCAATGCAACTAACCATGTATCAATTGAGCTCTAATTGAAAAAAGAGTTTTTCAATGCAACTAACCATGTATCAATTCAGCTCTAATTGAAAAAAGAGTTTTTCAATGCAACTAACCGTGATGCAAGCAGATAGAGAAGCTTCTCGCAGATGTAGAGCAGGGAAACTAAACTTCAGATAGACTCTAAGACTTTCGAATTTTTCCGAATGCCAAATGATCTTACAAAGCTAGTATTTATAATATCCTAGCAGGTCATTCAGTGACAACCTTTACCGGAAACTTAAAACAAAGAGAATATATCCTTGGCTAGGACATCATGTAAGATGCCTGCCATAAACTGTAAAATTGTACTTAAAAGTTGAGATTTGGGCAAGTGGGGACAACCACTTGTTATCTCGTCCCTTGGAGGCTAGGCCATATGGGGACCGAATCTGACCTTACAAAATAAGGTGAAATAATTTACCATACCGTCCTTGATAATATTCCAGTAGCCCATTATGCTCAGGAGATAATACTTCATTAGGAATATACAAGAACAATTAATTTCATTCTAGAAAATATATATATATATATATATATATATATATATATATATATATATATATATATATATATATATATATATATCCAATACCTATAACATTTTTCATCAATGCACATGTATAGAAAAACTACTTTCAGTTGATACTAGAGCACGTGCTTGTACCCAAACAATTTGTAACATGTGCAAACCAAAAATAACATAAGCAGCTCAATTTTTAGTTGAGTACTGGAAGTTCTAAAACATATTTAATCGAGAGATAATAAATTGTTGGAAAATTCACTCAAAAAAATTCTAATGGAATTCCATCCTCAATAATTCTTTCATGATCGGATTTTGACATTTTCCGTCACTTAATTTTCGATTTTTTCTTTGATTGAACTTCTATCAACTTTATGTGTGCTGCACACACCAAGTGACTATATTGACAACTTATGGAATCAGGTTCATAGTCTTCAAAGTAAACAAAGTCTCCACTTTGATGAGTTTGTCTGAAAAAATAACCTTTCAGTATAATAGACCCTCTGTCATACTGAAATCTGTGATCATTATATTTTTTTAATAATTTCATTTTTTGTTCAGTGCAACGCATCAAATAATACTTCACATTTTCATCGTTGTCAATAGGTGCAATTACAGCAAAAACATCTCCTGCAAAATAAAATAAATTTAACAAAATTATGCATATTTAAATTTACTTCTAGATCTTTAAATCATTAGAAAGTAATTCAAATCTTACCTTCTCTAACAAGATCAGAAACTTGATCACCATCGAATGATATTGTAGTTTCCTCTAATTGTATTTCTTCAAACATTGCAACAAACATTTTGCCTTTTGTATTTAGCTCTGTATGTTTCCAATCGTTCACATACATTTTTTTTTCACAAACGTCATTGGATTATGTGTTGTCTATGCAAACATCACAAAAACAATAATATTTTATTTGATCCAATGCAAACACATTTTTGGACGACTTTGTTTGAATTGAATGCAATTTTCGAGTCCCTTTTATTGTTTCAACATCATTTCCAATTGATCTATCTACGTCTTCGATTCCAATATGCCAGAAAAACCTTTATATGGAAAATTAGAAGAAGAATTTGTAAATATGATATCAAAATACAATCAAAGATAAACATTGCATGATAAATGTACAATGTTTAAAATTATATTTTCAATATAAATTAAATTGAATGTACCTTCGCACTTCTCTTCATGGGTTTTTCTCATGGCTTAGAGCAGCGATGCACCATTGAACAACTTCTTCAGCGTTCACAAGTCGGATTGCAGAGTGGCTCATTTGATATCTTTGAAGTACTCATTTTATGCATGCTCCTACACCATCATGTTCTCCTTTTCCATGGCCAGTCTCAAAGAAATTCCAACAATGTTTAATGCAAGTTTTCTTATGAAGACAACACAACCAAAAGAATGATCGTGCAGATTTGAATTGACCTGCGCATCCGTCTAACCATATCCAATGTTCATTGAATGTTATTCCACGATTTTTCAATGAATCATAAATTTTTCCAAAACAATGTTGTACAAAACATGTATCATGTGTACGATCGTCACTGATATAAAAGTGATATTCTTTAATGATATGTCGATCTTCACTCGTGCTTTCTATATGATCGACATTATTTTCAGCATGTCTATATAGAATATGGACGAGCATGAAGACTTGGTCATAATGATAGTATTCACTCTGAATTTCTTTTTGTGCAACAAATGTGTAATTTTCTGCAAAATCAATCACTGACAAAATGGTCCCTAGTGGAAAAACTTCACGAGATTTTTTGAATTGCAAGTCTTGCCATCAAGTTCTATGGGAATGCTTGGTGTATTTGTAAATTTCTGCCTCAAACTTTCTCAAAAATTCTATCAGAAAAATTTCGTCTTCTAGTAATTCAATTATTTTAACACTATTTGCACCTTGAATCAATGTATCGATATATTCATATCTCTTCCATTTCACTTTCATGTTGGACAATGACTGATCATTTATATCAATACGATATTTGTTTTGAAATTTAGTAAAGTTTCCACAATCATCGCATTTTTTACCACCAACACATTTCTTTTTGTAAAATAGTTCATTGCTTTCTCTTTCACATAGAATTTGAGATATGAAATCATGGATAGTGGAAGGAGGAGGTGAATCCTTCCATAATGTTCTACCAAAATCAAGGAATGTGTCATAATATAACTCAAATTCCACATGATAACAGCAACAACAAGTGTCGCGTATGGTGATAGGTTTTACATACCATGGTTTTTGTTGAACAAAAGCACTGAGTGAAACATGAATTTGACGATTCTCTTCTTTGAACTTTTTGAATAACTCTATCTGAGTGGTTTCCAAGAGATGTTTTTCATGTTCTTTGTACTGATTTCGTGCTATTCTTCTTCGCATCACATGCCTTGCAGTTGGTGAAACACACGAATTGTTCTTCCAATATTCATATATTATTTTTTTAACATTTTCTCCAAGTCTATCTTTGCATGGTTGCCTACAAATAGCTCTCCAACAAGCGAGTTCATCATTTACATATATTTGCAACCAAAATTTTGTATGTTTGTGCAAATTTTTTCACGAGGTCCCCAGTGCTCCTTCCATAGATGTTACCAAACGATTCTCTTGAGTACTTGAGGAAACCATTGCCATATGTATTCCTCTACGTACAATTGAAACATCTTTCTCTCTAGATCTCTTAATTGACTTTATAGCACTACTCATATTTTTTATCACATCGTCCTTCATTTTTTTATCTTTGGTTGATTTTCGAATACCCAATAGTGTTGTATCTTCTTTTAATTTCCTTAATGATAGGAGACCTTTCAACATTTGAGCTTGAACTGTCACCCGCTCATTTAAGAAATACTTCTCAAAAATGCGGTTAACACGATATCGTATAACATGGTGAGGTTTTTTATCTCCATGTGTGAGTGTCAACATTTTCTAACATCTCATTATCGATAGTGATTTCATCTGTACATATTTGAAAAAATATTATATATTCAATAAATAACTAAATTAATAAATATGTCAATAAATATTAGGAAAATTTTAAATATATCAATAGATCATAATATTTACATTTACATACCTGCTTCAATTTCTGCTAGAGGTTGATTTTCTTCTTCAATATTTTGAGGAATATCTCTCTCTGTTTACATTAAACAAAATATTTTTCAAACTAGTTCATCAAATAAAAATTAAGCTTCACATTTTACATTAGGAAAATTTTAAATATATCAATAGATCATAATATTTACATTTACATACTTGCTTCAATTTCTGCTTGAGGTTTATTTTCTTCTTCAATATTTTTAGGAATATCTTTGTCTGTTTACATTAAACAAAATATTTTTCAAACTAGTTCATCAAATAAAAATTAAGCTTCACATTTTACATTAATAAAATTTTAAAAATATATCAATAGATCATAATATCTACATTTACATACCTGCTTCAATTTCTGCTTGAAGTTGATTTTCTTCCTCAATATTTTGAGGAATATCTCTGTCTGTTTACATTAAACAAAATATTTTTCAAACTAGTTCATCAAATAAAAATTAAGCTTCACATTTTACGTTAGGAAAATTTTAAATATATATCAATAGATCATAATATTTACATTTACATACCTGCTTCAATTTCTGCTTGAGGTTGATTTTCCTCTTCAATATTTGAGAGAGCTTCTAACTTTCTTTTGCTAGATTGTCTCGTCTCTTCTCTACCTGCCTCAGGGTCTCTTTTTCGATCATATTTTCTCGCACAAGTTCTTTGATTTCCCATGATAATAGGGTATGAAGTTCAAAAAATTATACAATAACTCAGTTACAAAAAATATCACAAAAGATTTAATTTTAAAAAATTCAGTGTAATTTTTTTGCAAAAAATACATACTCCAATCCAAAACACTTACTTTAAAAAATTCGAGAGAAAAATGTCTTATAAAAATGAAACGAAGCTCAAAATATTTACTTCAACTCAAAACACGTACATACCTCCAAGAAATGTCTTTTGAATGTACGCCCAAGAAATTTTTTAAATCACGCCACCTCTAAGAAATGTCTTCCAAAAAAATTCTTTAAACCCAAAAAAATTCTTTGTAAAATCAATTTGCTTCCAAGAAATTCTCTTAAACCCAAACTTTGAAGAAAATTTTTGGAACCCAAACCAAGATCTTTGTAAAATGAGATGAAGTGTGTGAAATGTGCGAAAATTGTGAATCATTTCACAGCAATTTATATTGCCGCGAAATGTGTTTTAGTAGGGGGCTTTGCAAAAATTTCCGGCCGACGGAGAGTTATACAATAGTTTGGCCAAACTATTAAGACGTTAGATTTAACAAGGCTTTGGTGGAAAACATAGTTCGGCCGAACTTGGATCAAAAGTTCGGCTGAAATCACGCGTCACCAATTACGCAAAAACTAGGCTTTGAATATGGTTCTGCAACTTTGGACTGATTAAACTCCATGAAAGGTTGTTAATTAATTGTCGGAACAAAGACAAGAATTTTCAGAATTGAATCTACTTTCAGGAAATATAACTTTTATGGAATTTCATAAAAGTTTATTAAATTTAATTATTTTTCTAATAAAATGGGTGCAAACAATTTCTGAGGATCATTGTGATTCAGTGAAATCAAAATTTTGTATCTCCCAAAATACATTGTAAAAAAAATTGAAAAAAATATGGGGCATTACATTGGTCCGTCGTCTCTAATGGATAGCCTTTAGATTTTTATTTTATAACTTATATATTAAGAAATTTCTTGCGACGTGAAACATATCCAAAATACGCAGTTTTTCGTATTGGACCAGTTCAAAAAATTCTAGTAATTATGATATGCATCCATTGGATTTGTAAATATGACGAAAACAAAGCAGACTCTGTCTATATTGTTGTAACACAATTTGTTTTTTCAAAAACACAAATTTTTAATGAATACAACATTGCGTCATAACATGACTTCTTATGAATTCTCTGATTGTTAAGAAACACACACTCAAAGAAATGCTAAGTTGACATATCAAATCTACATAAAAAGATTTCAAAAAATAAGTAATGGAAAGCTAACAAAATTTCTCACAACTTTTATTTTTATCACAAAATGAAATTCTACATAGAAAAATTGTTATAGTTTGCAGAATGTTGAAGAATCGAAAAAAATGAAATTTTTTTCTCAAAAAGGGCAGAAAGTGTAACCCAGCTTCACATTTTCACCTTCGGACTCCTCCATGGAATTTTCTCAGAATGTTCGATTTCCATGAAATATGTTCCCTTCTCCATGGAATTTGTGCAAGACGAGGCTGCTCCTTTAACTGAGCCTCATGAGTAGCATACTCTTCTTTGGGAAATTTATTTAATGAAGCATTGGAAATTTATTTTAGCAATGGCACATTATTTTTCAAGCTAATCTATTCAATGTTTAAGTGCATTCACTTCAATATTTGTAGGTATACATTATGTTTTTTTTCTTTTAACTTAGATAAAACTGGTAAAATGAAATACTAAAAGTGATATGAAGGGTTGTTTAAAAATGGGATCTTCTTAAAAAAATTCTATGATAGGTAGGAGGACCCATCAAATTTAACATGTGATGATGGTTATGAATATCCTATTAATTAAAATGTAAGGTGAATAAAACTAAAAGAAACTATTAAATTTCTATTGACTATTGTATGTCTTCAAATTATGAATACATATACATTAATACAGTTAGTTAAATTAAAGAATTAGTAATATTTAATAAACATTGATTCATAATAAACATTATAACACATAACTTATGATAAGCTAATATTATTCAAAAAAAATAATAAAAAAATAAATTATAATTTTATTTTATATTATTATTAATTGTAAAAGTCTTAATATATATATTGGAAAATAAAACATATCACAAAAATTTTAATCATAAAAATTCAATCATACTTTGGAAAATTATTTGAAAAGAACAAAAAAAAAAATTATTTAGCTTTTATACAATTGATTATACCTCTTGCAAATAGGTGCTCAAATACCAATTTTATATTTGACAAACATAACTACATTTTATTACATGAAAAATATTTACTTTATTTTCAACATATTATTAGTTTTTACCAAATATTTATATACATATTTCTAAAAAATATACCAATTTTATATTTGACAAACATAACTACATTTTATTTCATGAAAAATATTTACTTTATTTTCAATATATTATTAGTTTTTACCAAATATTTATATACATATTTCTAAAAATATATATATTTTTAATTTATAAATGAAGTAAAAGGTGATTACAAATTTTAGTTATTTTTTTATGATATTAAATATTAAATATTAAAATAATAAACATATAACTATAATATTTCCAAAATAATTAGTACCATTCTTCAAAATTTAAAGCATATTCAATACTAAATGATGTGCTCTCTAAAAGGCTAGGTTGAATATTTAATCTGACATGGTTAATGCAATCAAATGTTTTATTTAAAATATTGTAATGGTTAAAAAATAAAAAAAATATTCATATTAGAGAAAAAAAATCAAATGCAACACTCTTTGAACAACTTAAGAGATTAGTTGTTTTTGCAACCAGTTGGAGTGGTTGGAAAAGGAAGAGCTGGTTGAAAGACCTGGCTCATGATTGGAGCTATTTTTAACATAATCCAACCATACACAAACACTGTAATTAAACTGTTTGACCTATAATACAAACAAATTTTAATGAAAATGCTGCACTGTGTACAAAATTGAAATATGAACGTTGGAGCGGTCAATTACTGAAAATTTACCCTTAGAAATTAAAAGATGCACAAAAACTCATTGTAGAAAGGCCAATCCTGAAGTTGAAACACAATTTTGAAATTTAAATTTCATCTAGTTTCGTGTCAAAATGTGCGGAAAAGCTCGTTGTAAGAAAGGCCTCAGGTTGAAATGCAACTTAAATTGAAATATGAACGTTGGAGCGGTCACCATAGAAGAAATTACTGAAACTTTACTGTTAGAAACCAAGAGATGCACAAAATCTCATTGTAAAAAGCTTGATCCTAAAGTTGAAATGCAATTTTGAAATTTGAATTTCATCAGAATATGCAGAAAAGCTCATTCTAAAAGAAGCCTCGAGTTGAAATGCAATTTAAATTGAAATATGAACGTGGGAGCGGTCACCATAGAAGCAATTACTGAAAATTTACCGTTAGAATACAAGAGATGCACACAATCTCATTGTAAAAAGGCCGATCCTAAGGTTGAAATGCAATTTTGAAATTTGAATTTCATCAGAATATGTAGAAAAGCTCGTTCTAAAAGAAGCCTCAAGTTGAAATGCAATTTAAATTCATTGTGGTTTCATGCTTTCAAGTTGAAATCCAATTTAAATTTAAATGCATATATCTGAATTTCATCAGATATATGTCTCTCCATTTCTCTCCCACGCAGCTTCCTGCGCTGTTTGTTTATATGTGTATAATGGGAAGAATCTCGTTGTGTTTGGAAGCGGCAACGAGAGTCCATGGTGGGTTAGGTTTGGTGGAGGGCACCCAATAGTCCATTGAGGATTTTCTTTTGAATAAGGTGCCATTGGTGCACATGTTCCACCGTTTGAGAGGTAACATTGAGGAAGGATATTTATCACAAGATAGAGTTCCAAGTTTTCGCCATTTTAGACCATCGGCTGTATGGACAAAGCGTGAGCTGCAATCAATGCTATGAAGGTAAGGACAAATTGCCTATGCTATTCTCTTTTTCTAAATGCTTCACTGAATTTATTTTGAAATCGAAGGATATATTTCATTGATTTCTTTGAAGTTGTAGGATACAGTTAAAGATTTTGGTGTTCAAATAGTTCTTTATACACTTCGCTGATATTTTTTTTTGAAATTGAGGGATATATTTCAATGAATTTTTTAAGTTGAAGGATATATTTGAATATTTTTTCAGTGTTGAAATAGGTCTTTATAATTTTAATGGTAAAGAGTTACAAGGATTGTTGAATTAAATTTATTAGGTTAATCTCATATAACAAATTTCTGTTTGCAAAGATGTTTCTAATTAGAGTTAATAACACCATACTTAGATCTATGTTTGCATACTCCGCTTCCTACCTAGGAGATGCTTCTGTTTACATATGAATATGGGAACCCTAGCTAGGCTATGCTTCTTTTTCATTGAATATGGGAACCGAGCATTTCTTGGCTTTTCTGTTTCATTCAATATGGGAAGCCAGCATTTCTTGGCTTTTCTGTTTCATTGATTTGTCATTAGTTACCGAAAAATTTTGGCTAATTTGAAATATGATAGCTATTGTTTTTGTTTACTGCATCACAGATTTTATTATTTTTTTCTCTTTTGCAAACGATTCACTTCTACTCCGTTTAATTCTCCTTAATCACCATTTAAGCCAATCTTTTGTCACTACAGCATCAAGTTCTGGAAGGAAATTTAAAATTTAAGATGATCTCTGCAGTAGAAATATTGTCGTCATGTCAAAATGTTTTCTCCACTTTTAAATTGCATGCGACATTAAAAGAAAAAAAAATATTTCAATGATTCTTATATTTGGTTCAGATGAACTTGGTTTCCCTTAAAAATCATAGAATCCAATGGTATGCTTCTATGCTTGAAGTTGATAATGGTTGGCTAACGGATTTGCTGGAGGTTGTTTGCTAGAATTTCGTTCTTTACACTTTTCCCTGCCATGCCCATGCCCATGTCGTGCCTGTCTTTTCTATTCCCAGATTTGGTAGAGTAGATTCATGATAACCTCATGATGTTCCACCTTTCTGAGCATATCTATTTTCATGGAGCATAACTCTGTGAAAACGCTATCTGCATGTAACATATTTACTAACAGTTGTAGCCAACATGGAATAAATGAAGGCAATAAGATACTGTCATGCGATCAATACTTTCAATTACGTTACGCTTAAAGGAACAGTAGCACATAATTATATAGAAAAAACAAAACGATTGCAAATAATTGTTGAAATGAATGTCAAACGTAACATGGGTAGGATAGGATACTACATGGCCATCAATATGTTTTCCTCGATTCATATGAACGGCGTTTTATATCACCCATAATGAAAAAGATGTAGTGGTACTTCTTTACTCATCTAAGTTGTACTCCTCATTTTCTCTATCGTTTACGTGCTATATGAAGATGTTTTCATGCATTTTTGTTCTTTCTAAGTGTATATGCGGTTATGTATTATGGGTTTTACTTACAATAAATTTATCTTTTCTCTGTTTATTCCATATGAATTAATTTTTAAGTTATATTTTATTGTAACTATGGTTTTTCTTCTTTTATCCATTCACATATTTTTCTTTTTATTATATATCTTTTAAATAAAGTATGGTCAATGTGTTCTTTCAAATTCGATATTTAAAAATATATATATATATATATATATATATATATATAGAATGTATTATACTTTTATTAGAGCAGATATTTATGATTTTGAGTTTTATTTATATTTAAAACTCAATATAAATAAGAGGAGAGAGAGAGTGTGTGAGAGAGACGGAGAAAAGGAGAGGGAGGGAGTGAGAGAGAGAGAGGGGGATAGGCTCAGGGAGAGGGAGAGATAGAGAGAGACAGAGAGACAGAGAGGGAGAGGGAGTGAGGAAGAGAGAGAGAGAGAGGGAGGCAGAGGGGGAGAGAGAGAGACAAAGAGAGGGAGGGGGAGAGAGAGAGAGGGGGGGAGGGATAGAGGGAAAGAGAGACAGAGAGAGAGGGAGTGAGAGAGGGAGAAAGAGAGAGAGAGAGAGGCAGGGGAGAGGGAGAGAGAGAGGGAGGGAGAGGGAGGGGGAGAGAGAGGGAGGGAGAGGGAGGGGCAGAGAGAAGGAGAGAGAGGGAGGGAGATAGAGAAAGAGAGAGAGAGATATGGAGAGGGAGGGAGGGAGATAGAGGGAGCGATAGAGAGAGGGAGAGCGAGGGAGGGAGAGAGAGGGAGAGAGAGAGGGAGAGAGAGAGAGAGAGAGGGAGAGGGAGAGAGAGAGAGAGACAACGTGAGAGAGGGGGGGAGTAGGTAGAGGGAGAGGGAGAGAGGGAAGGAGAGAGCGAGAGAGGGAGGGAGGGAGAGCGAGAGAGGGAAAGAGCGAGAGGGAGGGAGAGGGATAGAGGGAGAGGGAGGGAGAGGAGGAGAGAGTGGGAGAGGGAGAGATAGAGATCGAGGGAAAGAGGGAGAGGTTGGTAGAGGGGGAGAGAGAGAGAGACAGAGGGGGAGGGACAAAGGGAGAGAGAGAGAGGGGGGGAGGAGAGAGAGAGTGAGGGAGGAAGATAAGAAGAGAGAGGGAGAGATAGAGATAGAGAGAGAGAGAGAGAGGGAGCGGGAGAGATAAAGAGAGAGAGAGAGGGGGGGATGGACGGAGAGAGCGATAGAGGGAGGGAGAGAGGGAGAGGGAGAGGGAGAGGGAGAGGGAGGGAGATAGAAGGAGGCAGGGAGAGGGAGGGATGTAGGTAGCGGGAGGGAGAGAGGGAGGTATTGGGGTGGATGGAAAGAGAAAGGGAGAGAGAGAGAGAGAGGGAGAGAGGAGGGGAATAAGCAGAGTGGGAGGGAGAGAGAGAAGGAGAGAGGGATAGAGGGAGGGAGATAGAGGGAGAGAGAGAGAGAGAGGGATAGGGAGAGAGGGAGAGAGAGAGTGGGAGGGAGATGGAGAGAGAGAGAGAGAGAGAGAGAGAGAGAGAGAGAGTAAGGGAGGTGGAGAGAGAGGAAGGCAGAGAGAGAGAGGGAGAGAGGGGGAGGGATAGAAGGAGAGAGAGAGAGAGAGAGGGAGAGAGGGAGAGGAAGTGAGAGAGAGAGGGAGAGGGAGGAAGGGAGATAGAGAAAGGGAGAGGGAGGGAGGGATATAGAGGGAGGGAGTGGGAGGGAGGGATATAGAGGGAGGCAGATGGAGGGAGCGGGAGAGTGAGGGAGGGAGAGAGCGAGAGAGATAGATAGATAGGGAGAGGGAGAGAGAGGGAGAGAGAGGAGGGGATAGGAAGAGGGAGAGGGAGAGATAGAATGAGGGAGGGAGAGGGAGGGAGGGAGGGAGGGAGGGAGGGAGATAGAGGGAGAGCGAGGGATGGGGATAGAGAGAAAGATGGAGTGGGAGAGATAGAGAGAGAGAGAGGGAGAAGAAGAGATAAAGAGAGAGATAGACAGAGGGAGTGGGAGAGAGAGAGATAGGGGATGGAGGGAGAGAGCCAGAGAGGGAGGGAGAGAGCGAGAGGTAGAGGGAGAGGGAGGAAGATAGATGTAGGAAGGATCGGGAGGGAGGGAAGGAGAGATGGAGTAGGAGGGAGAGAGGGAGGGATTGGGAGGGATGGAAAGCGAGAGGGATAGAGAGAGAGAGATATAGATAGGGAGAGAGAGAGAGAGAGAGAGAGAGAGAGAGAGGGGGATAGGCAGGGAGAGAGGGAGAGAGAGAGAGGGGGAGAGGGAGGGAGATAGAGAGAGGGAGAGGGAGGGAGGGAGATAGAGGGAGAGAGGGAGAGGGTGGGAGAGGGGGAGAGAGAGAGAGGTAGGGAGGGAGGGAGGGAGGGAGAGAGAGATTGGTAAGGGGAGGGAGAGGAAGGGAGGGAGGGAGTGGGAGGGGGAGAGGGGGAGGGAGGGAGTGGGAGATAGGGAGGGAGCAGGATGGAGGTAGAGAGAGAGAGAGGGAGAGGGTGGGAGATAGATGGAGAGAGGTAAAGGGAGGGAGATAGAGGGAGGAGGAGAGGGAGAGAGAGATGGAGAGAGAGAGGGATAGGTGGAGGGACAGGGAGAAGAAGGGAGGGGGGAGAGAGGGTGAGGGGGGGAGGGAGAGTGTGTGTGTCAAAGAGGAGAAGAGAGAAGAAATTAGGGGGGGGAGGGAGAGACAGAAGGAGGGAGGGAGATGGAGGGAGAGAGAGGGAGGGAGATAGATGGAGGGAAGGAGAGCGAGAGGGATAGAGGGAGGGGGAGAGAGTGGGAGGGTTAGTGATAGGGAAAGGCATAGGGAGGGAGAGAGGGAGAGAGAGGGAGGGAGAGAGAGAGGGAGACAGAGAGGGGGAGGGAGAGGGAGAGAGAAAGAAAGAGAGAGAGGGAGAGAGAGGGAGAGAGAGAGAGAGAGGGGGAGAGAGGGAGCAGGAGAGAGAGAGAGAGGAGAGAGAGAGAGAGAGAGAGAGAGAGAGAGAGTCTGAGAACGACTAATTGTAATTTGAAACATTTCTAATTGAAGTAATGAATCAAGAAAAAGTAATTGACACAACATAAAACAATTTCAAAATCTAATAGATTCATGCAATTTCAACCATTTATTTCCACACTCAAGTTTTAATTATTTTAAATTTAATTTAATTTTCAGAATGATAATTAAATGTCCTTTTAGAAGGTTTTTTTTATTAGTAAATTACCTAGCTTGTCCCTTCCTCCTTTTACGTGTTGTTATTCATTTTTTTCCCAATTTAGTTATTAGTTATTTGAAGAAAAATAATTTACTTTTAAAATATATTTGAATAAGATTATCAATTTTAGCCAAAAAAAAAGAATAAAACAAATTAATACTATGATCTAATGGAGTAATTAAAAAAAATGATAAAATGGAATTTTTTTTCCTAAATTTCTTTCCAAAATTACTAGAAATTCCTAAAAAAATATAATTCAATGTAATAAATAAAAATTTAGTTCTTCTTAACCTTAACCCATTTCTTCTTAATCTTAACCCATTTCAGAAAGGTTGAGATTATTGAAATTTAAAAAAAAATGAGTTTAGGAGGGAAAAAAAGAAAACTCTATCTTCGTTGTTTAATATTTTCATTCATTGCCCATTCCAAGTACCAAGTCAAATTCTAAAGAATAATATTTTTAATTTTAACCAATAATGTTTTTCATTCTACTAATTTTCCCAAAATATCACTAAAAATTCTAGAATCTATATATAATTATTATAGATTAGAAGAATTTTACAATAATATTCTCAAACATTTTTTTTCTTTCAGTAAGAAAAAAACGCTGCAGTATTACAATTCATATTCAATCAAATACGAGTGATTACATCATAATACATTACACCGAATTTTATTTGTATTAATTTACATCATACTCAAACATTTATTTTAATTTAAAAATAAAATTTGTTTTTAAACTCATAGTATAAATATAGAATTTTAAAAGTTTCCTATACTAAAACTAAATTAAAGTTTTTTAAAAAAACTAATATAATTTTCAAAAATTTGTATCAATTTAAAAATAAGTTTTTTTTCTATACTCATAATATGAATATAGAATTTTAAAAATTTTCCAATACTAAAACTAAATTCAAATTTAAAAAAAAAAAAAAAATTGATATAATTTTCACATTGGTCAATAGTATCCTTAATAAATTTATTTGTCAATAACATCCTTAATCCTTACTAAATTTATTGGTGTAAACTATCTGTAACACCTCAAGTTTTTACACAATTTTTTTTTTTTTTTTCCTCTAACATTTGTCTCCTCATAACAACCTTTAACATTCCAACTAAATTTCTTGAACCCAAATTTAGCTATACCTATATATTCTCATGAGATGCTTTTGTTTATAGTTTATAACTATCCCTACATATTCTCTAATAATCTTTTCCATTAAACATATACCAAGAATCTTTTACATTATACATATACCAAGGGTATGCATATTCTCTCACAATCTTTTCCATTATACATATACCAAGGGCATACCTATTCTCTAATACTCTTCCACATTATAAAATCAATACATCTACTATTGAGTCCACCCACCGAACTCAACTAGGTGTACTACAGTCGTATACCTATATATATATAGCGCTTCCTTCTTGAATCTCTATATACAAGTATATGTATTTCATGAATTATATATATATAACACTTATATGGAGTCGATATATATCTTCAACCATTATATAGACGACATTTCTATATATATGTAATAATTATATATATGCGACCCTTTTCAATGATGAATTAATTTTATGTTCATAGAACCGGCACCATACTCATGATATATTACCTTTGACCTTAGCGTTGAACTCGCCCACCGTCGGCGCCACACTATTCCGCGTTTTAATCTGACTGGTTACGTGCCACCTAGGCTTGAACCCTATATCAACACTTTGAAATTTTGTGTCATTACTCAACCGTAACAATACGTTGACATTTTCGTCATCATCTATGTGAGAGGGATTTGTTTCTGCAGGAAATCGACGACGAGTTCACAGCTATGAGACGGCTAAGTTTCATTTCAGATATTTGGCCTTGAAATTGTGCCACATGTGCAGGTTAACTTCGGATTTTAACGGTGGTGCTATTACTGATCACGCGCCATTACACAAACCCTAACCCTAACGCTCGGTGGGTTTATTTTATTTTATTATTTTTCTGTCCCGTCTCTTTGTCGTCGTGTCGATGGTTCACAATTTTTTTTTTTTTTTTACTCACGCTACTGTCTGTCATGATCTCTGATCGCGATGCAGGTGAAATCTATTTTTGGGGATCTCCATCTGGGTTACGTGTACGAGCTCATTCTGGGTTCTGTTGGTTTTCTTGTGCAGCGACGGCGCCTCACACTGAAGAGGAGGTACCCGATGCCGAAATTGCAGGTTCCTGTCCCTGTACAGCAATACGTGTAGGGTTGTGGGTTGTATTCCTACTTAGCTCAGTAAAGAGCGAATGGCCCGCTGTAGTTTAGTACTTTGATTGAAGCGCTTTTCCCAATCGGGTTCCAGGCTATCGACGAAATGGATTATTTTCCAGATCGCGGTTTGGAATTCTCCGCCAGTGGTTACAAAGGGGATTAGGGTTTTATCCCCTTACACGTTTCCTCGGGGACTTCTACTAATTGCCCTTACGCCAGCTATTCCTATAAAAATTGGTCTGGGTTCTCGTTGAATATTATTTGGGACTGGGAGGATAGTTTTATCTTCTCCGAGTGCTCTGAGGGCACCGATCTTCCATACTCGTTTGGCGCTGGGTAAGTCCATGCGTATCATTCACTTGCTCCCTTCGTTTTGCACTTTATTTGATGGGAGTAGACACTCCTGAATTTAACTTGGTTTTGAACGCGTTTATGCAGATCGCAGCCTGTTCGCAGTTTCCCTGGTCGCTCCATGGGACGGCCTTCTCCTGGCTGTGATGCAACACGTTTAATTTGCATTTCCTGTTTGTATTTATCGCTGCTGGCCTAGCACCGGTGTTTTTATTTTATTTTATTTTTTTCAATTCCCTGTGATGCCTCTTTCACTATAACTCTGAAGGTGCAGATAATAATTAATCTTCCTCACCTAGCTATGATGGGTAGAATTACTAGTAGATCAGCTGTAGGTTGGGAAGGTTATGCTTACCATATTTCGAGTTTTATTCTAAATGCAGACTCTGTATCATATGCAGAATAACCACAAGAAGCCGAGAATATTTACAACCTTCCCTTCGCGGAATTAGTGATGCAACGCCCCTATTGCATCAAACGTTGAGTCGGCTTTGGGGTTTTTCAGGTGATGACTGGGTGCCAAGTCGCCTCCTATTTGGCACTACACATATATTCTTCCCATCTTATTTTATTCGTATATCAATGGTGTATTTCCCCCGGTTACTTGATTTTTTTTTTCTTAACATCGTTTGAGTTTGGTTTATCGTTGTTATGCATATGCCGATATATATATATTGCTCATAGTTTTGGGTTCGCGGCCTTTATAGTATGTATTCCATGCCCTGTGTACCTCTATGGCACCGATAGGCTTGAATAAATGGCGTAAAGTTAACAAATTCAGTCGAGAGGATATTTGTCACAGGATTGTATTGCCGCGACACCTTCCCTTTTTTTTTTTTTATACAAATATGATTTACATACACAGGTGTCATTTGGTGTTCTAATTATCCCGCATATATATATAGTCGAGCTTACCCAGGGCCGAATTCCATTAAATTTTAATACTTAATAATCTATATGTGTTTTGGTAAATACCTAATCATGTAGGCGATATTTCATCTGGCGCTACTCGTTAAGATAGTCTTTATATATCTATATATATATCCCTACCATTTATTTCAGAGGTTAGGGACTTATAATCGTAGAAGAGAATGTTCTTAATGGCTATGGAAAGTACAAATACTCGTCTAAAGTAGTGATTTGCTTTGAGGTTAATGAGAAGTAATGAGGTTAATGAGAAGTACAATTATATGTTCTAGAATCCATACCCTTAAATTCTACTTTTCTTTTAAGGTATGCTAATATGAGGTTAATAGTACTTGACTAGAGAACATAAATTATAAGTCAAGTATTTTCTTTTTTTATGTATCATGTATACTTCTGTTCTGTTATAATGTTTTTCTAACATATTTCTGAGCACATCTAGTCACAGGGTTGATTATAGATATGGGTTCAATAGTCAATATGTCCTATAACTCAATTATAGCTTTAGTTTGTGACTATGATGCTTAAATCAGGAACTTGAAATAGATTTCAAACCATAATGTAATCTATACTTACTATACATGGTATATTACTTCTGGGGAATAGAATTTCTTTTCAAGCTATGGAATGTTAACATGTCAAAGCAGACATCTTTGCTTTTCTTCCATGATATCTCTAAATTGATTAATATACCTATGAGTATAAAATTTCACAGTGATATACATATATGAGGTAGGTAATATTCACTTTTCTGGCATGATTTCCAATGTCCAAATTCATTTTATTTATTTTCAGCAGTTGGTATTTATACCAGACATCTCTAGTACTGCTATATGGTTCCTCTAGCAGAATTCATAAGCATAAAGATCACAATTGTGCCTACCATGAACAAACAATATTTAATCATCTGTAGGGCTTAAGAAACTTCAGATTTAAACCACCCTTGGTTTAGAGATTCTGGAGTTTCTACCCTAGGGATTTTCTGGTCTACAATTAAACAAAATCTGGAGGGTGAATGCCTAAAGATAGATTCTGTTAAATGTAGTACCACAATCACTCATACAATTTCTTTTAAATTTTATATGTAGCTAATTCATACCATCATAAACTAGAATAATCAAAAATTGTAGAACATACCCCAAATCTGCAAATGACCAACCTCCCAACCTTAGAATCCTATTTATCTCCCAGGATTCACCCCCGAGCAGAGATCACCTCCTAGCACAGATCAACCTCTGATCAGCCTAGGAGCAGCTTATTTAAGCTCAAAATTCCCCAAAGCATGTTTCTAATTCTACGTCCAGAATAGCAGGATGCTTTCTTTCCTGTTTAGCCTAGGCTTCCCATCTTGGGATTCTTTAAAGCTGCTTTAAGCTTTTCCTCAGCTTTTCCAGCTTTTTCTCACCTCTTCCCAACTACTCCTCTTCATTGGGGAAATTTAGATTCCTTCTCAAATCTAAATAAATTTCTTTCAAGGATTTATGAAAGATTTTTGGGGATTTGTTGCCTTATCCATCCTCATGGATTTGGCAAGTGATCTCTAATTCTCTTTTTGGTCAAAATGCACAATCATTTTATTTATTTCCTCAAATAAAATATGCAAATACATTCACACCATAGTCATCCCTTGGAATCCACCCCCTTAGGATTAAAGTTCAAATGTCTAACTTAAACAAATTCAACACACAAATTGGGGGTGTTACATATTCCCCCTCTGAAAATAAACACCGTCCTCAGTGTTCTTATTCAACTACTAGAGTTCATTTAAACAAAAATTGATATCTCTCCATCATTTCAGCTTCCCTTTCCTAGGTGGCTTCTTCAGCAGTAAAGTGCTTCCACTGCACCTTTACTCTAAACACTGTTCTGTTCCTCAATTCAATTTCTTCCCACTCCAATATTTGAAGCGGTTCTGGCAGAAACTCCCCTTCTGGTTCCACCTGTACAACATTCCAATCAACTATGTGAGAAGCATCATGCACATATCTCTTTAATAAGGAAACATGAAATACATTATGCACTTTAACATGGGGTGGTAAGGCCAGCTTGTAGGCCACTGGTCCCACCCTTTCTAACACCTCAAAAGGCCCACAATATCTAGGTGCAAGTTTTGCACAACTTCCAGCATAAAGTGTGCTCTTTTTGGGTTTGATGCGCAAATACACATGATCCCCCACTTTAAATTCTCGGTGCACCCTTTTCTTATCAGCATAGTTCTTCTATCTGTCTTGTGCTGTCTTTATATTTTTCTGTATTTGTTTAACAATTCTTTCCATTTCTTGTAGTGCATCTGGTCCCAACACCAGTTTATCCTCTGGTTGACTCCAACTCAAGGGAGTACAGCACTTTCTCCCATAGAGTGCCTCAAACGGATTCATTTTGATAGAGGATTGGTAGCTATTATTATAGGAAAACTCAGCTAAATGCAGATACTCTTCCCACTTTGATGGCCTATCCATCACGTACATTCTCAGCATATCTTCTAAAATTTGGTTTGTCCGTTCTGTTTTCCCATCAGTCTGTGGGTGATAGGCAGTACTAAAATTTAGCTTAGTACCCATTCCTGTAAACAATCCTTTCCAAAACGCTGTTGTGAACTTAGCATCCCGATCCGAAACAATCACCTTGGGAACTCCATGAAGCCTTACTATCTCCTTCAGGAAAACATTGGCTACTTGAGCTGTTCCGAAAGTAGATTTCACTGGTATAAAGTGAGTAGCTTTTGTAAGAGTATCTACTACTACCATCACAGAATCATGTTGATACTTAGTCTTGGGTAATCCTGTTATAAAATCCATGGAAACTGAGTCCCATTTCCATTCTGCAATTGGCAGGGGATTTAATAGCCGTGCTGGGTGTTGATGCTCAATCTTGACTAGTTGACACTCCATACATTTACTTAGATACTCTGCCACATCTCTCTTCATTCCTGGCCAAAACAACTTCTTTTTCAAGGCTGTTAACATCTTCTGGTACCCTGGATGTCCTGCATAGGGCTGTTTGTGATATTCATCTAGTATTTCTCTTTTCACTGACTCTATATTTGGAATATACAACCTGTTTTTATAATAGAGCAGCCCTTGTTGGTTTTTAGTGTAATCTATTTTATCCTTTGTCTGTAATTTCACCCAGAGTGCTTCATAGTTGGGGTCTTGAGTTGCTGCTTTTCCCACCAAATCTTCTATATCCATTTGGGCACTACTCCCGATGTTGTTTAAATGTTGACAAGCATTTCTACTTAAAGCATCAGCAACTTTATTTTCTTTTCCCTTGATATGCTTTATGTCCATATAAAATTCACTTAGAAAAGACAGCCATCTGGCTTGTCTTGCATTCAGATCAGTTTGGGAAAAGAAATATTTAAGGCTAATATGATCAGTCATCAATGTGAACTTTTTCCCCAGCAGATAGTGCCTCAACATTTTTAAAGCATGAATAACAGCTGCAAATTCCAAATCATATGCACTATAATTCTGTTCATGAGTTTTCAATTTCCTAGATTCATATGCAATAACTGAATTTTCTTGCAATAGGACTCCTCCTAGTCCCTCTCTGCAAGCATCTGTACATACCACAAACTCTTTATCAGGATCAGCAATTTTTAATATAGGAGCTGAAATAAGCTTCTGTTTCAATTGTTCGAAACTGTTTTGACATTTCTCAGTCCACACAAACTTAACACCCTTTCTTTGTAATGAGGTTATGGGATTTTCTATCGCAGAAAATCTCTCCACAAATCTGCGATAATAGCCTGCCATTCCCATAAATGATCTTACTGCTGAGACATCAGTGGGGACTGGCCATTCTTTAATGGCTTTTATCTTTTCAGGGTCAACTGCCAACCCTTTTTCAGAAATTATATGCCCCAGGTATTGAATTTTATCTCTGTAAAATTCACATTTGCTGAACTTGGCATATAGTTGATTTTCTTTCAAAGTTTGCAACACTATTCTCAGGTGTTCCTTATGTTCTTCCTCATTTTTGTAATAAACTAAGATATCATCTATGAACACTAGAACAAATTTGTCCAAATACTTATTCAACACACTGTTCATCAAACACATAAAGGTGGCAGGGGCATTCGTCAAACCAAAAGGTAGGACTATAAATTCGTAATGCCCATACCTGGTTCGAAATGTTGTTTTGCTGACGTCTTCTTCCTTAATTCTAAGCTGGTGATAACCAGTCCTTAGGTCTATCTTGGAAAAGACTGAGGCCCCTCTCACTTGATCAAACAGATCATCAATTCTAGGAAGTGGATATCTATTCTTAATGGTCAACTTATTCAGTTGTCGATAGTCAATACACATCCTAAAGGTTCCATATTTCTTTTTAACAAATAACACAGGTGCTCCCCATGGAGACACACTTGGTCTGATGTAACCCTTATCCAATAGTTCTTGCAGCTGCATCTTCAGTTCCATCAGTTCTGGCGGGCTCATCCGATAAGGAGCTCGGGAAATAGGTGTAGCTCCCGGCACCAGATCTATAGAAAAATCGATTTCTCTTTGAGGGGGAAGATGAGGGATTTCATTGGGAAAGACTTCCTTAAATTCTCTGATGACTGGTATAGCATCCAGTAACTCTTCCTCTGTTTTCTGCTCTATTTCTTCTACATGCACTGCATAGACTTGGTATCCTTTTCTGGCTGTTCTTTTCAATTGTAAGGCAGATATTTGTCTTACTACAATGGGTTTTGGTTTCCCTTTTAGTGTAAAAGGTTTCCCTTCCTCATCTACACAATGCAAGGTTTTATCCCAGCAGTTCATCAGGGCTTTCTTCTTTTCTAGCCAATCCATTCCTATCAGCAGATCATAGGATCCTAATGGCAATATGTTCAGATTTACTTCTGTTGGGAACCCATTTAATTGTATTGTTGTTTTTGGCAACTTATGTGTGACTTTTCTCTTATTTCCAGTGGCCAGCTGTACCAACCATGACTGCTGAAATTTTTCAGGTTTAATTTTACATTTTTCTACAATTCCAGGATTAATGTAACTCAAAGATGCACCTGGATCAATCAAAACAGTAACAGGTAGGTCAGAAATCTTACTCTCCATTTCCACCATGGTGGCTTGATGTTCTGCCTGTCGATTTTCCAAGGCTGTGCTGATGGTTGGTATGTTTCTGGCTATGTCATTGACGGTTGTTGCCTCTCGCTCTCTTCTGATCATGTGTATATTTCGATGGGGGCAGTCCCTCATCATATGGGGTTCTCCACAGCCCCAACATTTCAAGGGTTCTTTCATTCTGACTGTCCCTTCTTTTTTATTTCCCTCTACTGGTTTTGACGGCACTTGGGACTGAGCAGTTTGACTTTCTCTTGGTTTATTGAATTTTTTCCTCTGATGATCTCTACGAAAATTTCTTAGATATGCGGGTTTTGGTCTTTTACCTTTGAACTCCCCCTTGTTCAGCCAGCTCTTCCCTTGTTCAGCTTTGCCTTTAAACTGTTGATAGCATAATCTTGCTTTTCTAACAGCTTCATCCATGGTCTTTGGGTTGTCAAATTCAATTTTCTCCTTGTAAACCGTAGGCAAACAATTTAAAAACCTTTGCACTTTCTCCTTTTCTTCCCTAATGTAGGGGACATACCTCAGTAAATTTGTAAACTTAGTGAAAAACTCATCAATAGTGAGCTGTCCTAACCTAAGCTCATGGAATTCTTTTGCTTTATCGTCATAATAACATTCATTCAAATAACGACTTTTGAACTTAGTTTGAAAATCTTCCCAAGTAACTGTCTTTTCATCAATGGCATGCACCCTTTTTGTCTCTTCCCACCAGAGTCTAGCTTTTCCTTGTAGCTGGTACACAGCTAATCTAGCCTTCAGATTGCTCTCATATTCATAAACTTGGAAATACTTGATCATGTTTAGCAACCAAGCCTCAGCATCCTCCTCCTTCTCCCCATCATAGGAAGGAGGTTTGATCTTTCTAAATTCTCCCTGCAATTCTCTTTTCTGCTTCTGTTGATTTCTAGCTGCATCCTCGTCTTCAGATTCATCCATCTTTCTTTTTCCAGAACCTTCACCTTCCTGGATGTTCCGGGAAGTTAGCTCTCTGATGAGCTTTTCCTGCTCCTTACTAGATGATGACAACAGGTCATTTTGGCTTCTTAATTCAGCCAACTCTCGTTGCATCCGGTGCAACATAGCCAGTACCGGGGCATTGGGATCTGGAGTAGCAAACTCATCACGTATATCCACATAAATCCCTTCACCTTCAGCCATTTCAACTGTACACACTCATACCACAAATTAGTAGAAAAAAAAATTTATATATATATATATTTTTTTTTAAATGACAACCACATATGTTATAATAGTGAGCACACAATGACAGCCCAATTTGTTGTAACTAGGGCTCCGATACCATTTGTAACACCTCCAGTTTTTACAGAATTTTTTTTTTTTTTTTTTTTCCTCTAACATTTGTCTCCTCATAACAACCTTTAACATTCCAACTAAATTTCTTGAACCCAAATTTAGCTATACCTATATATTCTCATGAGATGCTTTTGTTTATAGTTTATAACTATCCCTACATATTCTCTAATAATCTTTTCCATTAAACATATACCAAGAATCTTTTACATTATACATATACCAAGGGTATACATATTCTCTCACAATCTTTTCCATTATACATATACCAAGGGCATACCTATTCTCTAATACTCTTCCACATCATAAAATCAATACATCTACTATTGAGTCCACCCACCGAACTCAACTAGGTGTACTACAGTCGTATACCTATATATATAGCGCTTCCTTCTTGAATCTCTATATACAAGTATATGTATTTCATGAATTATATATATATAACACTTATATGGAGTCGATATATATCTTCGACCATTATATAGACGACATTTCTATATATATGTAATAATTATATATATGCGACCCTTTTCAATGACGAATTAATTTTATGTTCATAGAACCGGCACCATACTCATGATATATTACCTTTGACCTTAGCGTTGAACTCGCCCACCGTCGGCGCCACACTATTCCGCATTTTAATCTGACTGGTTACGTGCCACCTGGGCTTGAACCCTATATTAACACTTTGAAATTTTGTGTCATTACTCAACCGTAACAATACGTTGACATTTTCGTCATCATCTATGTGACAGGGATTTTTTTCTGCAGGAAATCGACGACGAGTTCACAGCTATGAGACGGCTAAGTTTCATTTCAGATATTCGGCCTTGAAATTGTGCCACATGTGCAGGTTAACTTCAGATTTTAACGGTGGTGCTATTACTGATCACGCGCCATTACACAAACCCTAACCCTAACGCTCGGTGGGTTTATTTTATTTTATTATTTTTCTGTCCCGTCTCTTCGTAGTCGTGTCGATGGTTTACAATTCTTTTATTCTTACTCACGCTACTGTCTGTCATGATTTCTGATCGCGATGCATGTGAAATCTACTTTTGGGGATCTCCGTCTGGGTTACGTGTGCGAGCTCATTCTGAGTTCTGTTGGTTTTCTTGTGCAGAGACGGCGCCTCACACTGGAGATGAGGTACCCGACGCCGAAGTTGCAGGTTCCTGTCCCTGCACAGCACTACGTGTAGTGTTGTTGGTTGTGTTCCTACTTAGCTCAGTACAGAGCGAACGGCCCGCCGTAGTTTAGTACTTTAATTGAAATGCTTTACACAAACGGGTACCGGGCTATCGATGAACTGGATTATTTACCAAATCGTGGTTTGGAATTCTCCGCCAGGGAGTACAATGGGATTAGGGTTTCATACCCTTACACATTTCCTCGGGGACCTCTACTAACTGACCCTTACACCAGCTATTCCTATATAATTTTTCTGGGTTCCCGTTGAATATCATTTGGGACTGGGGTGATGGTTTTTTTTCTTCCCCGAGTGCTCTGAGGGCGCCGATCTTCCATACTCGTTTGGCGCTGGGTAAGTCCATGCGTATCATTCACTTGCTCCCTTCGTTTTGCACTTTATTTGATGGGAGTAGACACTCCTGAATTTAACTTGGTTGTGAACGCGTTTATGCAGATCGCAGCCTGTTCGCAGTTTCCCTGGTCGCTCCATGGGACGGCCTTCTCCTGGCTGCGGTGCAACACGTTTAATTTGCATTTCCTGTTTATATTTATCGCTGCTGGCTTAGCCCCGGTGTTTTTATTTTATTTTATTTTTTTCAATTCCCTGTGATGCCGCTTTCACTGTAACTCTGAAGGTGCAGATAATAATTAATCTTCCGCACCTAGCTATGATGGGTAGAATTACTAGTAGATCAGCTGTAGGTTGGGAAGGTTATGCTTACCATATTTCGAGTTTTATTCTAAATGCAGACTCTGTATCATATGCAGAATAACCACAGGAAGCCGAGAATATTTACAACCTTCCCTTCGCGGAATTAGTGATGCAACGCCCCTATTGCATCAAACGTTGAGTCGGCTTTGGGGTTTTTCAGGTGATGACTGGGCGCCAAGTCGCCTCCTATTTGGCACTACACATATATTCTTCCCATCTTATTTTATTCGTATATCAATGGTGTATTTCCCCCGGTTACTTGATTTTTTTTTTCTTAACAGCGTTTGAGTTTGGTTTATCGGTGTTATGCATATGCCGATATATATATATTGCTCATAGTTTTGGGTTCGCGGCCTTTATAGTATGTATTCCATGCCCTGTGTACCTCTATGGCACCGATAGGCTTGAATAAATGGCGTAAAGTTAACAAATTCAGTCGAGAGGATATTTGTCACAGGATTGTATTGCCGCGACACCTTCCCTTTTTTTTTTTTTTATATAAATATGATTTACATACACAGGTGTCATTTGGTGTTCTAATTAGCCCACATATATATATAGTCGAGCTTACCCAGGGCCGACTTCCATTAAATTTTAGTACTTAATAACCTATATGTGTTTTGGTAAATACCTAATCATGTAGGCGATATTTCATCTGGCGCTACTCGTTAAGATAGTCTTTATATATCTATATATATATCCCTACCATTTATTTCAGAGGTTAGGGACAAAATTAACATATAAAATGTTCTCTAATGGCTATGAGTACAAATACTCGTCTAAAGTAGTGATTTGCTTTGGAGGTTAATGAGAAGTACAATTATATGTTTTAGAATCCATATACTTACATTCTACTTTTTCTTTTAGGGTATGCAATTTGGAGGTTGTTAGTACTTGACTAGAGATCATAACTTATAACTCAAGTATTTTCTTTTTATCTTGTATACTTCCATTCTGTTTTAAAATGTTTTCTAACATATTTCTGAGTACATATAGTCACATGGTTGGTTATAGATATGGATTCAATAGTTCTTATGTCTTATAACTCAATTTTAGCTTTAGTTTGCAACTAGGCTGCTTAATTTAGGAACTCGAAATAGATTTCAAACCATACTGTACTCTAGGCTTACTATACATGGTATATGAATTCTGGGAATTTGAATTTCTTTTCAAGCTATGGAATGTTAACATGTTAAAGCATACATCTTTGTTTTTCCTCCATGATATCTCTAGATTGATTAATATACCTACGAGTATGACATTTCACATGTATATATATAGATGAGGTAGATAATAGTAAATTCACTGGCATGATTTCCAATGTCCAAGTTCATGTTATTTACTTTCATCAGTGGTTATTTATACCAGACATATTTAGTACTGCTATATTGTTCCTCTAGCAAAATTCATAAGCGTAAAGATCACAATTATGCCTACCATGAACAAGCAATATTTAATCATCCGTAGGCTTAAGTAACTTCAGATTTAAACCACCCTTGGTTTAGATATTCTGATGTTTCTGCCCTAGGGAGTTCTGGTCTACAACTAAACAAAATCTGGAGGGTGAATGCCTAAAGATAGATTCTGTTAAATGTAGTACCAAAGTTTTTCATTATCATAGACTAGAATTTTATATGTAGCCAATTCATACAATAAGAAGACATAGTAACAAGGATTTCAGAACATACCACAAAATCTGCAAAATGACCAACCTTCCAACCTTAGAGTCCTCTTTATCTCCCAGGATGTAACACCCCCAATTTGTGTGTTGAATTTTTTTAAAAGTTAGACATTTGAATTTTAAATCCTAAGGGGGTGGACCCAAGGGATGACTATGGTGTGAATGTAATTGCATATTTTATTTGAAGAAATAAATAAAATGATTGTGCATTTTGACCAAAAAGAGAAATTGAGATCACTTGCCAAATCCATGAGGATGGATAAGGCAACAAATCCCCAAAAATCTTTCAAAAATCCTTGAAAGAAATTTATTTAGATTTAAGGAGAAATATAAATTTCCCCAATGAAGAGGAGTAGTTGGGAAGAGGTGAGAAAAGCTGGAAAAGCTGAGGAAAAGCTTAAAGCAGCTTTAAAGAACCCCCAAGAGGGGAAGCCTAGGCTAAACAGGAAAGAAAGCATCCTGCTATTCTGGACGCAGAATTAGAAACATGCTTTGGGGTATGAGCTTAAATAAGTTTTTCCTAGACAGATCAGGGGTTGATCTGTGCTAGGAGGTGATCTCTGCTCGGGGGAGAATCCTGGGAGATAAAGAGGATTCTAAGGTTGGGAGGTTGGTCATTTTGCAGATTGTGTGGTATGTTCTGAAATTCTTGTTGCTCTGAATTTTTACAGTATGAATTGGCTACATATACATTATTATTTTATTTGATTGCAAAAGCTTGGTACTACATTTATCAGAACCCTTCCTTAGGTATTCACCTTCCAGATCTGATTTAGTTGTAGACCATAAATTCTCTAGAGTAGAAACTCCAGAATCTCTAAACCAAGGATTGGTTCAAATCTGGAGTTACTTGCACTCTATAGATGATAAATTATAGAGGATACAGGGTATGAAAAATTGTGATAATTTCAACTTATGATTCTGTTAGAGGAATAGCATGGTATTTTTATAATTCCTAGTCTACATACCACAGTTGGAAATAAATACCCTGGACTTCAACAAGTGTAATTACGCTAGAAAAGAAAATATTAACTAGTTATTTTTAAAAGTAATAGTGGTGCAAAGTGATACGTGTATGTAAGAGAAAAACCCATATTAGTATACAATTTCAATGGATATGTTCTATACTTAAGAGGTCATGTATTATAGTAGCAAAGCAAAAATAGTTGAGTTATCATATAGACAAAGACATTTTATTCTAGAAGGAAAAAGAAGCGTATGAGAAACTATTTTAAGCTACTTTAAAAAAATATACTAACTATTTTAATGATGACCTAAAACGTCATATTTCAGAGTTGAGAGAAAGAAATATAAAACCATAACATATGAACTTTCGGTAGAAAGAGTTCGGGTAGAAACATGTAAGACATTAGTATCGGAAATTTAAAAAAAAAAAAAAAATAGTGGCTAAGAAATATTTACCCGTATGTTATTACTTATCCTCTAAACATGAATGGATTTGCGCGAAAATTCAATAGTTCTATCCACAAGTAGTAAAGGCATGGTTATGAATTGAAATAGGTTCAACATATATTATAAACCGACATATGAGAATCACATAGTAAAAGTATACATGTAATTACTAATGCGCATAAATAAAACCATCGCTCTACAGAGCTGTGTTTTATACAGGGCACAAGCCTTTTTATTTGAGAAACCTATGAATCATATGTATTAAAATAGAAAAAAAATTATAACCACGACGCGGCTATATCACTGTATGTGTGACAGAGAAAGTTAAATTAAATGGTCAACGCGACCCTGTTATGAAAACTTCATAAATACAATCAAACGTTAGTAAGACCAAAGCTAAGATTATTAGCAAACGCAATAGATATCAAAATCGTTCCGGCTGTGGTATCAAACGAATAATGTAGTTGCGTGCTGTGTGAGTGAAAATAATCAAATGAATACATCTCCGCCGCCGAGAGCGTAAATCGGAAACAATAAAAGACACAGTGTGCGGGCCCTCTGATACAAGCCCCGCACGCCCACGATAGTGGCACATTAAAAAGAATTTCACCTCTGCAATAACCATAATCTTATAAGTGTTAGATAAACCAGCGCACTATAAGATAAACGACGAACGCATAAATTTAAATGATTGCACTTGACGTGCTATAGTTGCAAATGTTCGTCCAACATCTCAACACTAAACGCCATGATAACCAGTACCGCGCTAGTATTTCAGGCAAAAGGGGGGCATAGCAGTATCAGGATAACCGAAAGAAGACTGGTTATTTTTGTAAGGATAAGTTCGAACGAGAATCATTATTGCAAACAGGAAATCGTATGATAAATTAACATAGATTCTTGTTACGCAGCAGAAGGGCCGCGACAAATAGAAAGGCCGTCGTAGTCACTGCAAGCACTATGAAATAATATCTCCACAGTGGCGGTGCACATTAAAAAAAAACCTGTTGCCCACACCTAAGTTCGCTGCAATGATTTCGGCGATTAATCTATATCGATATCAGTGGTATAAAAATAAAACCTCGTAAGGTATACTATCCTCATTAATGGGATGATAGTATATAAATGCACCGAACTGTAATTCCAGGAGGCCGATCACCGATATAAACATCGGCATCATGTCCTCGTTCGAATCTCCTCACAGACAGCAGTAAAGACAAAATAAATAAGTGGAAGCACTGTGCGATACCAAGTTAGGAAACGAAGTCAAGGGTTTCTCTGTGAGAAGAGTCTGCCTCTGCGTCATGATGACGGTACCCACAGAAAGACCCGAGAACGAGACAGTGTGCGAAGAGTGAGGCAAGGAGTGCGCAGCTATGTCTGCTGCGTTAACCTGGGCCAGAGAGGGTTCGGAATTTTCTCGTGAGATGAACACAAACCGAGCCTATAAACAAAATGAAAAAAATTATGGAAACCGATAGTGCAGTTCTGGAAAACGAGGGCAGTGGAACAGGGTTTCAATTTAAGGTAACAACGAAACCCTAATTCCGCTATGACCGAAACCAACAAATCCCAAGGTAGGTTTATAAAACCACCGACTATGGCAGGAGAGGACGAATACCAGAAATAGTCTTAGAAGAGATAATACGTTTCTGCGAGCTGTCACCCGGTTGTGTACTAGCCGTATCAGAACGCAGTGCGTTCAGCCCTCGCACCTTCCGATTTGACATTTCCTGCTGTAACGAGCTATGCACTCTGCTCTAGATACGAGACGTGTTCCTGCGATGAAGAAAAATCACGGAACCAACAGCAAAATGCAGGAATTGTCATAGCTAATTACACGTCAAGGAAAATACAAATCAACAGGGTTATACTCCTGTAGCAGACTTCATATACAAACATGGCAACGTACCAAAAGAAAAATTTCCGGCGAGGGAACACGCAACGCGTGTAGCAGCAAACTCAAACTCGGGAAATTAGGGTTTAGACCCTGCACCTAACGCCGACCTGCAGTACTTTGATAAACACCGTGGTCACGCCTGGATTGAAGAAAAAAAAATATATACATATGCCAGCAAGTTAGAAATGGTGCAGAGCGTGCTATACGATTTGTCAAATTTTAATGAATGAGACGCCGTCAGACTGTGCATGCATATACATAAACCCTAGATAAAGGTATGGTACTTGCGCCGGGTTATGCGTACCTACGCTGGAACGGTCGCGTGTTCTTCGTTGACCGGGGTATACCTGAGTCACATTTCGTATGGATTAGAGCCGGTTACATGGCTCCGTCGAGTACCTACGGGACTGGGTTGAACTGTCAGTTATACATATAATAATTCACATAAGAACGTCGGGTGGTTAAATGTGTAATAAAAATTCATGTTAACCGAACTTCATAAAATATATATGGATTGCTCATGATATACCTATGGGAATTTACACATGCGTAGGTTGTCGGTAGTTCCCATACATATATAGGTTATTATATATGAAATTTCATATGGGTTTTAGGAATCTATTCCAAGAACATATTTCGAATTCCTATATATCCATATAGGCGCTAAGTAAAGATTTTAATTTCCTATGTGATATATATATCATGGGTGGGACCTATATGTTAATGATATGTTATACAATTGTCCTACATATACATATAATATATGAAATACATATTCCTATGTTATATATATGTCATGGGTGGGGACTAAATGTTAATGATATGTATATCATTACCCTACATATACACATGATATATGAAATGCATAGTTGCTATACATATAGGGGAATATATGCAATGCCTTATGGGATTGACAAATGCTGAAGTATACCTAGGGCCATAAGGAATCTATAAGAAAACTAGGTATATCAGTTAGCAAATAAATTGACGAAATGGAAAAGAAATAAATGATACGGTTAACTTTAATTACTTCAGGAAAAAAAAAAAAAAATTCAGTTAAGAGAGGTGTTACAAATGGTATCGGAGCACTAGTTACAACAATTTGGGCTGTCATTTTGTGCTCACTGCTTATGACATATTTTGTTTTTCTGAAATGTATAAAAAATTTGCTAATCTGTGTTGTAAGTGTATACAGTTGAAATGGCTGAAGGTGAAGGATTTTATGTGGATCTGCAAAATGAATTTGCTACTCCAGATCCCAATGCCCCTGTACTGGCTATGTTGCACCGGATGCAACGAGAGTTGGCTGAACTGAGAAGCCAGAATGACTTGTTGTCATCAGCCAGCAAGGAGCAGGAAAAGCTCATCAGAGAACTAACTTCCCGAAACAGCCAGGAGGGTGAAGGTTCCGGAAAGAGGAAGATGGATGAATCTGATGAGGATGAGGCTGCTAGACAGCAGCATAAACAGAAAAGAGAGTTGCAGGGAGAATTTAGAAAGATCAAACCGCCTTCCTATGATGGAGAGAAGGAAGAGGATGCTGAAGCTTCGTTGCTGAACATGATTAAGTATTTCCAAGTATATGAATATGAGAGCAATCTGAAGGCTAGACTAGCTGTGTATCAGCTGCAAGGGAAAGCCACACTGTGGTGGGAAGAGACGAAAATGGTGCATGCCATTGATGAAAAAACAGTTACTTGGGAATATTTTCAGACTAAGTTCAAAAGTCGTTATTTGAATGAACGTTATTATGATGATAAAGAAAAAGAATTCCATGAACTTAGACTAGGACAGCTCACTATTGATGAGTTTGTCACTAAGTTTACCAATTTACTGAGGTATGTCCCTTACATTAGGGAAGAAAAGGCAAAAGTGCAAAGGTTTTTAAATTGTTTGCCTACTATGTACAAGGAGAAAATTGAGTTTGACAACCTAAAGACCATGGATGAAGCTGTTAGAAAAGCAAGATTATGCTACCAACAGTTTAAAGGAAAAGCTGAACAAGGGAAGAGATGGGTGAATAAGGCTGAGTTCAAAGGAAAGAGACCAAAACCAGCATATTTAAGAAATTTTGGGAGAGATCATCAAAGGAAAAAGTTCAGCAAACCAAAAGAGAGTCAAACTGCTCAGTCGCAAGTGGCTTCAAAACCAGTAGAAGGGAACAATAGAAAAGAAGGGACAGTCAAAATGAGGGAACCTCTGAAATGTTGGGGCTGTGGAGAACCCCATATGATGAGGGACTTCCCCCATCGAAATATCCACATAATCAGCAGAGAGCGAGAGGCAACAACTGTCAATGACATAGCCAGAAACATACCAACCATCAGTGCAGCCCTGGAAAATCGACAGGCAGAACATCAAGCAACCATGGTGGAAATGGATGGTAAGATTTCTGATATACCTGTTACTGTTTTGATTGATCCAGGTGCTTCTTTGAGTTATATTAGTCCTGGAATTGTAGAAAAATGTAAAATTAAACCTGAAAAATTTCAGCAGTCATGGTTGGTACAGCTGGCCACTGGAACTAAGAGAAAATTCACACATAAGTTGCCCAAAACAGCAATACAATTAAATGGGTTCCCAACAGAAGTAAATATGAACATATTTCCATTAGGATCCTATGATCTGCTGATAGGAATGGATTGGCTAGAAAATAAGAAAGCCTTAATGAACTGCTGGGATAAAACCTTGCATTGTGTGGATGAGGAAGGGAAACCTTTTACACTAAAAGGGAAACCAAAACCCATTGTAGTAAGACAAATATCAGCCTTACAATTGAAAAGAACAGCTAGAAACGGATACCCAGTCTATGCAGTGCATGTAGAAGAAATAGAACATAAAACTGAGGAAGAATTACTGGATGCTATACCAGTCATCAGAGAATTTAAGGAAGTCTTTCCCAAGGAAATCCCTCATCTTCCCCCTCAAAGAGAAATTGATTTCTCTATAGATTTGGTGCCGGGAGCTACCCCTGTCTCTCGAGCCCCTTATCGGATGAGTCCGCCAGAACTGATGGAGTTGAAGATGCAGCTGCAAGAACTATTAGATAAGGGGTACATCAGACCAAGTGTGTCTCCTTGGGGAGCCCCAGTTTTATTTGTGAAAAAGAAGGATGGAACTTTTAGGATGTGTATTGACTATCGTCAATTGAATAAATTGACCATTAAGAATAGATATCCACTTCCTAGAATTGATGATATTTTTGATCAAGTGAGAGGAGCTTCAGTCTTCTCCAAGATAGACCTCAGGACTGGGTATCATCAACTCAGAATTAAAGAAGAAGACATCAGCAAAACAACATTTCGAACCAGGTATGGGCATTACGAATTTATAGTCTTACCTTTTGGTTTGACAAATTCCCCTGCCACATTTATGTGTCTGATGAACAGTGTGTTGAATAAGTATTTGGACAAATTTGTTCTGGTGTTTATAGATGATATTTTAGTCTATTCTAAAAGCGAAGAAGAACACCAGGAACATTTGAGAATAGTGTTGCAGACTTTAAAAGAAAACCAGCTATATGCCAAGTTCAGTAAATGTGAATTTTATAAGGATAAAATTCAATATTTAGGCCATATTATTTCTGAAAAAGGGCTTGCTATTGACCCTGAAAAAATAAAAGCCATTAAAGAATGGCCAGTTCCCACTGATGTCTCAGCAGTAAGATCATTTATGGGAATGGCAGGCTATTATCGCAGATTTGTGGAGAGATTTTCTGCTATAGCAAATCCCATAACCTCCTTACAAAGGAAGGGTGTTAAGTTTGTGTGGACTGAAAAATGCCAAAACAGTTTCGAACAATTGAAACAGAAACTTATTTCAGCTCCTATATTACAAATTGCTGATCCTGATAAAGAGTTTGTGGTGTGTACAGATGCGTGCAGAGAAGGGCTAGGAGGAGTCATATTGTAAGAAAATTCAGTTATTGCCTATGAGTCTAGGAAATTAAAAACTCATGAACAGAATTATAGTGCATATGATTTGGAGTTTGCAGCTGTTATTCATGCTTTAAAAATGTGGAGGCACTATCTGTTGGGGAAGAAGTTTACCTTGATGACTGATCATATTAGCCTTAAATACTTCTTTTCTCAAACTGACCTGAATGCCAGACAAGCCAGATGGCTGTCTTTTCTAAGTGAATTTGATATGGACATAAAACATATCAAAGGAAAAGAAAATAAAGTTGCTGATGCCTTAAGTAGAAATGCTTGTCAACATTTAAACAACATTGGGAGTAGTGCCCAGATGGAGATAGAGGAATTGGTGGTAAAAGAAGCAACTCAAGATCCCAACTATGAAGCACTTTTGGTAAAATTACAAGCACGGGATAAAACAGATTTCACTAAAAACCCACAAGGGCTGCTCTATTTCAAAAACAGGTTGTATATTCCAAATATAGAGTCATTGAAAAGAGAAATACTAGATGAATATCACAAACAGCCCTATGCAGGACATCCAGGGTACCAGAAGATGTTAACAGCCTTGAAGAAGAAGCTGTTCTGGCCGAGAATGAAGAGAGATGTGGCAGAGTATCTGAGTAAGTGTATGGAGTGTCAACTAGTCAAGGTTGAGCACCAACACCCAGCCGGGCTTTTAAATCCTCTGCCAATTGCAGAATGGAAATGGGACACAGTATCCATGGATTTTATAACAGGATTACCCAAGACTAAATATCAACATGATTCTGTGATGGTAGTAGTAGACACTCTCACAAAAGCTGCTCACTTTATACCAGTAAAATCTACTTTCGGAACAACTCAAGTAGCCAATGTTTTCCTGAAAGAAATAGTGAGGCTTCATGGAGTTCCCAAAGTAATTGTTTCAGATCGGGATGCTAAGTTTACAGCAGCATTTTGGAAAGGGTTATTTGGAGGGATGGGTACTAAGTTGAATTTTAGTACTGCCTATCACCCTCAAACAGATGGGCAGACAGAAAGGACGAATCAAATCTTAGAGGATATGCTACGAATGTATGTGATGGATAGGCCATCAAAGTGGGAAGAGTATCTGCATTTAGCTGAGTTTGCTTATAATAATAGCTACCAATCTTCTATTAAGATGAGTCCATTTGAGGCACTGTATGGGAGAAAGTGCCGTACTCCTTTGAGCTGGAGTCAACCAGAGGATAAACTGGTATTAGGACCAGATGCGCTACAGGAGATGGAAAGAATTGTTAAACAAATACAGAGAAATATCAAGATAGCACAAGATCGACAGAAGAGCTATGCTGATAAGAAAATAGTACATCGAGAATTAAAAGTGGGGGATCATGTGTATTTGCGCATCAAAGCCAAAAAGAGCACACTTTATGCAGGAAGTTGTGCAAAACTGGCTCCTAGATACTGTGGGCCTTTTGAGGTGTTAGAAAGGGTGGGACCAGTAGCTTACAAGCTGGCGTTACCACCCCATGTTAGAGTGCATAATGTATTTCATGTTTCATTATTAAAAAGATATGTGCATGATGCTTCTCACATAGTTGATTGGAATGTTGTACAGGTGGAACCAGAAGGGGAGTTTCTGCCAGAACCGCTTCAAATATTGGAGCGGAGAGAAATTGAATTGAGAAACAGAACATTGGTCAGAGTAAAGGTGCAGTGGAAGCACTTTACTGCTGAAGAAGCCACCTGGGAAAGGGAAGCTGAAATGATGGAGCAATATCCATTTTTTTTTAAATGAACTCTAGTAGTTGAATAAGAACACCGAGGACGGTGTTTATTTTCAGAGGGGGAATATGTAACACCCCCAATTTGTGTGTTGAATTTTTAAAAGTTAGACATTTGAACTCTAATCCTAAGGGGGTGGACCCCAAGGGATGAATATGGTGTGAATGTATTTACATATTTTATTTGAGGAAATAAATAAAATGATTGTGCATTTTGACCAAAAAAGAGAATTTGAGATCACTTGCCAAATCCATGAGGATGGATAAGGCAACAAATCCCCAAAAATCTTTCAAAAATCCTTGAAAGAAATTTATTTAGATTTAAGGAGAAATCTAAATTTCCCCAATGAAGAGGAGTAGTTGGGAAGAGGTGAGAAAAGATGGAAAAGCTAAGGAAAAGCTTAAAGCAGCTTTAAAGAACCCCCAAGAGGGGAAGCCTAGGCTAAACAGGAAAGAAAGCATCCTGCTATTCTAGACGCAGAATTAGAAACATGCTTTGGGGTATGAGCTTAAATAAGCTGTTCCTAGACAGATCGGGGGTTGATCTGTGCTAGGAGGTGATCTCTACTCGGGGGAGAATCCTGGGAGATAAAGAGGATTCTAAGGTTGGGAGGTTGGTCATTTTGCAGATTGTGTGGTATGTTCTGAAATTCTTGTTGCTCTGAATTTTTACAGTATGAATTGGCTACATATATATTATTATTTTATTTGATTGCAAAAGCTTGGTACTACATTTATCAGAACCCTTCCTTAGGTATTCACCTTCCAGATCTGATTTAGTTGTAGACCAGAAATTCTCTAGAGTAGAAACTCCAGAATCTCTAAACCAAGGATTGGTTCAAATCTGGAGTTACTTGCACTCTATAGATGATAAATTATAGAAGATACACGGTAGGATAAATTGTGATAATTTCAACTTATGATTCTGTTAGAGGAATAGCATGGTATTTTTATAATTCCTAGTCTACATACCACAGTTGGAAATAAATACCCTGGACTTCAACAAGTGTAATTACGCTAGAAAAGAAAATATTAACTAGTTATTTTTAAAAGTAATAGTGGTGCAAAGTGATACGTGTATGTAAGAGAAAAACCCATATTAGTATACAATTTCAATGGAGATATTCTATACTTAATAGGTCATGTATTATAGTAGCAAAGCAAAAATAGTTGAGTTAGCATATAGACAAAGACATTTTATTCTAGAAGGAAAAAGAAGGGTATGAGAAACTATTTTAAGCTACTTTAAAAATATACTAACTATTTTAATGATGACCTAAAACGTCATATTTCAGAGTTGAGAGAAAGAAATATAACACCATAACATATGAACTTTCGGTAGAAAGAGTTCGGGTAGAAACATGTAAGACATTAGTATCGGAAATTCAAAAAAAAAACTAGTGGCTAAGAAGTATTTACCCTTATGTTATTATTTATCCTCTAAACATGAATGGATTTGCGCGAAAATTCAATAGTTCTATCCACAAGTAGTAAAGGCGTGGTTATGAATTGAAATAGGTTCAACATATATTATAAACCGACATACGAGAATCACATAGTAAAAGTATACATGTAATTACTAATGCGCATAAATAAAACCATCGCTCTACAGAGCTGTGTTTTATACAGGGCACGAGCCTTTTTATTTGAGAAACCTATGAATCATATGTATTAAAATAGAAAAAAAATTATAACCACGACGCGGCTATATCACTGTATGTGTGACAGAGAAAGTTAAATTAAATTGTCAACGCGACCCTGTTATGAAAACTTCATAAATACAATCAAACGTTAGTAATACCAAAGCTAAGATTATTAGCAAACGCAATAGATATCAAAATCGTTCCGGCTGTGGTATCAAACGAATAATGTAGTTGCGTGCTGTGTGAGTGAAAATAATCAATGAATACATCTCCGCCGCCGGGAGCGTAAATCGGAAACAATAAAAGACACAGTGTGCGGGCCCTCTGATACAAGCCCCGCACGCCCACGATAGTGGCACATTAAAAAGAATTTCACCTCTGCAATAACCATAATCTTATAAGTGTTAGATAAACCAGCGCACTATAAGATAAACGACGAACGCATAAATTTAAATGATTGCACTTGACGTGCTATAGTTGCAAATGTTCGTCCAACATCTCAACACTAAACGCCATGATAACCAGTACCGCGCTAGTATTTCAGGCAAAAGGGGGGCATAGCAGTATCAGGATAACCGAAAGAAGACTGGTTATTTTTGTAAGGATAAGTTCAAACGAGAATCATTATTGCAAACAGGAAATCGTATGATAAATTAACATAGATTCCTGTTACGCAGCAGAAGGGCCGCGGCAAATAGAAAGGCCATCGTAGTCACTGCAAGCACTGTGAAATAATATCTCCACAGTGGCGGTGCACATAAAAAAAAAACCTGTTGCCCACACCTGAGTTCGCTGCAATGATTTCGGCGATTAATCTATATCGATATCAGTGGTATAAAAATAAAACCTCGTAAGGTATACTATCCTCATTAACAGGATGATAGTATATAAATGCACCGAACTGTAATTCCAGGAGGCCGATCACCAATATAAACATCGGCATCGTGTCCTCGTTCGAATCTCCTCACAGACAGCAGTAAAGACAAAATAAATAAGTGGAAGCACTGTGCGATACCAAGTTAGGAAACGAAGTCAAGGGTTTCTCTGTGAGAAGAGTCTGCCTCTGCGTCATGATGACGGTACCCATAAAAAGACCCGAGAACGAGACAGTGTGCGAAGAGTGAGGCAAGGAGTGTGCAGCTATGTCTGCTACGTTAACCTGGGCCAGAGAGGGTTCGGAATTTTCTCGTGAGATGAACACAAACCGAGCCTGTAAACAAAAAGAAAAAAATTATGGAAACCGATAGTGCAGTTCTGGAAAACGAGGGCAGTGGAACAGGGTTTCAATTTAAGGTAACAACGAAACCCTAATTCCGCTATGACCGAAACCAACAAATCCCAAGGTAGGTTTATAAAACCACCGACTATGGCAGGAGAGGACGAATACCAGAAATGGTCTTAGAAGAGATAATACGTTTCTGCGAGCTGTCACCAGGTTGTGTACTAGCCGTATCAGAACGCAGTGCGTTCAGCCCCTCGCACCTTCCGATTTGACATTTCCTGCTGTAACGAGCTATGCACTCTGCTCTAGATACGAGACGTGTTCCTGCGATGAAGAAAAATCACTGAACCAACAGCAAAATGCAGGAATTGTCATAGCTAATTACACGTCAAGGAAAATACAAATCAACAGGGTTATACTCCTGTAGTAGACTTCATATACAAACATGGCAACGTACCAAAAGAAAAATTTCCAGCGAGGGAACACGCAACGCGTGTAGCAGCAAACTCCAACTCGGGAAATTAGGGTTTAGACCCTGCACCTAACACCGACCTGCGGTACTTTGATGAACACCGTGGTCACGCCTGGATTGAAGAAAAAAAAATATATACATATGCCAGCAAGTTAGAAATGGTGCAGAGCGTGCTATACGATTTGTCAAATTTTAATGAATGAGACGCCGCAAACTGTGCATGCATATACATAAACCCTAGATAATGGTATGGTACTTGCGCCGGGTTATGCGTACCTACGCTGGAACGGTCGCGTGTTCTTCGTTGACCGGGGTATACCTGAGTCACATTTCGTATTGATTAGAGCCGGTTACATGGCTCCGTCGAGTACCTACGGGACTGGTTTGAACTGTCAGTTATACATATAATAATTCACATAAGAACGTCGGGTGGTTAAATGTGTAATAAAAATTCATGTTAACAGAACTTCATAAAATATATATGGATTGCTCACGATATACCTATGGGAATTTACACATGCGTAGGTTGTCGGTAGTTCCCATACATATATAGGTCATTATATATGAAATTTCATATGGGTTTTAGGAATCTATTCCAAGAACATATTTCGAATTCCTATATAGCCATATAGGCGCTAAGTAAAGATTTTAATTTCCTATGTGATATATATATCATGGGTGGGACCTATATGTTAATGATATGTTATACAATTGTCCTACATATACATATAATATATGAAATGCATATTCCTATGTTATATATATGTCATGGGTGGGGACTAAATGTTAATGATATGTATATCATTACCCTACATATACACATGATATATGAAATGCATAGTTGCTATACATATAGGGGAATATATGCAATGCCTTATGGGATCGACAAATGCTGAAGTATACCTAGGGCCATAACGAATCTATAAGAAAACTAGGTATATCAGTTAGCAAATAAATTGACGAAATGGAAAAGAAATAAATGATACGGTTAACTTTAATTACTTCAGGAAAAAAAAAAAAAATCAGTTAAGAGAGGTGTTACACAGGACTCACCCCCGAGCAGAGATCACCTCCTGGCACAGATCAACCTCTAATCTGCCTAGGAGCAGCTTATTTAAGCTCATAATTCCCCAAAGCATGTTTCTAATTCTGCATCCAGAATAGCAAGATGCTTTCTTTCCTGTTTAGCCTAGGCTTCCCATCTTGGGATTCTTTAAAGCTGCTTTAAGCTTTTCCTCAGCTTTTCCAGCTTTTTCTCACCTCTTCCCAACTACTCCTCTTCATTGGGGAAATTTAGATTCCTTCTCAAATCTAAATAAATTTCTTTCAAGGATTTCTGAAAGATTTTTGGAGATTTGTTGCCTTATCCATCCTCATGGATTTGGCAAGTGATCTCTAATTCTCTTTTTGGTCAAAATGCACAATCATTTTATTTATTTCCTCAAATAAAATATGCAAATACATTCACACCATAGTCATCCCTTGGGGTCCACCCCCTTAGGATTAAAGTTCAAATGTCTAACTTAAACAAATTCAACACACAAATTGGGGGTGTTACACTATCATACCATCCAAAATATTAAACTCTCCTATGTATAACTATAACTGTCTAAATACAAATTAATGTGAACGAAAACTAGTTGAATTAATGCCATCCAAAATATTCAACTCTGCCATTCCTAAGTGGAACTATCTAAACACCAATGAATGTTAAATAAAACTAGTTCAACTAATCCCTTGAATTAGTCTATAATAATATTTTGTTATACATTATTTAAATTCTTAAATTTAAATTCTAGGAAATGGTCAAGTGATCAATGAGACAAATGATAATATATAATCAAAGTGTAATTAGTAAATAAATAAATAAAAACCTCCCTTGAAATATTAGTCATAACAGTGGTCAAAGTGGAAACACCCTCCATATATTTAGACTTTTATACTCATTTTATTAGGTATTTTATTTTTATATTTAATTCATTAAGAAGTGTCAAAATTTGTATTTAAAATATTTTTTTAATCATTTATATAAATTTAATTGAATATTATTAAATATTTTATTAATTATAATTTAGTTTTAATAAAAGTTGTTTTTAGTGTTATTTTTGAAAGTTTGTAGATTTTTTTGGTCTAATTTCTCTAAAATCCACATACTCTACATTCTCTAGTTTTGAACTTGCAACCTCTTAGGACGAAAGACATGTTGTTAACCATTAGCCTCACTCAAGTTGTATAATTATTATTATCATCATCCAATTTTAAGGTCATGGCCAAACCAAACATTGATGTATGAGTTCCCTTGTTTATGGAACAAGGGACCCACCTCCACTCAGCAATTATGTAAACCATGAGATTCAGGGTTTAAAACCCCTAGGGTCAAACCAAATCATTTAAAAATCCATTGGGTCAAGTCAACACATGTAACACCCCCAATTTGTGTGTTGAATTTGTTTAAGTTAGACAATTGAACTTTAATCCTAAGGGGGTGGACCCCAAGGGATGACTATGGTGGGGTGGACCCCAAGGGATGAATATAGTGTGAATGTATTTGCATATTTTATTTGAGGAAATAAATAAAATGATTGTGCATTTTGACCAAAAAAGAGAATTAGAGATCAATTGCCAAATCCATGAGGATGGATAAGGCAACAAATCCCCAAAAATCTTTCAGAAATCCTTGAAAAAAATTTATTTAGATTTGAGGAAGAATCTAAAAGTTTCCCCAATGAAGAGGAGTAGTTGGGAAGAGGTGAGAAAAAGCTGGAAAAGCTGAGGAAAAGCTTAAAGCAGCTTTAAAGAATCCCAAGATGGGAAGCCTAGGCTAAACAGGAAAGAAAGCATCCTGCTATTCTGGACGCAGAATTAGAAACATGCTTTGGAGAATTATGAGCTTAAATAAGCTGCTCCTAGGCAGATCAGAGGTTGATCTGTGCTAGGAGGTGATCTCTGCTCGGGGGTGAATCCTGGGAGATAAAGAGGATTCTAAGGTTGGGAGGTTGGTCACTTTGCAGATTTGTGGTATGTTCTGAAATTCTTGTTACTATGTCTTATGACAGTATGAATTGGCTACATATAGAATTTGATTTAATAACAATGAGAAAAATTGGTGCTACATTTAACAAAATCTATCCTTAGGTATCCACCTTCGAGATTTTGTTTAGTTGTAGACCAGACCCTCCCTAGAGTAGAAACTCCAGAATCTATAAACCAAGGTTGGTTAAAATCTGAAGTTACTTCAACCCTATAGATGATTAATTATGATTTAGTTCCTGAAAAAAAAAAATATATATATATATATATATATCTATGATATTCTATGATAATGACAAATTGCTAGAAGTTATTGCAATGAAATTTGACATTTAATATTCTGCTAGAAAAGTGTGGATTTCCTATATCATATATGTGTATTACTGTGAAACTTTATGCTCAAAAATAAGTGGAAAACCATGGTAGTAGATCTGGATATGTCATCGAAGTAAATCAAAGATGTAGGAGGTTACATGTCAATATTTTCAAACTTTAAAAGGAATCCTATTCTGCAGAATGCATACACCGTGTATATCAAATATAGAGCATACTTTTGATCTAAAATCCATTTCAATTTTCTGAGTTAAGCATCATAAGTAAGACTAAAGTATAATTCATTTGGGCAACAAAATGATTCATGACCACATATAAATATATAAATACCATGTAAACCTTAGGCTCGCATGAGTGGGTGAGGAGGTGGTAATCTTACTCGAAAACAAATTGTAATAATATACCTAAGTGTATAAGTTTCACACCTCCCTCTATTTGTGAGCCCTTAACTCCATATTGAAAATCCATTTATCTCATTTAGAACCAAACCCCTTCAGTACAGTACGACTGAACACTGATATATGTTTAGCAATAAATATATGTATATTCAAGAGTGAAATAGAATTAAACCATTGAAATGCGCATAAGGTGCTCACAGCCGTGCATAAACTCTTATACATATATATATAAGGGAAATAAAAGCGAAAACCTACTTCCACGTAGGGTAATAATAAAGATATGATGGGAAATTAAAATGAACCATATATAACTATTATGGTGCCGAGAGCTATACCATAGCTCGATCGACCTTAAAGAGTTCACATATGCATATAAATAAACCCTAGTCAACAGTGGGTATAAATACGGCTTATTGAAAGTCCAAGCATACAAATGCGAATATATATCAAAACGATTAAACATTATGTAAAATTGTACCGAGCGATAATCAGTACTGTGATTGGCAACGTTCAACCTGAATGAGTTATATAATCACATAGCAGAGTCATAAGTCTATCGCGCTACACAAATACGAATTCTATATATAATGTAACGAGGGGAATTCAATCGAACTCTTTAATCATATAAAGTCGCTACATTAATCTATATCAAATAGGAAGGCGGATGTAAATAAAATGAAAACGACCAGATGCAGATGGTGGAAACTACTCAGTTCATGCTCGACGTTAGGTGGTTGACTGTGTTCTATCACTAATTATGCCGAGAAGAAATAATGAAAGAAAACGATAAATTACTGTGCTATCCCCGCAGAATCGGATCAGTGATAGAATGATTTCTTACAGGGATGAAGTGATACGATTTCTCCCATATGCCGTCGTCTGATCGGCTTACCCTCCATCGAACGCCATCCTTCACGCGCGGGGTATGAGAAACCCTTTGCGGCATTTCTCCCAAGCAAGCAAAAAGGAGTTAACAATAAGGAGCCTGCAACCATACGAAAGTCAGATAAAATGTGGCATGCCGGTAAATATTAGAAATCGTCATTTGAACTAACCCAGTGAAAGAATAGTGGCATTGATCTAACTAGCAACGTAACGGCAACTGGAAGTTAAACACCTAAACCCTATACTGTAATACGTTTAGGGCAGAGGATTAGAAACTAAAGCCTCACAGCAGAATGACACCAAAGAAAAACCCCAGTAGACATCTAATGTTAATAATAGCGTTTCAGCGCAGAGCTGGAGCAACGAGCCACGAAAATAAATCAGCGCCAGGCCGCTCCAGAGTGTCTGCAACAAATATCTGAAAGAGGCCAAACAAGCCTGGTATCAGTCAGCGCTGCCGAGGGTAGATAAACATAGAAGAAATAATTTTAGTCCCACAATCCATTTAGCCAGAACAGAACTAAACCTGTGGGATAAGATAACCGACGCATGAATAACGACTAATAGGGGTTAGTCGCCTATTCCGGGAGGCCGCTCATCAAACGAGTGAACTTCCTGCACCCTGGAGAAAATTGTTAGCCGAGAAAATGAATTGATCAGGGCCTGAGTCGCTATTAAATAGCAGGAAACGAAACCCTAATACCTGTGCAGCGACCCAAGAACGATTAATAATTGCGAGACAGGCTGGAGCAATTCGCAGAAGTTAAAACCCTAGAGCTGCAACTGAACAAGCACAGAATACGATCCCGAGAGGGATTTGTTAGTAATTCGGCTGAGCAGGTAAACTGAAACTTAGAAATATGAATCACGTTAGCAGATGACACGTGAAATTTTCTTCTGTGGCAAACGGCGGAAGGTACTTCATTGTAGAAACAAAACAAATAAAATAATATAACAGGGAACTGTCGCCGAAACCATCCGGACCGCAGACCCTACGATCAACTCAGACTACTGTAAACCTCCTTACTCATCGTGTACTCGCCGAGATAGCGTGTGGAGTTGGTGCCGATGTAAGGTTCAGGCACTGGATATGACGAGGCGTAAAACCCTCAACGTAACACGCAAAACCCGTCTACACGCAAGGAGAGGGATACCGGGTGGGAAACATGAAAAACCACTTCACGTACCTTACCCACCTGCCATCGGAAAATATACATGATTATAATTATGTTAGAATCCGAAATCTAAAATGAAAAACCATGATGATCATTTCGAGGATACATTATGAGTTGAATATACGGTATATGGATTTTAAAAAGGCCACCGTATTTGACCGAGGGTGTCGTATCGGAATACATATATACATAGGATGCGTATATATATCTACAAGTGTATACATTCGGTGCAGTGTTAATAAAACTGATATGTGCATAGGTTGTTATGTAAATGTACATATATCTATATATCACGATATATATATGGAGTTAATGATTTAAAGATATTTATCGATCAATGGAATATAAGGATATAGGTGTGGAGTATAGATAGCATGTGGGGCTATTAATAAAAGGTATACTCCTATAACCTAGGTTATGTTGAAAAAAAAAAAGACATCTCTTTTAATGTTATGAGACGACCCATCTATATAGATATGGTTGGGAATATAGAATGGGATACATTTACATGTATGGTTAAAATGTTACATGAGGATAATTAAAATTTTATATGAGGATATATATATATTGATACATGAGTAGTACATATATATATATATATATATATATATATATATATTGACACATATATATATATATATATATATTGATATGTATATTGATACATATGTGATTGTATACATGGGCTATAAGGAAGGATAGAATTTAGTGTATTGCACGAAGAAGTTGATGGAGTAGAGGTAAGTATAACACTAGATGAAAATAAGTACTTTAATTCTGAACAGATTATTCCGCCAATCTGTCTATGAGCATGAAAAAAAAAAAAAAAAAAATTTCACTTAACTAGAGGCGTTACAAATGGTATCGGAGCACTAGTTACAACAAATTGGGCTGTCGTGTTGTGCTCACTGCTTATGACATATTTGTTTTTTTCTGAAGTTTATAAACTTTGCTAATCTGTGTTGTAAGTGTGTACAGTGAAATGGCTGAAGGTGAAGGGATTTATGTGGATCTGCGGGATGAGTTTGCTACTCCAGATCCCAATGCCCCGGTACTGGCTATGTTGCACCGAATGCAACGAGAGTTGGCTGAATTAAGAAGCCAAAATGACATGTTTTCATCACCCAGTAAGGAGCAGGAAAAGCTCATTAGAGAGCTAACTTCCCGGAACAGCCAGGAGGGTGAGGGTTCTGGAAAAAGAAAGATGGATGAATCTGAGGATGAGGATGCAGCTAGAAATCAACATAAGCAGAAAAGAGAGTTGCAGGGAGAATTTAGAAAGATCAAACCTCCCTCCTATGATGGGGAGAAGGAGGAGGATGCTGAAGCTTGGTTGCTGAACATGATCAAGTATTTCCAAGTATAGGAATATGAGAGCAATCTGAAGGCCCGATTAGCTGTGTATCAGCTGCAAGGAAAAGCCACACTGTGGTGGGAAGAGACAAAAATGGTGCATGCCATTGATGAAAAAACAGTTACCTGGGAAGATTTTTAGACTAAGTTCAAAAGTCGTTATTTGAATGAACGTTATTATGATGATAAAGCAAAAGAATTCCATGAACTTAGACTAGGACAGCTCACCATTGATGAGTTTGTCACTAAGTTTACAAATTTACTGAGATATGTCCCTTATATTAGGGAGGAAAAGGCAAAGGTGCAAAGGTTTTTAAATTGTCTGCCTACTGTCTATAAGGAGAAAATTGAGTTTGACAACCCCAAGACCATGGATGAAGCTGTGAGAAAAGCAAGATTATGCTATCAATAGTTTAAAAGTAAAGCAGAACAAGGGAAGAGCTAGCTGAACAAGGGTGAGTTCAAGGGCAAACGACCAAAACCAGCATATTTAAGAAACTTTGGCAGAGATCATCAGCGGAAAAAATTCAGTAAACCAAAAGAAAGCCAAACTGCCCAGTCTCAAGTGGTTTCAAAACCAGTAGAAGGGAACAATAAAAAGGAAGGGACAGTTAGAATGAAAGAACCTTTGAAATGATGGGGCTGTGGAGAACCCCATATGATGAGGGACTGTCCCCATCGAAATATACACATGATCAGCAGAGAGAGAGAGGCAAAAACCGTCAATGACATAGCCAGAAACATACCAACCATCAGTGCAGCCCTGGAAAATCGACAGGCAGAACATCAAGCAACCATGGTGGAAATGGAGGGTAAGATTTCTGACTTACCTGTTACTGTTTTGATTGATCCAGGTGCTTCTTTAAGTTACGTTAGTCCTGGAATTGTAGAAAAATGTAAATTTAAACCTGAAAAATTTTAGCAGTCATGGTTGGTACAGCTGACCACTGGAACTAAGAGAAAAGTTACACATAAATTGCCCAAAACAGCACTACAATTAAATGGCTTTACAACAGAAGTAAACTTGAACATATTGCCATTAGGATCCTATGACTTGCTAATAGGAATGGATTGGCTGGAAAAGAAGAAAGCTCTGATGAACTGCTGGGATAAAACCCTGCATTGTGTAGATGAGGAAGGGAAACCTTTTACACTAAAAGGGAAACCAAAACCCATTGTAGTAAGACAAATATCAGCATTACAATTGAAAAGAACAACTAGAAAAGGATACCAAGTCTATGCAGTGCATGTAGAAGAAATAGAACATAAAACTGAGGAAGAGTTACTGGATGCTATACTGGTTATCAGAGAGTTTAAGGAAATCTTTCCCAAGGAAATACCTCATCTTCCCCCCAAAAGAGAGATTGACTTTTATATAGATCTGGTGCTGGGAGCTACACCTATTTCCCGAGCTCCTTATCGGATGAGTCCGCCAGAACTGATAGAGCTGAAAATGCAGCTGCAAGAATTATTGGATAAAGGGTAAATTAGACCAAGTGTGTCTCCATGGGGAGCACCTGTTTTATTTGTCAAAAAGAAGGATGGAACTTTTAGGATGTGCATTGACTATCGTCAACTGAACAAGTTGACCATCAAGAACAGATATCCACTTCCTAGAATTGATGATCTTTTTGATCAAGTGAGAGGAGCTTCAGTCTTCTCCAAGATAGACCTAAGGACTGGTTATCACCAGCTCAGAATTAAAGAAGAAGACATCAGCAAAACAGCATTTCGAACCAGGTATGGGCATTATGAATTTGTATTCCTACCTTTTGGTTTGACAAATGCCCCTGCCACATTTATGTGTCTGATGAACAGTGTGTTGAATAAGTATTTGGAAAAATTTGTTCTTTTGTTCATAGATGATATCTTAGTTTACTCCAAAAATGAGGAAGAACATAAGGAACACGTGAGAATAGTGTTGCAAACCTTGAAAGAAAATCAGCTATATGCCAAGTTTAGTAAATGTGAATTTTATAAAGATAAAATTCAATATTTGGGTCATATAATTTTTGAAAAAGGGTTGGCAGTTGACCCTGAAAAGATAAAAGCCATTAAAGAATGGCCAGTCCCCACTGATGTCTCAGTAGTAAGATCATTTATGGGAATTGCAGGCTATTATCGCAGATTTGTGGAGAGATTTTCTGCGATAGCAAATCCCATCACCTCATTACAAAGAAAGGGTGTTAAGTTCGTGTGGACTGAGAAATGTCAAAACAGTTTCGAACAGTTGAAACAGAAACTTATTTCAGCTCCTATATTAAAAATTGCTGATCCTGATAAAGAATTTGTGGTATGTACAGATGCTTGTAGAGAGGGGCTAGGAGGAGTCTTATTGCAAGAAAATTCAGTTATTGCCTATGAGTCTAGGAAATTGAAAACTCATGAACAGAATTATAGTGCATATGATTTGAAATTTGCAGCTGTTATTCATGCTTTAAAAATGTGGAGGCACTATCTGTTGGGGAAGAAGTTCACATTGATGACTGATCATATTAGCCTTAAATATTTCTTTTCCCAAACTGACCTGAATGCAAGACAAGCCAGATGGCTGTCTTTTCTCAGTGAATTTGATATGGACATAAAACATATCAAGGGAAAAGAAAATAAAGTTGCTGATGCCTTAAGTAGAAATGCTTGTCAGCAGTTAAACAGCACTGGGAGTAGTGCCTGGATGGAGATAGAGGAATTGGTGGGAAAAGCAGCACCTCAAGATCCCAACTATGAAGCACTCTTGGTGAAATTACAGACCAAGAATAAAACAGATTTCATTAAAAACTCACAAGGACTGCTCTATTTCAAAAACAGGTTGTATATTCCAAACATAGAGTCATTGAAAAGAGAAATTCTAGATGAATATCATAAACAGCCCTATGCAGGACATCCTGGATATCAAAAGATGTTAACAGCCTTGAAAAAGAAGTTGTTCTGGCCAGGAATGAAGAGGGATGTGGAAGAGTATCTAAGTAGGTGTATGGAATGTCAACTGGTTAAGGTTGAGCATCAACACCCAGCGGGGCTTTTAAATCCCCTACCAATTGCAGAATGGAAATGGGATACAGTTTCCATGGATTTTATAACGAGATTACCCAATACTAAATATCAACATGACTCTGTAATGGTAGTAGTAGACACGCTCACAAAAGCTGCTCACTTTATACCAGTGAAATCTACTTTCGGAACAGCTCAAGTAGCCAATGTTTTCCTGAAGGAGATAGTAAGGCTCCATGGAGTTCCCAAAGTAATTATCTCAGATCGAGATGCTAAGTTTACAGCAGCATTTTGGAAGGGATTGTTTGGAGGGATGGGTACTAAGTTGAACTTTAGTACTGCCTACCACCCTCAAACAGATGGGCAGACAGAAAGGACGAATCAAGTCTTGGAGGATATGCTGCGAATGTATGTGATGGATAGACCATCAAAGTGGGAAGAGTATCTACATTTAGCTGAGTTTGCTTATAATAATAGCTACCAATCTTCTATTAAGATGAGTCCGTTTGAGGCACTATATGGGAGAAAGTGTCGTACTCCCTTGAGTTGGAGTCAACCAGAGGATAAACTGGTGTTGGGACCAGAGGCACTACAATAAATGGAAAGAATTGTTAAACAAATACAGCAGAATATAAAGGCAGCACAGGACAGACAGAAAAGCTATGCTGATAAGAAAATGGTGCACCGGGAATTCAAAGTGGGGGATCATGTGTATTTGCGCATCAAACCCAAAAAGAGCACACTTTATGCAGGAAGTTGTGCAAAACTGGCTCCTAGATATTGTGGACCTTTTGAGGTGTTAGAAAGGGTGGGACCAGTGGCTTACAAGTTGGCCTTACCACCCCATGTTAAAGTGCATAATGTATTTCATGTTTCATTATTAAAAAGATATGTGCATGATGCTTCTCACATAGTTGATTGGAATGTTGTACAGGTGGAACCAGAAGGGGAATTTCTGCCAGAACCGCTTCAAATATTGGAGCGGGAAGAAATTGAATTGAGAAATAGAACAGTGGCCAGAGTAAAAGTGCAATGGAAGCACTTTACTGCTGAAGAAGCCACCTGGGAAAGGGAAGCCGAAATGATGGCGCAATACCCATTTTTGTTTAAATGAACTCTAGGAGTTAAATAAGAACACCGAGGACGGTGTTTATTTCCAGAGGGGGAATATGTAACACCCCCAATTTGTGTGTTGAATTTTAAAGTTAGACATTGAACTTTTAATCCTAAGGGGGTGGACCCCAAGGGATGAATATAGTGTGAATGTATTTGCATATTTTATTTGAGGAAATAAATAAAATGATTGTGCATTTTGACCAAAAAAAGAGAATTTGAGATCACTTGCCAAATCCATGAGGATGGATAAGGCAACAAATCCCCAAAAATCTTTCAGAAATCCTTGAAAGAAATTTATTTAGATTTGAGGAAGAATCTAAAAGTTTCCCCAATTAAGAGGAGTAGTTGGGAAGAGGTGAGAAAAAGCTGGAAAAAGCTGAGGGAAAGCTTAAAGCAGCTTTAAAGAATCCCAAGATGGGAAGCCTAGGCTAAACAGGAAAGAAAGCATCCTGCTATTCTGGACGCAGAATTAGAAACATGCTTTGGGGAATTATGAGCTTAAATAAGCTGCTCCTAGGCTGATCAGAGGTTGATCTGTGCTAGGAGGTGATCTCTGCTCGGGGGTGAATCCTGGGAGATAAAGAGGATTCTATGGTTGGGAGGTTGGTCACTTTGCAGACTTGTGGTATGTTCTGAATTTTCTTGTTACTATGACTTATGACAGTATGAATTGGCTACATATAGAATTTACTTTAATAACCATGAGAAAAATTGGTGCTACATTTAACAAAATCTATCCTTAGGTATCCACCTTCTAGATTTTGTTTAGTTGCAGACCAGACCCTCTCTAGAGTAGAAACTCCAGAATCTCTAAACCAAGGTTGGTTTAAATCTGAAGATTACTTTAACCCTCTAGATGATTAATTATGGTTTAGTTCCTGGAAAATATATATCTGATATTCAATGATAATGACCAATTGCTAGAAGTCATTGCAATGAAATTCAACATTTAATCTTCTGCTAGAAAAGTGTGGATTTCCTATATCATATATGTGTATTACTGTGAAACTTTATGCTCAGAAGTAAGTGGAAAACCATGGTAGTAGATCTGGATATGTCATCGAAGTAAATCAAAGATGTAGGAGTTTACATGTCAATATTTTCAAACTTTAAAAGGAATCCTATTCTGCAGAATGAATATACCATGTATATCAAATATAGAGCATACTTTTGATCTAAAATCCATCTCAATTTTCTGAGTTAAGCATCATAGGCAAGACTAAAGTATAATTCATTGGGCAAAAAAATGATTAGTGACTACATATAAATATATAAATACCATGTAAACATTAGGCTCGCATGAGTAGGTGAGGAGGTGGTAATCTTACTCGAAAACAAATTGTAATAATATACCTAAGTGTATAAGTTTCACACCTCCCTCTAATTGTGAGTCCTTAACTCCATATTGACATCCATTTATTTCATTTAGAACCAAGCCCCTTCAATTCAGTACGATTGAACACTTATATATGTTTAGCAATAAATATATGTATATACAAGAGTGAAATAGAAGTAAAACATTGAAATGCGCATAAGGTGCTAATAGCCATGCATAAACTCTTATATATATATATATATATAAGTGAAATAAAAGCGAAAACCTCCTTCCACGTAGGGTAATGATAAAGATATGATTGGAAATTAAAATAAACAATATATAACTAGCCTAGCGCCGAGAGCTATACCATAGCTCGATCGACCTTAAGAGTTCACATATGCATATAAATAAATCCTAGTTCAACAGTGGCTATAAATACGACTTATTGAAAGGCCAAGCATACAAATGCGAATATATACCAAAACGATTAATCATTATGTAAATTTGTACCGAGCGCTAATCAGTGTTGTGATTGGCAATGTTCAACCTGAATGAGTTATATAATCATATATCAGAGTCATAGGTCTGTCGCGCTATACAAATATGAATTCTATATATAATGTAACGATGGGAATTCAATAGAAATATTTAACCATATAAAGTCGCTACATGAATCTATATCAAATAGAAGGGCGGATGTAAAGAAAATGAAAACGAACAGATGCATATGATGGACACTACTCAGCGCATGCTCGACATCAGGTGGTTGACTGCGTTCTATCACTAATGATGCCGAGCAGAAATAATGAAAGAAAACGATAAATTACTGTGCGATCCCCGCAGAATCGGATCAATTCCAACATAAACGATAGAATGATTTCTTACAGGGATGGAGTAATACGATTTCTTCCATATGCCGTCGTCTGATCGGCCTACCCTCCATCGTACGCCATCCTTCACGCGCGGGGTATGAGAAACCCTTTGCGGCATTTCTCCCAAGCGGGCAAAAAGGAGTTAACAGTAAGGAGCCTGCAACCATATGAAAACCAGATAAAATGTGGTAGGCATAAATGTTAGAAATCGGCATTTGATTCATTTGAACTAACCCCGATTGTGAAAGAATAGTGGCGTCGATCTGTCGACAGCGTAACGTCGGCCGGAAGACAAGGGATATTTCAACTAGTAACGGGAGGTTATTCCTGTGGCGGAGGTTAAGCTTACTAAACCCTATCTGTAATACTGTTAGAGCGAGAGAATTGAAACTAATCCTCACGGCGAGAATGAAACAAAGAAAAACCCCGATTGACATCTAACGTTAATAATAGCGTTTCGTGTAGTGGAGCAATAAGAGACCACCGAGAATAAATCGGCGCCCAGGACGCTCCGGAGTATACGCAACAAATGTACGAAAGGGCCAGAAACAAACACGGTATCGTTACGAAGCGACTGGGAAGATAAACATAGAAGAAATGATTTTAATCCCAAAATCAATTTAGCCAGAATAGAACTAAACCTGTGGGATAAGATAACCGACGCATGAATAACGACTAAGAGGGGTTAGTCGCCTATCCTGGGAGGCCGCCCATCAAACGAGTGAACTTCCTGCACCCTGGAGAAAATTGTTAGCCGAGAAAATGAATTGACTAGGGCCTGAGTCGCTATTAAATAGCAGTAAACAAAACCCTAATACCTGTGCAGCGACCCAAGAACGATTAATAATTTCGAGACAGGCTGGAGCAATTCACAGAAGTTTAAAACCCTAGATCTGCAACTGAACAAGCACGGAATACGATCCCGAGAGGGATTTGTTAGTAATTCGGCTGAGCAGGTAAACTGAAACTTAGAAATATGAACCACGTTAGCAGATGACACGTGAAATTTTCTTCTACGGTAGACGGCGGAAGGTACTGCATTGTAGAAACAAAACAAATAAAATAATATAACAGGGAACTGTCGCCGAAACCGTGCGGACCCGCAGACCCTACGATCATCTCAGACTACTGTAAACCTCCTTACTCATCGTATACTCGCAGAGATAGCGTGTGGAGTTGGTTGCCGGTGTAAGGTTTAGGCACTGTATATGACGAGGTGTTAAACCCTCAGCGTAACACGCAATACCAGTCTACACCAAGGGGAGGGCACGCATAGGTAGAGGTCACGGGATACCGTGTGGGATACACGAAAAACCACTTCACGTACCTTACCCACCTGCCATCGAAATATATACATGATTATAATTATGTTAGAATCCGAAATCTAAGATGAAAAACCATGATGCTCGTTTCGAGGATACATTATGAGTTGGATATGCGATATATGGATTTTAAAAGGGCCACCGTATTTGACCGATGGCGTCGTATCGGAATATATATATATATAGGACGCGTATATATCTACAAGTGTATACATTTTGTTCAGTATTAATAAAACTGATAGGTGCATAGGTTGTGATATAAATGTACATATATATATCATGATATATATATGGAGTTAATGATATGAGTAGGGGATTTATTATCATGATATGGGCAAAAGATATTTATCGATCGGTGGAATATAAGGGTATAGGTGTGGAGTATAGATAGTATGTGGGGTTATTGATAAAATGTATACTCCTATAACCTATGTTATGTTGGAAAAAAAAGGGAGACATCTCTTTTAATATTATGAGACGATCCATCTATATAGGTATGGTTGGGAAGATAGAATGGGTTACATTTACATGTATGGTTAAAATGTTACATGAGTATAATTAAAATTTTATATGAGGATATATATATATATTTATACATGAGTAGTACATATATATATATATATATATTGACAAATATATATATATATTGGTATGTATATTGATACATATGTGATTGTATACATGGGTTGTAAGGAAGGATAGAAGTTAGTGTATTGCACGAAGAAGTTGATGGAGTAGAGGTAAATATAACACTAGATGAAAATAAGTACTTTATTTCTGAACAGCTTATTCCGCCAATCTGTCTATGAACATGGAAATAAAAAATAAAAAAAATCACTTAACTAGAGGCGTTACAGCATCCTATGTGGAAATACCAACAAAAGTGGAGTTTTTGCCTCTAATGTGTCGAAATTAATGAAGTATCTATAGATTCAACATAGAATTTCCACTAGGCCAACTCTAAACCATCCAATTGATACTCAACTATTTGTAGCCTATGTTCCTCAGATATATTTGTAAAATTCTTGAAATAGGTGTGCAAGCTACAAATCCAAGCATCAAGGACATCACCTTGCATCTAGCCACCATAGTTGGGTAGAGTAGTGGGGGTGTTGAGCTACAACGTTAAAGTAGATGCCATAGGTTGTCTTCATAGGGCTTCAATGAGTGGAAGTGCGAGATCTTGAAATTGAGTTGTACTAAATAGAATAAATATTTTTGGACATAGCCTCTCTGTGGAGGAGGAAATATGCAAAAAGTGAGAGGGAAGACCTCTAGAATCCCAGAGCAAGAAACTATTGTGAAATCCATGTGGGCTTGGGTCAAAGGAGCTGAATCACTTGAAAGTGAACACTTTTGGGAATACTTTCATTACCATTTCTATTGAAATTATTTTCAAGCATTCATACCCAAATAAAAATATATTTATCGAAAAAAATAAAAATAAAACAATTATACTTACCATGTACATGTACTCATTGTGAACCCAAGGCATAGTAATTTTGTCAAGGCCACAACCTTCTGAATAAATTTCATATGTTTTGTTGTATTCAAGGTTGTGGTAGTCGGGATTCTGCTTAAAATACTACAATTTCAAAAAATCCTTATTCAATCATAATTTCACGAGAATTGGGTTGCAAAGAAGTATAACAAGTGTTCAAGAAGTTGGCTTCAAAGGTAATTTTACCGTTGAATGAACAATAAATTGTTTGAAGAAAGTTGAAGGCCATCGCTAGAAAAGGGAGAGAGATTCAAGCATTGATTATGAGAAGGCTTGAGATTTCTTTGATGGGGCCTATCAAGGAACCCCAAGTATGTGTGGGGCAGGGGCTACTATCCTTTTAAAATATGTTGTTGGAGATGCACAAATAATATAGTTGATTTCTTTGCATTATACCTTCGTATGAAAATAGCACAGAAACAAGACTCACAAAATGTTAAGAGAATAAATTTTTTTTTTCTAAGTTAAGCTATTTCTATTATATCATAATGAACAAAAATTTCCAGGTCTCTTCCTGTGAGCTGAGTAAGTTCGGTTCATAGGGAAGTATCAAGAGTTTTGGACTGCCCCTGTTGGGGAAACTAGTCCTTGGAAGCCAGAAAGTGCCTTTTGCACATGGCAGGAAACCAGCAGTTATGGTATTCAAAATTTAGCACAAAACCCATGAAAGAGAATTATTAAACATGAACAAGCTGATAGAACAGAAAAAACCCGGTCTATTGAGTGTCTGCATTTTTATCATAGGAGTTAGGCGCCTCTCCACGATTTTGCACACTTAACCACCGTCCTCCTTATCCTTGCGCGATGCGTGGTCGTTGAGCTAAAGACATGGCAAGGCTAGAGCGTCGTGCAAGCCCACAGAGACATCATGTTTGGACTGTTCCGAGTTGCTAGAGCCACTGATGCCACTATCACCATTGGAGTCGCTGGATCCTTTTCTTCCACTGGATGCACTCTGCACGAGAAGGGCCTTCACCTTGCGAGGGATGAAGGCAGGCTCAGGGGAAATGGTAGACTTACGAGGAAATTTTTTGGTTTGGGAGGAGGAAGGGATAGAACCAGAGATCGGAAATTGGAGCGAAAGTTGTGCATTCAGGTTAACAAGGGGAAAATTATCCGGTTCATTCTAATAAAAAGAGAGATTCAGGTCATGTCCAAGGGAGAGAAACTAAGGAGGATAGGAGACATGGCCATGCCCCCTAGCTCTCCTGCACCTCATGCGATTGCGATGAGGCATGATGGTCTAGGGAGCAGAGTCACTATACTAGTGGGGGGCCGAAGCAGGCTTCAAGGGCGAGCATATGACAGAGCGAGGTCGAGCCAGGGGCGAACAGGGGGGAGGCACCAGAGGCAAAGGGGCAGACAAGGCAAATCGCACAGAGAACCAGCAAGAGGGCTTAATAGAGTTGGAGAGAGCCGAGGTGACGGATTTAATAGCCATGGTGAGCATAGTAATGGCGAGGGAGAGCAGGTACATCAAGGTGAGGGTGGAAAAGGGTGAAGTTATGGCGCCCTCACGCCAGTAATAAATGCAGGCATTCATCCCAAGGTTGGTCACGTGGAGCTAGTGTGTGGCATCCCACATGGCCGCCCCATGTCCCTCTTCAGCGATGGGAATAACCTGCATCCAGGGTTAGAAAACTAATTGTTATAGACCTGCATAGTAAAATATACTTGTGATATTGCATGGGAAGTAAAGAGATATATTTTCATAAATTATTGATATTCAAATAATGTGATGATTCCATTTTATCTTATTTGACATGTTAGCTTCTGCATCCTAGACATATTTACTTCTTGGCACTGAGTAGCTTCATTCTTGAAATCATGATTAGAATCGTTATCAACTCTATGGATGCAATGGATGTCTGTATGACCCTTTTTGGTATAAAATTCATGTCATGTTTATTGTAAATATTAATACAAACTACAACATTTTCTTAAAAAAAAAAAAAAAAAAAACTAATTTTTATGCTCAATATGTATATAAAACGTAAGTTCAAAAGCTAGAAATTGAGGTATGAAAATGCTTTGCAAAGAAAACTTACAAAAGAGAATCATAGTAATCTCCAATTCTCTCTGGATGGGAAAGAAAAATATTGATCAAATACATTTTTTGTATCATGCAAGCAAAGATTTATTTTTCCCTGTAAAATTAACCAAGCTAGGCACAATATTAATATTAAAGTAGATACACACATTCAAATAGGCTATAAATAAATCAGATACAAGGCAATTCTAGGAGACAAGAATTAGAAGTAGGAAATGAATAGGGAAACAATATTAATGACCAAAGAAATAATTAAACGAGAAATGGAATTGTTTTCAAGTAGTTAAAATTGGAAATGATAATAAAATAAACTAATACTATTGAACTCTAATGATATTTTTCTAAGAGCTTGCTTTTCTATGTTTGTTAAAGTACAACCTCCATGTTTATTGAATTACCAAGGATGTGGCAGTCACTTTTAGAAATAGATCAAATATAAATAACTCATACTATAAAACGTCCGATGTCTAGAGACAAATTATTTAGCAAGTGATTTTATAACAGAGAATAGTATTATTTTAACTTACTGGTTGGAAAGCAAGATACCTCTTCTCAGATGACTACTTGCAATGTGAAATATTTTTCATGACATCATCAATTGTCAAATGTCCAATATATGTCCATTGTCTGTTGAAAATAAGAGTTTTCCTCTTCGTCAATATCAGCTGCAAAAACCTCAAATGATCATTGTCCTGAAGCACAAACACTGAATAAGTGGGGATTGACACGTGAAGTTGATGAATGTAATCATTTCATTTCCTTCACAAGATCTAGTGATGCTAATTGGCCCACATTAGCTTGAAGAACACGAAAAACCCAATAGTTATACTGAAACAAGATAGTGTAGTTCATGCTAAAAGAAGTCTAGAAATCACAAAAAATGATTTAAATAATATTGCAGTTGTCTCCAAACAAAGATTCGCAATAGGTCCAAAATATTGGACTGGAGTTCCTAATACGTCATTTGATACTTCAAATAATTTTATTTCCCTCAAAAATTTTAGAAATGCCTACAAAGTAAATTTCCACTAATGAAAAGTTACAAAATTCAATCATCAACAAATTTAGTAAAAATATTACCAATAAAGCAACGAAAACCTTCCAATTTACCTCAAATTGAGTTGGGAATCAATGTCCACCAAATACCCAAGTATGAAACATTTAATAATCAATACAGATTGCATGAAATCATCTAAGAAAAGCAATTTATATAGCATCATCAAGGGCAGGAATTCAATCACTCGACTAGGAATCAATTCAGGCAAGTACCTCTATCTAAATTCTCATAAGTAGACACTCTAAATATCTTAGTTACAAATGTTTATTTTATATATTCGTTACCACTGGGGGTAAAAATCAGTAACTTGTTTTCTCTCGAATGATTAGAGACTAGGAGAATCAGTAAAATAATACATCAGTTGCTGAGAAGATCACAAATCTAAATTATTCCCCTTTTTGGAAAGTAAGGATATGGAAAAACCACCATTCCTATGGTAGTGCTGACAAAACTAGAAATTCGTTGTATCTCTGTCACTGAGAGTTCTAGATTATCCACGTACATGGACTTTTCAGCTACTAACTTCTTTGTAATGTCAAAACATATTTCAAATAAGAAATAATAATACATAAACAAATAAACATAACAACTATATGTCTTTCTCAAGTCATCTTTAAACATCTTTTTCAAACACATGAATTCAATCATGTTCATAAATTCAAACAGGTATTCAACAGAATATGTATGTGCAGAATTTCGTGTTATTTGATATTGTCTCTGTGTATATGTAATTGATAAGTTCCAGTTTGTGTGTGTGTGTATCAGAATCAATGGTAGTTTAGAATGAATATGTCTTATGAAAAAGGTGAATCCTGTAGAAAATTTGAGAGAATTAAGTGAGGGGATAAACTCTGTTGTAGGCATATTAAGAATCTAAGTTTCAAGTTGAGAACTCAAATAGAGGGTTTTGTATGTGAGGAAATCCGTGAGAAAAGGATAGAGGAACTAATCAAATGATAGTGATGATGCATCTGAGAAGATTTTGAATGCATATGAAATGTGTGTGAAGCAATTGAATGAGTTTAATATGAAAGGGAATACCTGGAGCTTTTGGAAATCTTGAGTCAACTTCATTACAAGTGAGCATGATTTTGATTTACTTGTAAATTCATGATGGTGGATGAAGCATCAATGGATTTAGCTATGTCTCCTCAAGGTGCATTTTATTTTCTAAATTTGTAGAACACTACAAGAACTTATGTGAGATACAACAGGTACAAGTATTAGTAGTCATGTAGCATCAAGTCCTAGTGCTTTGCTTATCCCATAAAAAATTCAACTAAATTGGCCTCATCAAGAATTAATTTTACAACCTCAACTATTGTATACTGTGGCCTGATAAAACCAGGTATGTTGTAATCATAATCTCATCGTCCTTACTCTAGGTGGTGGGATAGCCATCTGAGCCCTAAAACTTCAAAATGGCTTCAAAAAAACCTGATAAATATGGATATCAATATCCAAACCATGTTGATGTTGATTGAAGAGGATGCATATTCATTTGCCAAATGTGTTGAGATGTTCTACAAAAAGTGACCAGAGCTTGTACATTTGGTCGAAGAGTTTTATAAAGAATATTGAGCTTTAACAAAACAATGTGACTACATCTCTGGGGAATTTTTCAAAATTCATTATACCATGGTAGAGGTATTTATAAACCAAATTAAAAAACACAATAGATTGATTCATATTTATGTTGATGAAATTTAAAAAACACTTATGACCAACAAAAACAATCTCAAAGCCAGATGAGTAATAGGGCTGCACTATCTTTCGAAGAGGAAGATGATGGAGGGGAAGTTACAAAATTACATGGTTCAAAGGAGGTGAATGAAATAATTACAAAATACATAACCACTAAGAAAAAGGCATCACAGTTGCAAGAAGAGTTGAATTGTGTGCATGAAGAAAGCCAAAAGGTGAAATAAGAGTAATCATCTAAAGTTGAATAAATCAGTAAGATGAAGGATAAAGTATTCTCCTTGAAGAATAAGAATGAATAACATGATCAAGAAAGACATGTATTAAGACTGAAATTACAAGTTGAACTAGAGGAACATCAAAAATTTGAAACATAAATTCAAAAGTTGGAAGAAAAATTACAGAAGTTAGAGGGGAGCCTTGGAAAAGGAACCATGTATGAATATGTGAGCCCCAAATATAAATCTAAATATGATAAAAAAGTAAATATGGTCTCGACACTTGGGAAAAGGAGAAAAATAGTCTGATAAAGATCTTTCAAGTGACATGCATAATAGGAGACAATAATTCTTCAGCATCAAGATGTCCTCAATATTTATTAGAATTCTAAAAATATGGCCATGAATTTTCAAGTAGGATTGGCTCTTGCACAAGAGGAAAATAGCAAGCTTAAAGGTGAGTTATCATCTGAAGCTCTACATTTTAAATTTGTAGAAGAGAAATAAAACCACTTAGAAAGGGACAATAATTCCCTTGAATAGGAGAGGGAACATTTAATCAAGAATATGAGCTTGCTAATGGAAGAACTAACGTCTACACATAATTAGGAACAAAGTCTTAGAATAAGACTACAAGAAGAGACAACCCAAAACATGAAGATTGATGCAGCTCTATGAAGCTTCGAAAAGGCCTTAAATCAATCACAAGAACAAAAGAAAGTTCTGACAACAAATATACAAGAAAGAACTGAGAGGTTGAATGATGCTAACAAAAAGTTTGAATCATCTCTGAAAATCATCCAACAAGAATTAGGTCAATCACAAGAAATAGAGAAAGTTTTGACAGCTGATATACATGTGGGAACTGAGAGGCCTAAGGATGCAAAAGAAGAAAACAAAATGGTTAAACATGAGCTATCAAATGGAGCTCTACACTTGAAAGTTATAGAAGAGAAATCAAACGACTTATAACGGGAAAAGAATACCCTTGAACGAGATATGGAGCATTTAGCCAAGGAGATGAGCCTTCTAGTGGAAGAATTAACTTCTACACGTAACGAGGAACAAAATATTAAAATAAGACTTCAAGAAGAGACTTATTGAAACATGAGGATTAATGCAATTCTGACAAGCTTCTAGTAGGCATTGATTCAGTCACAGGAACAAGAGAGATCTCTGACAACAAAGATACAAGGAGGAACTAAGAGGTTGAAGGATGATGAAAGAAAATTAAAGCGTATAAAGGAAGTGATATTCAAATTATGAAACAAGAATGATGCTTTGGTGGATCACATCTTTTCTCCATCAATATTTTTTAAAAATATAGAAGAGAAAGTCTCTAAATGGAAGAAAGTCAAGGCCAATTTGTTGGATGAAGTGGCGCTTTGTCTGGACCACAAAAATTCTCTTCAGCAAAAATTTTATTACTCAAAAGAGGAAAGGAATGGCCTAGACAAAATATTTCTGATAATCACAATTAAAATTGAACTATTACGACTAGACCCAGAGAATATTTAATTGTGTATTGTTAGTTTGCAAGATGAAAATAAAAAATTGAGGGAACTTTGCCAAAACTATGAGGAGGGAAAGTTAGCAATGTCAAAGAGTGCTGAAAATGTAGAGGAGGAGCTTAGAGACAGAAAGACATATCTAGAAAATGTATTGTCATATCATACAATAGAGGTACAGAGGCTTGGAGATGAATTTAAGAAGCAACAAATACTTGCCCAAGATCTGTAGGAAGAGAAGCATACCATAATAGCTAAGAATCAACAATGCACTAAGAAAACAAACATTCTTGAAGAAAATTTGCACAATTTCCAGAAAAGAGTTTCTCAAATTGAAAGAGAAAATATGAACCTTAGCAATGAGTTGACAAATTCACATGGACATGTGGAGCACCTCAATTAATAGCTATGCTTTTTCCAAAGTGTGAAAGAAAAAAATGAGCATGAAATTTACAACATGCAATAGTAAAATAAAAAATTTAGGAAAGAAGGTTTCCTTTTTACAAGAAGAAGGAAATGATTTGAAGACTACACTACAAAAATAAATAGAACAATGGAAAAGTAGTCAGCTTGAGATAGGAGAGTTATATCGCATTATCAATACTATGTAAAATGGAAAACAAGAACACTGCATTTTCAGTTGAATGTTAGAAACATATCAAAGAGCATAAAGTCATGGAAGAGAATGTGTTAGAACTAGAAAGGACAATTCAATTATTCACATACAAAGAACATAAAATTTGTCATTGTTGAATAATCTTTCCTCTGAAATGATATTCAAAAAGAAACTAAAAGTACACATGGATCAGCTTCAAAAAATACTTGTTGTACCTGATATTGCGTGGGGGAATCAGAAAGCACAGATGTTGAACGTATGCAGCTGCTCAATATTACTTTGGAGAAAGTAAAAGACCTTCAAACATAAATTTTACATGTTGAAGAATTTAAAAAACGTCTTTCCATTGTGGCATTGGCAACTATTACATATATAAAACATTTGAAGATGGAGATGTATGTTTTACAATAATAACAATCATCCTTCAATGAAGAGGTCACAATAAGATCTTAGAACTTAGAAAATCTGCAAAAGAAGATCCCCATTTTAGAGGGGGTTTCTCAAGGGTTGGGATTCAAGTTTAGAGATTCAAGTGCATAAACTGAGTGAAAAAGGCTAAAAATTTTGATACAACGGCTCAAGAAGCACAAAATTTGGCAATGAAGTTAGAGGGGTGGCAACCAACACTAGTAGATACAAGACAACTTCAAAAGAAAATATGTGCTCTTCAGGCTCGACTTAAAAACCTATAACAAGAAAATACTCAAATCAAGGGTCGGTGCAGTTCTAACATATCACCAAAATTCAAAGAGGTATTGGATATTATAAAAGTATATATAATCATAAAGGAATCACTTGCATTGTAATAGAAATAGGTGGCAATTGATAGAGCTAAATGTCCAACACGTACTGATGATGTTGGTTGAGACATTGATATATTGCAGGAGGAAAACACAAATTATTGGAACCAGCTTAGATTTTCTACAAAACAGACACAAAAAATCCAAAAAGGATTCCCATAATTGCAAAACAAAATGAAAAATTTGAATAGGGACAATAAAAAATTGAAGGATGGAAAATATCGGGGAATAGATTATAATTTGCTTGAAAATGAGTTAAAGGAAGCTGAAGGGCTAGTTATGCAACTAGTGGAGCACAATAATAGATTGAAAAAATGATCTCAAGTATGGAATTTCTTGGATTAATAGAATGCAGGAGGAGATGAGTGGCGAGGAACACTTGTTTAAGTCAACAAAACAATAAAATAACACAAGTACAACCCCTCACTACTAGGTAGAGGCATGTTAAGGAGGTTCAAAATTACTATCTATTCCCGACTGATTCATTACAACAAAAAATTATTTCACAGTCCAGTGACATCATTCCCCCTTGAGACTGCTAATGTCATCTATAACCTCATCAGAACAATCCCCACTACTTGTATCCTTTCTCTTTTTGGAACAAGTGTCTGGTGAGTCACTTATTTCACAATCCTCACATTCTCCCATGTCATCGTTGAGAATTATAAGCCCTGTCTATGCACTACATGTTTCCAAATGTTTCTTAGCTCCTCTAACCTTATATGATTGATGAAGTAATCATAGGCTCCATAAGTGATTCCTTTCTCACAACACTAGTATCTTTGATTTTTGACATTCACTTTGGACATAATAATCCAAAGGCATACATGGTGTAACATGGCTCAAGTAACCAAACTAGTTTCTTCTTAACTTCCTACATTGGATATACAAAACGAAATGGGAAAAAATAATTTCAACTCGATAAGAGAAAATAGTGGAAAATAACATTTAAAATCCTATTTCCCATAGTCAAACTATCAAGCGATGTCGAGAAAATCTTCAACAATAACTCCATCTACCTAGCCAATGTTTTGGTTTGTTCACAAATTTGATGTTGCAGGTATCTAGTGGGGGTTCATATTTCATGTTGTGGAAAAAGAAAATATAATCCCATAGAAAAGGGAAAATCTTACTTGTTGTAGGAAATTGTAGTTCCAATTTGACAATTTCAAATAGCCTGAAGCTATCCTCATCTGGAAAACAGTAAATAAAACTTTCACATAACCATATCATAAATATCTTGGGTAAATACACCTTTCTCATAACCATATTGTAACCTTCTTGGTTTTCCTTAACTAATGATATTCCTTAGGGAACTCGGATGCATTTTGTGACTAACGCAATATACAATAGAAGTGACTCTGAGAAAATACCCTACTTAAAGCATATATACACAATAGTAGTGACTCGGAAAATTATAGAGTTTCCAAATTAACATTGGCTGAATATGAATATGAATCTTGGGTTCATAAATATTCTATGATTAAATGACACCTTGGGTCATTAATTTATTAAAATCCATTTATGTCACATAACATCGTGAATTTTTAATTTTAAAAAAATCAAGTTGGCTTGATAATTTTCTTAAAATTATAACCTTTATCATTACAAACTTGAAAAAAATATTTTCTAAAGGGTTATCTTTTGAGCATTCTCTGTTGGAACAAATCAGCCTAATCTTGATTTCTGTAATCTATGGTTCTGTTAGTTCTGCATTTTTTTTCTCCACAACAATGGAACTTTTGGCCAAGAAAATTATGTCCATATGGGAATACAAGGTGAAAGATCTGTCCCAGGTGGATTTTGGGAGGTTGATTACTGAATTGGAAGAAGTTGAGATGCTTGGATTGATGACCTACAGAGCTAAGTTCAGCCCCACACAGCCCTTTAAGTGTTCCTAGATCACAAGGTCCCTCCATATGACCATCTAGACCACGGTGCTCATTGTGACCCACACGACTCTAGGTGATGAGTTGAGATAGTTATCCTCCATCATATTCTCCAAGTACTACCATGCTGCCATGGCTATTTCCCATGACAATATTGCATTTTTTAGTTGGAAGGGGGAGATGTTGCAGGAATATTGATGGTCTTCTGAAAGGGCTCTTGAATGGGGTCCAGGTGGTGGCCCTAATCTAATTGTCGATGACATTGGTGATGCAAATTTGTTGATCCATGAGGCATTCAAGGCCAAGAAGAAATTTTCCAAGATCAGGAAGTTTCCAGATCTAGAGTCTGCCATGAATCTGGAGTTTCAGATGGTTTTGGAGTTGATCAAGGAGACCATAAAGATGGATCCCTTAAGGTACCACTGGATGAAGCAGATGTTGGTTGGTTTTTTTCAGGAGACAACTACTAGTGTTAAGAGGTTTTATCATATGCAAGCGAGTGGGACTTTCATTAGGGGGATTTTTAGGTCTAAAATGGGCCTCCTAAGAAAAATGTACAACTAAAATAAACTTTATAAGAACCAATAGGATTCAAGATGGTGATTTTAACCATGGGGGATGAATCACCATTTTTAAGTAAAAGGGTAAAAAGATTAAAAAATAATAAAATAATAAATCTAGTTTTTCAACTCGTATTTTCAAGTTACATCCTAACATTTTTACTCAAGTTTCGAGTGGGAGTACTCGTTGGATGCAAAATTTAATTACTCATCCAAGGAGTATCCATGTTGCATACTCTTGATGGACCCTGCTACTTAAAAGATGATAAATAAATGAAAAGCGTGATTGCAATCACATTTTTCATGTAGTGGGATCCATCGAAACTATGAAACATGGGTACTCCTTGGATGAAGAATTAAATTTTGCATCCAATGAGTAATCCTGCTCGAAATTTGTGTAAAAAATTTGGGAGATAAGTTGATAATACGAGTTCAAAAAGTTAATGATGTAATCAAATCTTATATTATTATTTTCGCTATTATTTTATAATTTCATTAGGAGGCCCATTTTAGACCTCAAAATTGCCCAAATGGATATTCCCTACTATCAATGTTAATGACTTTGTTACGAAGAGAAAGTTTGATAATTTATATGGATATAGACACTCTCTCCCAAATGATCTGACGAGAGCCGCAAATGTCATGATTGTTGGTAAGGTTTTTATTCATGGATACAGAGGTGTTGGAAAGGGTTGTGATGCAACTCTAAAGGTTGTTGGAGCTAGGGTCGTTGTTACATAAATTGATCGAAACTGTGCCCTGCAAGCTCTTATAGAAGGATATCCCGTCCTTACCCTAGAGGATGTATTTTGAAGTTTCAACTGCTGATATATTTGTTACCATCACCGACAAGAAGGATATAATCATGGTGGATCACATGAGGAAAATGAAGAATAATTCCATTTTTTTTCAACATTTTTCATTTTGACAACGAGATTGACACACAAAATCTTGAAACTTTCCCTAGTGTTAAGAATATTACCATCATGCCTCAAAAAAATAGGTGTGTGTTCTCTGATATCAATAGTGGCATCATCGTTCTAATGAGCTTGGGTTGTGCTACTATATACCATACATTTTTCATGATTTACTCTTTTAGAAACTAGGTTATTACTCAGTTGGAGCTCCGAAATGAAAAGAAGTCCAAGAAGTACAAGAAGAAGGTATATATTCTCCCAAAGCATCTAGATGAAAAGGTAGTTGCTCTGCATTTGCCCAAGTTGGGAGCTAAGCTAATAAAGCTTTCTCATGAACATGTAGCATATATCAACGTGCCCATTGAGGGACCTTACAAGCCTTCCTACTAGTGATACTGAAGAGAAAGGAAATTTTTGGTGACGTCTTGGATGAGTGGTAAGGCTAACCAATTGTTTCTGGAAAAACCATTGTCACATGTATCAATATTCATAGAAAAAACCTTTCTGAATTGAACCAAGATCTAATCATGGGAACAAAAGAACCATTGCTTGCCTAGCTAGACATATACTCTGAAGACCAAAGCTAACTCTACTTCCATGCCACGATTACCCTGCCTACCTTGACTAATTTTACTAAATGAATGAAGCAAGTAGTTCTCATCCAATCAATGACCTAACCCAATAATTTTGGTTGTCACCACTACCTCTTAACTATGAGGTATGGGTCTACTACTCTCAATCCTACTCAAATCTATGAAGGCCACATATGTTAGGATTAGCATGCCTTCAATCTGTAAAGGAATTATCTAACCAAATGGTTTCTATAAATATTAGGAATCCTCATCTTCTTTATCTGTGGGGATATGGGTCCACTGCTCTCACTCCTACTCAAATCTATTGAGGCCAGGAGCTTACAGTAACTTGTCTCTCGAGGTATCACTAGATAATTTTTTAGTACTAAAATCCATCTTGGACAACGACTTCAAACAACCAATATGTTGATGAACATTATCGGTGCACTCATTGTCACTAAAAATAAGTATTTTCAAGTTGGAGAAGTTTCCTATGGACTCTAGTGGTGTACTAGGCCCTATGGAGTCCTCAATTATGCCTCACTTATTACCAAGAAGTCTCATTGAACCCCTAAACATAACAATATTTACATTAACCATATCAATATTTGCATTAAACAAGATAATTATGGTTTCATGCTTCACGATATCAACTGCAGAACCATTAAACAAGAAATCCTAAATAATTTCATATATCAAATGTTGAAGTAAGGTTCCAAAATTTTTTCGCAATAATTAGAGTGCATTTGTAATTTTTTATCCCATATGTTTTAAAGACTATAGACTAATTTGGATTACAAAATAAAATTAAAAAATACACGGAGGAAATTTTGCAATGACCTCACCTCCTTTTAGTTCCGGTTCTAAATAAATATCTCCAATAATACAAAAAGGACAATATAGTGAAACATTGAGAATCATCATCTCTATCAATTAACAAGGAAATAAAAATGGAAAATATAAAAAAAATTCTGAAGTGGGTCTCTAATTAAGCAATACTTTCATTTACACATGTATATAGGATTTCCTCAATTATAATAGACCCCAAAGCAACCACTAATAATTTAGAAGGTAAATGATCGAGCATCTTCACAAATTCTACCACAATACAAATTTACAAATGCTAAGGGGTGAAGGCCAGTGCAGTGAGAGGTTTCTTCAAAAGATATTTATTATTTTTCAACAACTATTGGGGTACATTATAATAATTTATAAGAGTGTGCAAATTCCTCAATTACTTATAGTTTTGTTAGAGTACATAGATTTATAGCATTTTGGTATATGTTTACTTCCATCACTTCATAGACATGGCCTATATATTCCTAGTGCACCCCCTTGGTATATTACACTTCACATTACGTAAAATCATATTACTCACCTTTGGTCATCCAATGTCATTGTAAAAGCTCTATTATCTCAAATAGTGCCTTTTTAGGATGTTAAAAAGAGTATATAGCCATGATTTAGGTTAAAATATCTTGGGATATAGTTATTGTAATTTCTTTATAGACATAATAGTAGATGCCTTATCAACATAACCAACATGTGCTTAGACATATTCATATTAATTATTTAGATGAGAAAAAAAGTAGTTCAATGCAATGTTTATGATATCCAAGAACGTATTGAAAACCATCGGTTTATATTTTATCTTGAACTTTGGAATCTTCTTCTATTTCTGATGATTATTTGTTTTCATCCTTAGATGAATTCCAAATGGTGGAATTGAAGCTCAACTTTCCTTTTGTTAGATAAAAAAACCGTTCCTTCTCAATGTTGACATCCTTTTAAGGGAGTTTTTGTTACCATCAGTGTTCTTTTAAAGTATCAAGCATTTTGGTAAATTGACATACATTCCCAACCTTCATAATTTGTCATTGAGAAAATATGGAAACCTCCCTCTGTAGGTATAGTTTCCTTTCTTGATGTTTAAAAATGGCATCACTGTAGAATATTCTATTTACTTCACCTCCCTATATAGTTTTGCAACCACTCAAATGATACTACTTCCAAAGCAGTGTTATAAACTCCAAATTTCTTTGCCCTTGATTCAAGAATTTGCAAAAAGTGTGATTCAAATTCAAATTCAAGGTCATGGATTCATAGATTGTATTATTTTTTGTTAACATGTAACTGATCTCGTGGTTTCATTTAGAAACATCCACTTATTATATGAGAATGCATTCTAATGGAAGAAAAGAATTGACCATTATGCTCCAAGCATGTTCCACTTGTATCTAAACTGATTAGGATAAGTTATATCAACGTAAAGTTTTATTTATACCATATATGCCCACAAATTAATTAACTTGTACCCTAGACGTTATGGATGTTTATTAGATGGATAAATAATATGATTTTCATTTCATATTAGAAATGGGTAGTTTTTCATTTAATTTTACAATTTTACAATTTTTTTAATGATAAGCAATAATGAGGACTTCAATCTACTTCTGATTCATCCTCCCTAATATTCCTCTAAACTTAAAAACTCAATAAGGGTTTTTGCAACTAATTCTTGATAAAAGAAAACAATGATTTTACCTTGAAATCTTACATGTGCAACTAATTCTACTATAGTTAAATTTGAAGCAAACCACTCCATTATCTATACACTAGTAAAATGATTTATTGGATAGTTACTTTAACGCTTGGAAAACTAAAGAACTACCCAGAAAATACAAAATATATGGTATTTAACCAAGACTTCCAATTTGAAATACGATAAAATGAACTATTTAATATCTTAAAATGTGCTCCATACCTATGACCAAACTAAAATTTAGGTGTTTAAGACATGCAACTAACTAAGCTGCAATCATCTCTTGTATTTTTTCAGTTTCTAATGCAATAGAAAGTACGCCCAAAACATTTTCATCCAAGTGCAATGTCATTGAGTTATGGGTAAATATCAAGATACATGCTAGTATTTTGTACTATGTAGGAAACATTTTTAAAGCATGGAATTTAACAGTTAATAATACAACAAGATCAGAGTGTCAATTCACATAGGAAAAGGAGAAATGGAATTCTTGGCACACATAAGTGAAGTGAAATGCTTGACATATGTCAAAATATTAAATGGAATTCATATTGTGTTAGCGGTGAGCACTTCTTATAGTCAAAAGTTTACAGAAGCAGCCTCGCTTCCACTTATTCAAACCCCTTAATACATGTAGCATCTACAGACAGGAAAAAAATACCAAAAATGGGGACACAAACGAAACAGAAAGGAAACAAAACAGAAAATAAAAGGACCAAGGGGAGAAAAAACAACATCAAAGAAAAGGGGAATATAAAGAACATATAAGTGAAGAAATGGAAAGACAAAGGAGAAAAATACAGGTATTGATAATTCATATGTTAGAAAGCTAAAAAAGAAAGGGAAAAAAAGAAATAATCTGCGAAAGAGGAACGAAGAAACAAATGAGAAGAAGATATAAGCTAAACCAATTTTTCTAAGAAAACACAAGTAGTTGAGAAATAAAAAACATGTCCACTGATCAATGGCAACAATCATCAATGCACAAAAATAAGTCCAAACTTTTGGACTCGCACCGTTCAAAAAATGCACCATACATAGCTTTGTCATTTTAAAGTAAGCATGCTATAAAAACAATAAAATATAGGATTCAACCATATTGGCCTACTCCAATTTACAAGGGCTCCAATCCTTGATAATTCAAAGCTTGAAAGGAGTAATGATAGGAACCTTCTACAAAGAGTGTTCCTAAAGTGAAAAAATGAGAAGAAGGTATAAGGTAAACCAATTATGGTAAGAAATAAAAGAAGTGGGGAGATAAAAAAACATGTCCATTGATTAATTAAAGAAATCATCAATTCACAAAAAAATTTCAAACTTTTGAACTCACACCATTCAAAAAATGCACCACATGTAGCTTTGTCACCTTAAAGTGGGCATGCTACAAAAACAAGAAACCCAGGTTTCGACCATATTGACATGCTTCAGTTTATAGGGGCTCCATTCCTTGATGATTCAAAACCTAAAAGGAGTAATGATAGGCACATTCTGCAAAGAGTGTCCCTAAAATGAACTCAAATAGTCTGGCTTACTTTGCATTTCTCTTCAAAATCTATTTAGATATTGAATCTTATGTAAAGTAAGTAATATTTTTTTCTCAAAGAAAAGTAGAAAAAAAATATCTTATCAAGACATCATTCGACACTATGAGATTTATTTGTACAATTTTTGTGCGAAGCAGAGGAAAAAAAAAGGCCTATATATCCATTAGAATGATTTCCCATGACTATATTATCAGAAGTGAGAACTCTTAAAGTTAAAATGAATTTTTAGTTTCATAGTTTTATGTGTCGAGTTCTAGAAATCAAAGTTTCTACCTTACCGGAACCGCTTTCCCACCAGAAGACCATTCAAATACAAGATCCACCAATTTCCTTATGCCACCTGACTTTGCAATAACTCCCTGAGTGAAAGAAAACATACATTAGCTTCATGTGTTATTTGGAAAGAAGGAAGAAAACTTGTTATTATTTGTATCATAGAAAAATAAAGCATTATTTAGTAAAAATCCCAGTGTTTCTAGTCGATAATGATGACTATAATTTACATTGCACTTCCAAAGCATACAATGAGTAGGAAAAACCACTAACATGCACAGTGAAGGTGAGTTGCTTGATAAAGGGGAAAATAAGAATTCAATTTTTCATTTTTAGTTTTTAATTAAAAAATAAACAAAGAGAATATAATCAACACCTTGTGCTCTTCTCCTACACACAGGTTCGAGAGTCCCCCGTAACACCCCCACAACAACCCCTCTATTAAGGGACCTAGCAAGGGCTATGAAAATGCTAATGGCCCCTTAAATAGCAACCGATTTGGAAACATCTGTATTTACTGATAAATTTTCTATGACCCACAGAAAAACAAATAAAATTCACTTGTGGACAACCTGATTAATCCTTTCATTATGTAATTGGAGAAGTGCTCAAGAAAACTGAATCTCCAACTACACACAACTAACAAGTGCAACTAATAACGATGATTGAGTTCACATAATCATACATGGAATACTAAGTTAAGAAAGCTATGTAGAATGCAAGGCAAAACGAGATTGAATGACCAATAAATTTGGAATGTTGGTTTTAAAGGATCAATTATGAACAAGTAAGATTGAGAAATTCATGCAAAGGGAAATGTACCTTTCCTTCTTCTAGATCTACCCCTCTAGGCACGAATTTTCAAGATCCAAGAGAACCCTTTACTGCCTTCATCCATTATAACTTATGCCCTATAATAATCAACAAATGCAGTATCATCATCAAACATCGCTAGTTCAATGATTATCTCCATAATTTAATGCACACAGAACCTTTAATCTCTCCAAAAGAAGTAACGTGAAAGCTGCATCTAGTGTTATATCCTTGTGTGATACATCCACCGCAACTAATTTTAGAAGACTAGCCCAGAGTTGCGAATCCATTGTCCACTTGATGTCCTAAGAACTTTCCATAGATAAAAACCTAAGAGAGACACATTTGCTAGCAGCGTCTCATCAGCATTCATCCGATCAAAGGAGATAAAATTTTAAATATTGTGGCAATGCTTAATAAGCTCCTTGATAGGAACCTCATCCACATCCCCTAGCCCTGACAACTAGAGTTACTTAACCCTTGGGAAATAGAGGGCCATAACATCTTATCACACCACTCACGATTTTCTTGCATAAATATGGCCCTAGCTACAGGCTCTTGAACTACTAGAGGTGGGTTGCTAGCATGGAAAGTGATGTATCCATGAGGTCAGAAGACCTCTTCGCATTCATCGCATTCATCTCCCGGAGTTCCTATGACTCCAGGTTTATGACCATGTTCCTGGAACTCACTCCAGCTAGAAGCTTATACTCCATAATTTGTTAGATGTAGTGGGAGAGTCCAGAAGCATGAAAAGGAGTCTAAAAACCCCTGCAAATGGAGGGAGGGTAGCCCTATCAAAACCCGTCCAAAAGGAGGCGAGTTTGGACTTGTCCTTATAATTCAAGAGGGAAAATAATGCAACAACGCTTTGGTCAGAAGAGTCAACCAGGCAACCTATCAGTCTAATTTCGTGTTGTTTGCAATAATTAACTTTCACCAACCCTAAGTTTTTTTACTTCCCCTCTTCTTTTTCAGATTTTTTCCGCTACTCTTGGAACAAATTGTCTTAATATCTAGATTAAGACAATTAAAATAGTTTTAATTTTTAAATTAAAATAATGAAAATGATAATTTAGAATTTTAAGACAATATATTAGTTTGTCTTAAAAATATTTTTTAAAGTACCATTATATGCTAGTGATATAATTGTTGTCATTGTTTAATCATTTAATGAGTTTATAAATAGTTAAGTAACCTTATTAATTAATGAGGATTATTACTAATTATTTGTATTCATAAGGATTAATTTAATATATTTTTGCAGGTGTAAGTCTAAAATAATCCAATAGACGATGGTCTCATTGAGTACAAATTAAATTATAGAGGGTAGTGATGAGTTTCCTAATTAAAATTCTTGTAGTGATTAGATGGAAAAGTGGCAAAGAATATGCACCCAATATGAAAGTAAAATTCAAATAATTGCACTATAATGACAACATAATCCTTGTAGCATGATAACATATAAAAAACAACCACATGAACTCAAATATCTATAAAATAAGTATATTATAATTCATGTGATATGTGAATGAAGTGTTAGAGAGTAAATCATAGATACACTATACCATGGGCTACCCTATCAAGCTCTCGCATGTAGTGGAAGTTCTCTCAAGTATGAAATGGATGAGGGAAGATGATGAGATGCTCTTGACACCTATGTAAGTAAATCCACCCTTTGGAATGAGGACTTGCACCTCTCCTTTATAGAACAGAATAGGAGGAGAGAGAATGCAGTCGATGAAAGAGAAGAGAATCAAATTGTGGGTTAAAGGCCTATGTGCTAGATAATTTTGGATGTCACAATTTCTCTCTAGTAAATTTTCTCTCTTTCAAAACTAGGTTTGTTGAAAGCACAAATTTTCTCAAAACACTTTGTAGCTAATGCTTTCCCTTTAATTGGAAAATGTGTTGAAAGTATCTTTAGTGAGGCACATCTGTTAGCCTCTCTAATAAAAACAATAATAATTCCAAAAATAAATTAATTAATTAAATATTACAAGTTAGGAATTTGTGCCTAACTCTTGGGTTGTTCCTCCAAGATAGGAGTTAGTTTAGGTAGCTCCTATATTGGTGTGTGTTTGGTTGAGAAATTATCTCAACAAGGTGTTCAAGATAGCACGTACTATCTTGAGACATTGTCTCCTCATCTATTTAAATTTTAACACTAAATTCTTTTAATAATGAGAAAAATATGTGAGGAAGCCGTGAGGCTGAAGCCTTTTCCGCCAATATTTGGTGTATGGTTTTTATGTGTGTTTTTTGTAATTTGTTTGAGTTAATTTTATTTTCAATAACATATATTCTAAAATATGTGTTATTTTAGCACGTAATACTCAGGATATCGCATTAAATGTATGAGCAACAAGTCAACACAACATTGTCGCACTAATTTTCCATGATATCTATTTTTTTCTTATTCTGATGTTCCAACCTACAGGAAATAGTTCAGTATGGTGCACCCTTTGTAATAACTTTTTTTTCCATAGTAACCAATATCTATGTGTGTGTTTGTATATATATATATATATATTGTTGCTTGTATGGATGAAATATAAACATTACCTAGAATGATACTCCTGGAGCACACCCTCTCCAAGTCTATTCACTGTTTGCATGGTTGAAACATGAAATCTGCTAATAATAATCATTTTTTATTATACATCACCTCTAAAATTTTAGCTTTATCATTTTAATAATTAACATGTGTGGATGAAACTAGGTATAATTCCACTTCATGAAGAAAGCAACCTTGCATATATGGGTAGTTTGAATTTCATCATGAGGAGTTTCCAAGAAGAGGCTCACATGCAAGGTGTGGGAATAAAGGTTTATTTTATCTAAAATAGTATGATTCCTAGGGACTAAAATAAAAAAGGATGAAGTGTGTAAAAATATCAAATGTCCCTCAAGTAAGGAATCGCTTCCTAGGCTAGATTAGATCTCTAGGTGTCCTCCAATTTTGAATGAAATACGATGGTGGAATTTCAAATAAATTGATGCCCTAGCTATCACACCAAGAGGGAACCCTTGAAGATACTTTCACTTGGGGATTTATTGAAGGTTTTCGCTTTGTATTTCATCATTCAAAAAATTTTACCTTAACTATAAGCGATCATTGGATGAGCCTTTACCACGGTATATCTCCCAAGCCTTAGTATCTTATAGTATTTCTCTCAAAGGTTATTTCACGAAAAGTCAACCTAGCTTCTCCCAAAGCTCACACTTTAATTGAATATTTCCATTGAATGAGTCATCCTTGCCTTACTTTGAAGCCTAGTATAAACACATCGATCATAAGTGAGGGATTTTGGAAGTTTTGATCTTAGGCATTCATGATTTTTGAATATTCTAAAACCTGAGGTCATATTTCCCTCAAGCATTCCTTGGAGAGTCTTTATTTTTCTTCTAAAATAGACAAGCTATTATCTAATCCTCTTCTTTGAATGGGCATTGGAAATCACATTGTGCATCATTATTGATCTCATAATTCTAGTGATTTCCCTATACCGAGACTCCTCCCATCGGTGAAATTTTGTAAAGAGGAGGTGACATTGAATGAGGTGATAATGGGTTCTTATCCCATTGTTTCCACTTGATATATTAGTAGTCCCTTTGGAACCCCTCCTAGGACCCTTTCTAAATTAAGCGTTAAAATTTTTCAGGAACAAGTATAAAGCAGATGGATCACTTAATAAGAATAAATCTAGGCTTGTGGCAAAAGGTTTTTCACAAAATGAAGGGGTCGATTATGAGGATACTTTTCCCCCATAGAAAAATGGGCTACCATCTAGAGACTCTTTCCTTGAATGGAGATTTGAAAGAGTATGCTTTTGTGTCCCAACCAGAAGGATTTTTTGTGAAGGGTTAGGAACATAATGTATGAAAGCTTGTAAAATCCCTGTATGGCCTTAAGAAAACACCACGAGGCTAGTATAACAAGTTGACTGAGCATCTTCTGAAACTCAATTTCAAACATTATGACCTTGATGATGCAACTTTGTGAAGTTGGAAAAATATTTGTGTATTTTGTGGTGTATGTAGATGATATTTTGATGATAGGGAACAATTAGAACTACATTCCATCCATAAAGAAAGAACTGAGGAAAGGTTTTGAAAAAATGTTTTAAAGTACCGTAAAAAATTGTTTAAAAAAAATGATATTAGAATAAGCATTATACTTTAACACCTTCCTCAATGATATTTTTAAGGAAGGCATTTATATGTGTCAGCCTCGAGGTTTCTAGGTTCCTGGAAAGGAACATATGATATGTAGTTTGGTTAAGGTTGTTTATGGTCCTAAATAAGCACCAAGAGCTTGGTACATGAAAATTGACAAACATTTGTAGGATAAGAGATTAAGAATAAGATTTTGTGATTAAATTCTCTACATTAAAAGTGAGTATAGTACATATATATATTAGTGATATATGCAGATGCAATTTTCATCATAAGTAGTTAGGTTAGATCATTACCAAGATAAAACTAAATCACATTCAACTTTTGACATTACAAATTTAGGCCTCCTATAACATTACTTAGATATTGAAGTTTGACATAGTAATAAATGTGTTTTTACTTTACATATTAAGCATGCAAAAGGTATACTAGACAAATGCATAAGGTGATTGGTGATGTCTTTTGACCCTAAAAGATTTCAAAATTAATAATGATTAAAATAAATAATTAAATATTTATTTATTATTATTGTACACTATTTATTTTATTATTATTTTTAATGAATTATTCATAATATTGTACTTCCTTGGAAAAAACCTAATTGTCAGTTTCTTTTCACACCAACTGATTCTCTTTGCAACATCTCACAGGAAACGTTTTCTTCTGTGTGAGTTTTGTTTTTAATATTTTGAAATTGATGTGAATAGTGTAAACTTATTTTTCTATGTACTCTTTAAAAAAAAACTTTCGAAAAAGCTTTAAACTATCACTTATATTGAAATACTAGAAATAAGTTTATTTTATGGCTACCATTTCAGGTTGTTGCATGAGATGAGATTCAAGGAGGATATTCCTTTGGATCAGCGATTGAACATGCCCTACTTCATCCTCCACTCCATTAGATATATGAGCCACTGGGTAAGAGAAGGAAAGCATAAGCACCTAGCCCATCATGGTTTGATTAACATTATAGTGGAGAATTCCCTAAATAAGCTCATAATTCATGTGCTATGGTCCGATTTCATTGACATGGAGAGAGAGAATCTAATCGGGATGCAAAACCTCACCGCTGGATATACCCATGCCTCTAGCCTTGGAGATAAGGACACTAAAATAGGGGAGAAGGTGTCTGAGAAGACAGAAGAAGGAGAATATATGGAAAAAGAGGAAGGAAACACAAAGGATGCAGAGAAAGAGAGAAAAAGTGAAGAGAAGTAAGAATACAGGGCAAAAGAGGAGGAGGCTTCGAGGCCTAGAAATACCATTGATTTATCCCCTCAACCAACAAGCCTTTCACCAGGGAACACTAAGAAGGAGGTGGATGTCACTTTAAGCACCCTTGTGAAACCCAACAAGAAGAAGTAAATACTTAAACCCATTTATTTCAAGACAATAAAAATCATGAGGGTGAAAGAGGGAAGGACCCAAACTCCAACAGAGAGTTCGATCACCATTGAGGAGTTCCCTAGCAAGAGGGAAGAAATATAGCCAGAAGACGGAAATTTTGAATAAGTCACTTCCCCCAAGACAACATCATAGAAACCCATGACATATGCAAGAAAGCACTCCACTAGGTTGGCATCCTTAAAAAATAAAAAATTCCCATAGACCTCTAAGGAGGAGAAAAAGAGATCCTATAGGAAAATAAGGCATGCTACAAGAAATACATGGTGTGCTACAAGAAAGACGGAGAGTGTTACAAGAAAGGCATAAAGTGCTACAATAAGGGAAAAATGCACAATGATAAAAATATAAGGCACCAATAGAAGGGAATAGTGCCCAAATTGAAAAACAAGAGGTACAAGGGGAGGAAAAAATTGTAAGACAACATCCACAAGAAGAAGCAACCTCTCCATAAAATTTATAGAAATACATCAACGTGCTCCAAAAACCTACCCATCAACCCAGTTTAAACTCTTATTAAAAGTTCATTGAAGGAGGGATGCTGATCCCTGAGAAGCTCTCAATTCCCCTCTTTTATGAGCTATAAATAGAAGGGGGCGCACCCACAGGTGGATGAAAATTGAACATTATAGAAAGGTTGAAGATTTGGGGCCAATGGAGGAAAAAATCAGTGAGATGGGGAGGGACCTAGATGATGCCAGGCTCAGGGAGTTAGTATTGAAATAATACTTTCAGGTGGAAAAAGTAGAGAACATGAGGCTGAAGGGGAAATTTCAACAAAAGGACAAAAAAATTACCACTATGGAAAATATTTTCATGGAGTAAATACAATAAAAACACCCTTCAAATTCTTATGCCATATATTTGAAAGAGAAATGGTTACAATTTTAAATAAAAACCTTAGAACAACATGTTTCATTGATTTCATTGATTTCTGCAGACAGTCCACTATGGAAGAGAAACACAGGTTGGCATGATTCTACATGCACAACATCATTCTGACTCACATGAATATCTAGGACAAATTCTAGGTCGGGTGATATGCCGCTTATGGCCTTCAAATATTGGGTGACAAATGAAAAAACAAGGGCAGAGAAAGTCATGAGAGTGATAAAGGGTTGTCAAGGTAGAACTCATCAACCCTAGAGTTTTCATAAACAACCACCACATGATCTCCAATGATGTTGACCTTGCAGAAATACAAATTAACATACTATCATGGGTAATTGCACATTTTGATGACATCTCTAGATTACTAGGAGAGGAGAGTGTAATGGCATACCAAAGAAGATAGCATGGTCTACCACTTACCTTAAGGAACCAAGAGTACCGTACTCTAGATATATTGAGAGTTTCCTTGGATATAGCACTATTCAAAAAAAGAGCAATGCAGAGAATGAAAATCCAGTGGCTCAGATTAAAACTAAACCCACCTTTGATACTGGGGCCACATGAAGGAAGAGAGAAAAATGAGGACCAAAAGGAATGGGAAGAAGAAGAAAATAATGTAGGGTTTTACCCACCAGAAGGAACCCCTTCCGAGCTACCTTGGGATGTCAGAGAAGCTACCAGAGCTTTGAAGGAAATCAGGAGAGAGGACTGAGTTACCCAGAGGATGAACAACCATTTCAGTAGGTGGTGATGATGAGGGCCATCATTAGGTATATTTTAAGGGGTTATAGTGTGACATTTCTAGGTTATTTATTTCCTCTCTCACACACATTTCATTACATTTTGTCATATTTTTCTTACTGAGGATGGTGTGAAACTATTTTCATGACTTGAAGCCTAACATGGTTTAATTGGAAAAAATGAAGGAAATAATGTTATTTTTTAGTGAAATTCCATGTATAGCTCGGAGTAGACAACAACGAGAAATCATAGGAAGGTTGACCACCTTCTTAACTCCTAGAATCAACCAATATCTCCTAATATAATCCTCCGATAGTTCAAAGTAAAAGGAAACTAAGCAAGTGCATGTCAAGAGGGAGCCAAGATCCGCCCCTCTCGAACATCAAGGGGAAACATATCTACTTTTTAGGGAGTTTTTGGTAGATTCCAATTAGTATAAATAGACAAGAGAAATAGCTCATTAGGATTCAAATTTCATAGGTAGCTAGAGAACTCTTTGCTCTGTGCTAGATACTTTGACTATCATTGTTGATGTAAGAGAGATTTTATGAAATAAGAATGACCAATTGGTTTATTTCTCATTGAGTTGATTTTAGAGGATTGAAGCTTGTGGGTTAGGGCCTAATCCATGGGTTGCAATCTCTCTTGTGTACATCTGTGTTTTCCTTTATTCTTCAGTATTTGGTTAAGGTCATTACATTTTAGTAGCATATAAAACATCAAAAGTGTGTTGAAAGTCTCCCTCTCTCACCTCACATAGATGGAAGTGTAGAACCTCGAGATACTTCAGGGGTACATATGAGTTCTTTTGGGAGATACCCAACATTATTTCCATCTTTTTGAACTCTATAGTGTACTCCCACATGCTTTTCCATACATTTCTCCTCAAGCAATGCCACCAGATCCACTAGTCATCTACATATCAAATAAGGTTAAACTGTGACTTAATGAGAGTTTTGAATATCTCCCACCTAATCCCTATAGGATCTCCTTCCAACCATAGGGTCTCTGTGTGTATCTCCAACAATGTTAGAGCATGGCCCTATAATTTTATTCATGCAAATGAGATCTTTTGTCCTTCCTCAATTTGATGGACCTTCAAATTCACTTTTAGTTTTTGCAGCTAGTGATTCAACTTCAAAGTGTCTATCTCACCATGGTACAACCTGATATTTAAAGTCAGTTGATATTTTTCAGGTTATTTCTTCGACTGGTTCTTCATTTCTCCCCAAACTCCTAATCCCCCTTCTGATTTTTCCTCTACATTTGAACCTCCATATTATCCAAACATCCCAACCTTCGTCCTTAGGGATCCCATTGTAGTGTCCCTTCTTGGTGAGATAGCTTTGATGACACTTCGAGATGGTTATTTTGATATAATGATATAATATTATACATGAAAGACTTATATACATGCTTATATGCTATAGACCTAGTTTGGGTCACTTGGTTGTTGTGTGCTTATGATAATATATATGGTAGTGTGTATAAGAATTGATTTTATTAAGAGAATATTAGTGATGTTTTCTCTTTTGGTATCCTATTTTGGACATAGGTGTATGACATGGATGATGATCCAAGGTTGAGACACGAATCCATTGATGATCGTGGTTATGTGGAACATATGGGTAATTATGATTTATGGATGATACTTGATGTGCATGATTAAATGTGTGTAATATCGTACTGAGCATGATGTGGTAGGGGAATTGGTCATTCCAACAAGGATGCTCAAGTTATATATGACTGCGAAAGTCATTTCTCCAAAACCAAAATGACTGTGCAAGTCATGCAGAATATTTGGTAAACTGTGAATAAGTTAATTATGAAATTCATTTGATTCCTTTGATCTATGAGATTATGATGTGTGTAGGTCTTCGAATAATACCTTACCAACGAACCATCAGATGGGTATTTGCTCACAATTAGTACTTTAAGGTGAAGTGCAGAGTTTCAAAGAAGAATATATAAAAAAACATAGAAATTAGGGCGCGGAGTCCTAAATCCATGAAATATAAAGACGTGGAGTCTTGGATATATAATAGAAGGATTAGGGCACGGAGTCCTAAATCCATGAAAGATAAAGACATGGAGTCTTGGATCTATAATGAAATTTTTAGGGCACGAAGTCCTGGATATTTAAAAATATAAAGGTGTGGAATCTTGGATCTTTATAGTAGATCAAGGCGCAGAGTCCTCTATCTACTAAGGCAGGGAGATGCATGCAATAGGGGTGCAGAATCCCTAATATCCAGAAGAAAAATACTACTCATGGGCAGATCGGGGATGGATTTTCTTAATAAAATTTCATTCCTAACAATTTTGGAGTGACTTTCTAAAAATAGAAAGTCATGTCTAGCATCTCAAGTATGGCTTTCAAAAAATAGTAAATCACCTCCAATCAATGGGTAATCAAGTATACTTGAAGGAAAAACACTTAACTTATCACTTATCAATCCTAGTAGTTCAATGTCGACTTAATCCTCAATATTATTAATATTATTAACTATTGTTATCTTTTATGAGACTATTATATTATTATTAAAAGGGAATTATATCTCCTCAATCACTTCACACCTCACTCCTTGATGATTCTCATGGCTCTATGTAGCTCTCTCTCTCTTTTAATAACACATTACACTCTCTTTTATGCACTCATAAAAGAATGGCATATTCCTCTTACCCTCATTAAAGACATGTCATAAAAGATTCCTCTCAGACTCTCTTTAATGCTGATGTTACACTCTCTTTGAATAATGCATGCACACCTCTCCTTAATGGCATACATTACACTCCTCTAAATGGAATACAAAGCATAAATATTACTCCTCTTTTATGACAATAATTTTTAGCTCCTCCTATATATGTGTATCATGTATTCTCACTTAAGGGAGGTGCATTTTGATACCAAGAGTTGGAGAGCTTTGAAAAATATTATGAGAGGGAGAGACTTGGAGAGTAGTCAATTTCTTTCGAAATGAATTTGAAATTCCTAAACTAAATTACTAAGTATCTCTACATGGTGGAGCTGACCATGAGTGGTATTTAGAGGAAATGAAACTTGTCTTCCTCAAATTTCCCTGTATATCTCTCTACTGCTATATTTTGGTACTGCTTGTGAGCTCTTACAGCTTGGGGGTTCCAGGGGGGAAATTTCTCCTTGGATATGGTTGGGTGGAAAACTAGATGGTTCAAATGAGTTGGTTAAGGGATCAAAGGTGGATCATATTATCAGTGATTGGAGCTGAATATATCTTCAGGTATAATTTCTATTGTCCTAAAATTATAGTATATGTTTAGCATAAAATAAAAAGTAGACATTTAAACTATTGTAAGCATCTAATTTTGGTTTAGGCTTATGTTATATAGAATATTATAGATTAGCTAAAAATGAAGACTAGATCAATCTAAATGTACGGATGTTTAGATCTCAATATTAGAGTTACTATTGGTGTAGTTTATGGTACTAATCTTGGTATTGTAGAATCTGAGAAAGGAAAGCCAAATATTGTTGAAGGTAATTGCAATAAATAAATTCCAAAGGAATTGGGTAATTATTTCACAATTTATGGTTTTGTTTCAAGTAGTTAGATGCATGTTTTAGAAATGGTTTTAGGATAGTTTGCAAAGTGTTTGACAAAATTCGTGAATGAGTAATGTTATCAATTTATTTATGCATGAATAAGTGCTAACTTGTAGCTTGCATAAGAAGTAAGAAAATGGACATGTACCCAAAATATACCTGGAGGAATTACAGAATCAACCCTTAAAATAAAATGCAAAAAATAATGGAAACTAAAATATTGTTTGAAAGATCAAATTGAGGTAAATTCTAGTTACGGCTTATGTTTCATATTCGTATTAGTAATTCAATGATTTTTCATTCGAGTTCTTGTAATAGTACAATGATAATTTTGACAGAAAGCCTTAATGGTTGTAGCATTTAGGACTGTCATGTGTTTGTCAAATTGTAGAAATTGGTGCAATAATATTGTCAAATCATGTCAAATGAATTAGCTTATGGGTGGTAAAATGTTTCAAGAACCCATATGGTGATTTTAGAAATTTTTGAATTTAATGAGCATATCTTAGTAGCATAACTCTAGGTTTTTTTCTTCATGTAGAGTTGTAGTTGTAAGTTTTCATTCCATATATTTGACAAGAGTCATAAATGAAACATTAAGGCTATAAATTTTTGTGTTTTTCAAGAATCACATTCCTGGGCATTTTTAATATGATTCAACCCAACATCAGTGGGTATTCGTGCCTAATGGACCTGTAACCCCTGATTTGATTAAAAAAAAAAACTTTTCAGAACCCAGATCATAAATCTGGGCAATTTTGTAGATTGATATTGTTAGTTATGTGTTCCTGTTGTTGAGTCTTTCATGGAAGACTAAGATTATTTAGTCACTGTTTTAAGATGCCAACATTTAAGCTTTCAATTTCTAAATTTTATGAGATAAATATGTTGAAGAATAATCTTAAATTCATTTTTGCCAAGTTTTTTTCATAAGGGCTCAATGAATTTTAATTGCATGTTTGCAAAGTGTTTGTCAAAAGTCTTGAATGGCTATAGCTTTTGTGCATATAAATTGTTAGTGTAACTCCCTCATACAACCTCATTTAGATTTCTAACTCCCAAATTATACACACACACACACACAATCTCAAAATATGTGAAGAAAATAATTTAATAACTGGCTAAGTATTATCATAAACATACATGATGAAAATGTTAATACTTTCAAGTTGTAAAGCTCTCAAAGAATAGCTAAGGTCTTAAATATTTCTACCATGCTTTAAGCTCATATGAAAATAAATATATTAATTTATAGTTGTATAGTGAGTGTATTCTTTCTCACTCAGAACTATCCCAGATCCATAACTCTAGATCTTCCAAGCCTTGAGAGGGTTTAAATATCTTGAGATGAAAATAACTTTAAGAGTGAAATGAGATTTGATCTCTCTTATAACTTGGATGCAAATCTCTTTTATAGTGAAAATATATTTTATCCCCCTTATAACTTGGTATATTTTGAGTTAACATAGAGCTAGTCTAGTTTAATTTTTCCCTTTAAATTGACTATATTCCACATGAATACCACGGGTCAATACAACAAAAAATAATTTATTTTGTTTATATTGATTTTATTTTATTTGGTTCATTAAATGTTTTCACTTAGGATTATTTTTATTTTTATTTTATTTTCACTCAATTAAAAATGATAAATTTTATTAAAATTTTTAAAAATATGAAAATAAATAATATTACATTATTTTTAAGGTAAAAAGAAAAAATGTATTTTAAAATATTATATTCAAATTTTATAATATAAAAGTTGTCCATATTAAATTGACTATTTTAATTTAATGTTATTTTAATTTATAATTTGATTTTGTTTAATTATAATTTAACTTTAATTTTAATTATTTTTGTTTTTATTTATTTTTATTATGTGAAAAATGTTAAAGAGAACATGACACAATACTACAACATCTCTACGATATTAGACTAGAGATAATCTCTCTATTCAATTATTAATATTTACTTAAACATCACATAATGTTTATATTTACATATGTATAATTCAAAGTTTGCATGCATCTTAACTCAACAACCCATTAAAAATAAATTCTTAGCCTTCAAGATACTCATGAGATAGTTTTTTAACTATCCCACCAAAAATATCATTTTACTATCTACTACCTCAAAAATATGTTGAATTTCATTGGGGGTATGATGATATTTTAGAAATCATATTATTTTATATATACATATTTTTGAAATGATGTCATTAGAATGGAAATGAATCTTTGAAGTTTTCTTATGTATTGATTGAAAAATAAGTTTCTTAATTATAATATGGAATTTTGAAAAATAATAAGTTATATAATTTTGAAATTTCAATAATAAATTGTATAGTTTTGAAATTTTATAAAAAATGTTGAATTTCATTACAGCGCATAACGATATTTTGGAATTTTGAAAAATAATAAGATATAATTTTGAAATTTCAATAATAACCTGTATAGTTTTGAAATTTTATAAGAAATGTTGAATTTCATTACAGCGCATAACGATATTTTGGAATCTTGAAAAATAATAAGATATAATTTTGAAATTTCAATAATAACCTGTATAGTTTTGAAATTTTATAAAAAATGTTGAATTTCATTACAGCACATAACGATATTTTGGAAATCACAGTATTATATATATATAAATGAAGTTATTAGAGTGAAAAAATATTTTTGAAGTTTGGTTATGTATTAATTGAAAAATAATTTTCTGATTTATTATATTGAATTTTCAAAAATAGAATAGTATGTTATATAGTTTTAAAATTTCATAAGTAATTTAATTTTGCTTCCATATTTTGTAAATGCACTTATGAGTTTTATTATATATATATTTTAAAGAGAAATTGGCAATATAATAAAATTTGTTTGGATTGACATATTGAAAAGAGTGGTGGTAAATGTTTACATTTATCCTTAAACAATATTGTTCTAAACTTCAAGTATCTTATTTTTAAAATAAACTGTGGTTAATGAGTTACATTTATTTAAAATTGAATAAAAAAAAGGTGAGAATATTTCATATTGTATGCAATCATAAATATTTTTCTCATTACATTTTTATTTTTCTTCTAGTTTGGACACTATATTGTTGCCAAACCATCTAAAGTATAAAGCAATAAAATTTTCTAATAACTAATCAAACTCAATGTAATACAATTGAAAGACAAGCAATAAAAGAACTAATACTCATATTCAAACATTTAAATTGTACAGAGATCCAAAACTAGGGAAGCTCCTAGTTTCCTTCCTATTACCAAAATAAAATCTATTTCAAAAAATATACTTGAAATACAAACAGCTTGAGTTGAATTCTAAATTTTGGATGCACTCTCCTAAAATCTTCATATCTAAATTTTCAATGAATCATTGAGTTCTCAAATAAAACTTAATAAAGTGGAGTTCTTTTGACATAATTACAATGTCTTTATAAACATTTCTCAGTTTAGTGCATTTTCATTTTCCTTGATATGTCACACAAGTGGACTTGATAAAGCAAGATCCAAAAGTACAAAAAAATTATTCTAATTTATCTAAAATTAAAAATTCTCAACTATAACAATATGTTTTGGTAAATTATTTATAGACATTATTTTTGTTTACCATTTTAGCTTATTTGTGATCATTGAAACATTGTATGTTATACTTGATCATTGAAACTAGCATCTAAAATTCTAAACAAATATTTAACTACAATTTTAGAACCAACAATATTATAACCAAATCAATGCAAATTGTTTTATTATCATAGAAAATTCTAAATAAATATATAACTGCAATTTATGAACCAACAATATTATAATCAAATCACTACAAATATTGTTATGGATAATCCTTTTTACAAGTGTAACATCACTTCATATACATGGCTGAACATAATGAGTTATGTTCTTAACAAGAAGATTCTAAAGATCAAGAAATTATCTATGCAGGACTTATCGATCAATGCAAGACTTAAATAATTCACCATGACTCTCTCATAGTTAATCCAAACCATAACACTGTGTGTGACTCTACTTCAACCCACGCAATTCTGATTCAAATACTAGAGCTTCTAATATAATCAAAACAATTCTGGTTTGAATAACATGACTTCTAACCCAATTAAGACAATTCTAATCCAAATGACTCAAACCACTAGATTGTTCATGTACACTGTAACATTCAAAGATTACAGTATGTAAAGATTAAACTCATAACACACTCAGGTCAGATCAACTTTTACAAGATGAGGCTTTCTGGATTATGCAACTAATTCATTGAAAACATTACACAGTATACATATCAAACAACCAATTCGATTTACAAAGCCGACATGAAATATTCAAATCCAAAATTAAAACAAACTCTTGATCAACGACACACCATTTCCTAATCTACTCTAGCTGAGGAGCTCGGTTCCAGTTGTGATGGGCCGTCCCACCCTGGAGCGAGCTGACTACTTCAGAAGAATTGCAAACATTTAAATTAAGAACTCATAGTCTACCGTGAAATTCTCTAACAGCTAATAACATTCAATATCATTCAATTCAAGCACAAGCAAACAAAAAACTACTACTCACAGTTAATATTTTTGTAAATCAATAAAAAATTCAAAAATTTACGTGTAATAGAGTAAATTTGAATTAAATTTCAATTTTTGAGTGCCCACTGTGTAGAACTTGATATCTAAGTGTTCATTGAATTGCAAATTTTCAAAATCAAATATAATGTAATTATAACCCATAGTTTGGTAATTAAAAAGGGTCTTAATTTATTACCTAACTGGAAGGAGCCCAAAAAAAAGAAGAAGCATGAATATTGCCACTACATGAATGGAAAGAATGATGTTTGGCATCAACCGAACACAATAAACTAAGTTACAATATGAATATACAGAATACTCAGTCTATACTGTCATATGTAAAGGCGGCTATTTTATTAAATTGGCTTTTAATAAACCATAACTATTACAACTCCACTAATAAAATATGTGCCTCTATTCTACATCCTGTTATCTTTCCCCCTGTATGCCCTAGAAGCACATAATGCATCTATCGCTAGTGTGAGTCTAAAGACTATTAATTCTTCAGCTACTAGGCCGTGGAAACCATACAAAGGATTACAAGCGAGAACCCAAAAAAATAAACCTTAATAAATTAATTAAACATTAATCAAAATACAAATTTGAATTTATAAATGTAAGAGAAACATTTTACAAAATCTCCAGGGACCTTATATAAAACCTCTAATTTTAGCGGATTTTCTTATGTAGGCTTGGTACTAGAGATATAGTACTGTAAAATTCCCCGTAACTAGAGCCCCATCCCAAGAAGCTTATTGGACAGGTGGGAAGAAAGCCCCACGTGTTATTGATTAAATTGTAGACAACCACCGATAATGCTCCTGTTTTTCGAATCCTGGAGGATGATGGTGTGAAGCAGACGTGATCTCCCACTCCTGTGCAAGAGTGCCACAGAAATTTCGATGACTTTGCTGAAAGCTTGTTCCTCCATTCGTTGCAAAGCAAAGAAGGCATCCGTGCAATCTCCAACCATTTCCACGACACTGACTTTGAATCCCCATTCCTGAACTCCCATATAATAGTCTCCTGCTCGTTATCCACCGGCCCCTGAGCTATTAACAGTAGACGGGATCCACTGGTGATTATCCATGGATGAAGGTTGTAATTCCGCACTATTTCAGGGAATGGCGCGAAAAGCACGGGAATGGGCTTCGGCGCTACGTCTAATGGGGGGATGCTGAAACACGCGATGTCTTCCACTTGGTCCTCTCCTCTGACAGTGACCGTAGAATGACCCGTTGCAGTAAACAAGGGAAGGGTTTGCGTTTAGGTTTACTTTTAGGTTTAGGTTTATGTTTAGGTCCATTTTATAATCATCCGGAAAGTATCCAGCGATATTCCAATCCTGTTGGCAAGGTTCGTAAATTTGCACCGACGAGTTATCCCTGAGAGCGACAACTTTGTATGCAGTGTTAGATTTCTGATTACTACTCTCTTTAACAACAATGCATTCACCGTAGACTCTTGTCCTGTGTGGCACGAAAATATCAACGAACGCTTGTGTATAAGGATTGCAGAGCTTTATAGAGATAGTGTTGAACCCAGCGCTTCTGGTGACCAATATGAATCCTGCCACAGACTGTACGCGATCGATATGGGCTTGGGCTTGCTGTCTCCAATCGGCCTGTAGGAATGAAAGGGTGAAATAGGGATTAATCCATGTACGTGTGTAGAAACAGAAACCCACACACGGCATTTCAGGATTACTGTTGCATACAACCAGCCGTGGCTGCCTTCCATTGGGAGGCGCTTCGGCCCACTTTGTTAGGAAGTAGTTTGACGAAAGAAACGCATTCCATTGCTTGGAGATGAGGCGATAACGGTATACAAATTCCTCTGGCAGACGAGCTAATATTTCAGTTTGAAGATCCGACGATTCGCTGAACCATGAACCCACAACACCCGCATCTTCTTCTTGCATTTCCATATCTATAACTGAAAAGGACCAAGACAGAGTTCAATATTTGCGGAAAAAAACCAAAACAAGATTTACGATACCATCCAGGATAAATTATTTGATATTTCTTCAACAACCACGTAACAAATTTATAGTGGGTGTAACGTAGATCAGGATCGTCAACACTATTAAAAACAAGTATGAACGTCGGCTTTATATCATTATTTCCCAAATAAATGAATGTAGTGATAAAGAGATTCCTTGCGCTTCTCAATAAGAAAATACTATCAGAAAATTAAAAGTTACAGTGTAAAAAACAAATAAAAGAATTATAAATAAATAAAACAGTATAGAGCATTATTACGCAATCAAACAGTGATAATACAGTAATATTTCACGATTAAAGTGATATTATAATCTCTAATGAGGTGATATATATTTGTGGTTTTTTTAAAAAGAAAAATAAGGTTTACTTGGTTATAAAAGTTTCCTTAAAGTTGTTTATTCGTCTCAAATAAATAGTAAGGGTTAGTTTAAATAAATGGTAATAGTTAGTTTAGTAGAAAAAATATTATGTGAAAGGATAGTATTTGTATTGAGAAAGATAGTTAAGCTATCATTATTATTTACTTATTTTGATAATATATAATACATTTATTATTGTTTTTTTGATATAATTGTTTAAGACAATAATTTGAGATAAAGACAATTGTTTAAGATAATAATTTGAGGCATCTTTTTATAAAGACAATATTTAGGACAATACACAATTTTTTTGTCTTAATTTAAGACAGTTTACCTAGAAGTCATTATATTTCATTTTTATCTTTTGAAAGACTATAATCTGGATTAAAGACATTTTGTCTTTATGGTGCTCTTCCATTTAACTAGCACCCTTTAAAGAATTATCTAAGTTAGGACGGTCCTTGAAATTGCATATATAGGCATTAATTTAATAATTCCATATATAGGCTTTAATTTAATAAAACTTATGACACATAATGAAACATAGTAGTACTAAAAAAAGACAAGTACAAACAAATATACAAAAAATGAAACATATAACGTTGCATAAATCATTAACCATAAACTTGAAAAAATTATGATGTTGTAAGTGGAAGGTCATCGTGAAGCTCATTTGGGAATTTAATGGGAGTGCACAATAGGCAAGCCTCGAACTCATTTGAAACTCTAACTAAAGGTACCCAATACATGATTTGGACAGCTCTCGCCAAGATTATAGTGTGAAAGTCATCTAGGAAATTGAACCCTGTGCTAGAAGATCTAGGAGTGCCTAGAGTTAGAAACACATTTTTTTCTAATGGTGCAGGAAAGCCATAAAAAATGGGCATGATTCACTACAACTGTAAATTTTAGTTTTTAAAAACTAAGAGCCAGAGAGAAATCTTAGTTTTTGTGCTAATGTTAGTAGTTGTCATTTACCATGTAAAACTGAATGGCCAAGAACAAAAACTGGGATAGAAAAAAAAAAACAAGCTCTTAAGGAAATCTGGAGATACCTTGCATCACTTGTTGTGATTTTGGTGGTGTTATTCACTGAGACACAATCTACAAACCTGTTAATGCCCAGAAATTCTCTATTGGGAATGAGAATAAGATGCATACATAATTGTTCATCAATATAAAATGCAATATTCTTGCACTGACATTAGCATCCACAAAAGCTATGTGATGGCTCTAATTTGGGAAGAGCCTAGCTACAAAACAACAAAATTCCAACCAAGACCAAAACCCAATGAAAACTACATTGAGGCATTTAGCTAAACTCATCAAGTAGAACATCTGATAGATACTGAAAGTAGACATTGATTCAAGTTATAGAAGTAAATTGTCACTATATCTTACATATATATAGAACTGAAAGAAGACATTGATTCATTTTATAGAAGGAAATTGTCACGATAGCTTACAATTCATGTTCAGGTTCATTCTTAAGTGCATACCTCATTATGGATAATAATGTTGCATCAATGAAGTAATGTTATTTAGCTGATGTTTCAAAATAGGGGATACCTTCTGATTTACACCATGTTATTTCTTTGAGCTCAGAAACCTATACCACAATTACAGTGATATTGCATAAGTAAAGTTAGGGTTGATAACAAGAACTCCTAAAATGCATTGTAAGCAGTAACTATTTGCAATTGGGCCGCGTAAAGATGATAGGATATGTTAATATTCAATAATTGCCACTTTTTTTCCCCATCCACATCAATTTTGTTTCCCAACAACATATATGTAGCCACCAAATTAACACCAATATCTATCCAAAGGGCACATGTTAATAGTTTTTCTTGGCATTAACAGTCCAAGAATCAAACAACAGAAAATAAAAATTCCCTAATTCACAACAAGACCTTAAGAGAACTTTACAAGTAATCGATTTCAAAGCCTAAAATATGCCTTAAAATTCTAATGAAAAATACAAGGAAAACATCATAGATAAAACCCATTTGATATTTTCTAATATTCATTAGAGACACTCCAATTTTGAATGATGATGTTTCACTAATCTCTTGTTGAATATGTGAAAATTACATAGGTGTAAATAAGTTGATTGGTGCGAAATTTAATCCTGATTTAAATATTATAAAGAATGTAACTATTGTATATTTAAACATCTAAACTAAGTCTTAGTAATAAAAGTAGATGAGTACAAACAAATATAGAAAAATGGAACATATAACATTGCATAAATTATTAACCATGAACTTGACAAAAGTAGGACATTTTACCAGGAAGGTTAGCCTGAAATTGATTTGGAATTTTAATGGGAGTGCACACTAGGCAAGCCTCCAACTCATTGAAACTATAACTGAAGGTTCCCAATACATGCATTAGAAGGCTATGGCTAAGCCTATAGTGTGAAAGTTATCTAGGAAATTGAACCATGTGCTACAAGATCTAGGAGTGCTTAGAGTTAGAAACACACTTTTTTTCTAATGATGCAGGAAGGCCTTAAAAATTGGACATGACTCACTACAACTATAAATTTTAGTTTTAAAAAATGAAGAGCGAGAGAGAAATCTTAGCTTTTGTGTTAATTTTAGTAGTTGTCATTTACCATGTAAAACTGAATGGCCAAGAACAAAAACTAGGATAGAAAAAAAAAATCAAGCTCTTAAGGAAATACCAAGATACCTTGGATCACTTGTCATGATTTTGGTGGTGTTGTTCACTGAGACACAATTTGCAAACATGTTAATGCCCAAAAATTCCTTATTTGGAATGAGAAGAAGATGCATACATAATTGTTCATCAATATAAAATGTAATATACTTGTACTGACATTAGCATCCACAAAATCTACGTGATGGCTCTGATTTGGCAAGAGCCTCAAGAAGGCCTAAAAGGAAGATTAAAAACAAAAATAATTCCAAACAAGGACAAAACCCAATGAAAACTGCATTCAGGCATGTAGCTAAACTCATCGAGTAGAACATATGATAGATATATAACTGAAAGTAGACATTGATTCAAGTTATAGAAGGAAATTGTCACTATAGCTTACATATATAGTACTGAAAGAAGACATTCATTAATTTTATAGAAAGAAATTGTCATGATAGCTTACAATTAATGTTTAGGTTGATTCTTAAGTGCAGATCTGGCTATGGATAATAATGTTGCATCAATGAAGTAATGTTATTTAGCTGATGTTTGAAAATAATGGACACCTTCTAATTCGCACCATGTTATTGCTTTCAGCTCAGAAAACTGTACCATAATTATAGTGACATTGCATAAGTAAACTTCAGATTGATAACATGAACTCCAAAAATTAATTGCAAGTAGTAACTGTTTGCAATTATGCCAAATAAAGATGATAAGATAAGTTAATTTCCAATAATTACCACTATTGTTTCCCCCATCGACATCAATTTTGTTTCCCAACAACATATAAGTAAAAGTGTCTGATTTTGTTGGGTTGGCCTGAAAAAATATACACCAATTCAAGCAGTCACCAAATTAACACCAAGACAAGTATTTTATAATATATATCCAAAGGGCACATGTTAATTGGTTTTCTTGGCATTAACAGTCCAATAATCAAACAACAGAAAATACAAAATCGCTAATTCACAACAAGACCTTCAGAGAAATTTACAAGGAATCACTTTCAAACCCCAAAAATGTGCCTTAAAATTTTAATGAAAATTACAAGGAAAACATCATAGATAAAACACATTTAAGATTTTCTAATATTCATTAGAGACACTCCAATTTTGAATGACAATGTTTCACTAATATATTTTTGATATGGAATAATGAAACCTCATGTAGAAAATGTAACAAAACAAGAGGCAAACCCAGGAATAATATAAATTGAATAGAGAGCCTACTTTCATACCTTAGGCAAGTGCCTTATATAATATTTATAAAAAGATCCATCTGGACTAGGTGAAACTTAACCAAAAAAAATATGCACAGAACTTAATTGAGGTGTATTTATTTATTTATGTTATATATCTAATAAGCCTAGGAACCAATGATCATGGTGTCATGAAGAGAATATATTATGGAGAAGTGTGCCTCTTAAGATGAGCATCTTCAACACATAAGATCCTCCAGGTTTAACTCGAAAGCATCCCTATTTTTCCTCCTATTTTTGGAACAATAGTATTCACAAAAAGGAAAAAGAAGAAAATAATAATACTATGGTGTACCCTAAATACCTGTGGATAGGCCTATGCATCAGTGGGGTTAATAAAAAGGACCATTTTATAAGAAAATATGGACAAGAATAATAGTGTAAGGGCGATAAACTTTGGCCAAATTAGCATCTTCACTGTAGTTTTGCTGGACATGTGGTGAAGAGACAGTGGAACAATGCAATGGATGGAAAATTATTGAAGCTGATTCTAGAGACATGGTGTAGAGTGTTGTATAATGAATCCACTTTTGCAATTGTTTGGATGTTGGCTAAATTGAATTGAACAAATTCAATCACTTTAAAAAATCTAGCAAAGTCGACACCCACTGTATGATTTGAAATTATATTTTTCTATCCTCCCCAAGGGACTTAGGTTTACTAAAGTCTAAAACAAACAAAAATGAAATAAGTCTGGCTAGATAATTGATGTTGAGGTTTGTTGGGGGATTTTTTTTAATTTTTGGTGATGTGTTAAACATGTGGACGCCACCACTGGAACAGTTGGAATAATAAGGGTAAAATCAAGTGAAGAGAGAGGAGACCGAGGAAGAAATACGGGGTGACGATTGGAGATTCCATCAGGGGAAGAGGCCAATTGTGGAAGCTGATGAGGGAGTGAATATAATATATATGGAGGTGGAAATGGAGACATGGGAAAGAGGGAAATGTGACACAACAAGACCCTAATGTGGGGTATGTTGGAGAGGACTGTACTATTTTCAAATTTAATAGGGAGGATAATGCATAAAGGCAGAAATTTGTCTAAGTTTCCTGAAAGGAAACATCATTAACAAATATAAAAAAAATCAATAAAAGGGAAGGTGACTACAGTATTTCACCCAACACCATACAAGGCTTGGAGTTCATGCTTTCAGGGAATGTCAAATAATAAGTTGAAACAATCCAGAGAGACATCACAATGGTTGAATCTGTGAAAAAATGGACTAATGGAAAAGTAATAACATATCACACGTGAACTAGCATGAGGGTAGCCTTTTTGGATCCTATCTATACGATAAGAGAATGGTTGTGGGCTAGTGGGTAGCTGCAGGCATTTGACGAACTCATGAGAATATGAAGTTATTTTAGATTCTATTATCGATGAGGTTAGCCAATAGATATTTGACCTAACAATTATTGAAAAAGAGGTCATGAGTGAGCGAGGATGGATCCCTAGCCATGAGAAGTAGCGAGGGATCTATAGAAGTCGGTTTTACTGGAAAAACTCCCTCTGGCACAGTATGTTGTGGAGAAGAGTTAAGTAAGTCTTCAGTTGAACTAGGTTACTTATCAGTAAAGATGATTTTAGCGTTGCATTTGTGATGGAGATCTCTACACTCAGTAGTAGAATGGGTGTGTGTTGTATAATAGGAAGACAAACAACCATGATGAGAGGGAGAGGAAAATGTACTAAGTGGTAGAGTTGAGGATGGAGAGGGTGGGGTTGATGGGGGATGAAATTGAGAGCTATGATATTGTAGGGAACGATACTAGATATCCATTTTTCTTTCAAAATCTATGGCAAAAAGAAATTCTTGTTCAATAGTGGAATTCTCAAAAAAATCCATCACATTTCTAAAAAAAACAGTAAAAATGTGGAATAAAATTTGATGATATGTACCTCTTAAATATTGTGAATTTTACGCTAAATCCAAAACCAGGTGAACATCTCAATAAATTGTTAAACGATCTAAGCAGGATCCTGCTGAAGTTGTAGTCAATGTCCCAAAATATTTTGTAGGTATTCCAAGGGGTAAAAACACCTACACAGGGCCCAAAAAAATGCATCCTATGTGGAAATACCAACAAAAGTGGAGTTTTTGCCTCTAATGTGTCGAAATTAATGAAGTATCCATAGATTCAACATAGAATTTCCACTAGGCCAACTCTAAACCATCCGATTGATACTCAACTATTTGTAGCCTATGTTCCTCAGATATATTTGTACAATTCTTGAAATAGGTGTGCAAGCTACAAATCCAAGCATCCAGGACATCATCTTGCATCTAGCCACCATAGTTGGGTAGAGTAGTGGGGGTGTTGAGCTACAACGTTAAAGTAGATGCCATAGGTTGTCTTCATAGGGATTCAGTGAGTGGAAATGCGAGATCTTGAATTTGAGTTGTACTAAATAGAATAAATATTTTTGGACATAGCCTCTCTGTGGAGGAGGAAATGTATGCAAAAAGTGAGAGGGAAGACCTCTAGAATCCTAGAGCAAGAAACTATTGTGAAATCCATGTGGGCTTGGGTCAAAGGCACTGAATCACTTGCAAGTGAACACTTTTGGGAATACTTTAATTACCATTTCTATTGAAATTATTTTCAAGCATTCATACCCAAATAAAAATATATTTATCGAAAAAAATAAAAATAAAACAATTATACTTACCATGTACATGTACTCATTGTGAACCCAAGGCATAGTAATTTTGTCAAGGCCACAACCTTCTGAATAAATTTTGTATGTTTTGTTTTATTCAAGGTTGTGGTAGTCAGGATTCTGCTTAAAATACTGCAATTTCAAAAAATCCTTATTCAATCATAATTTCACGATAATTGGGTTGCAAAGAAGTATAACAGGTGTTCAAGAAGTTGGATTCAAAGGTAATTTTACCCTTGAATGAACAATAGATTGTTTGAAGAAAGTTGAAGGCCATCGCCAGAAAAGGGAGAGAGATTCAAGCATTGATTATGAGAAAGCCTGAGATTTCTTTGATGGGGCCTATCAAGGAACCCAAAGTATGTGTGGGGCAGGGGCTACTATCCTTTTAAAATATGTTGTTGGAGATGCACAAATAATATAGTTGATTTCTTTGCATTATACCATCGTATGAAAATAGCACAGAAACAAGACTCACAAAATGTTAAAAGACTAATTATTTTTTTTCTAAGTTAAGCTATTTCTATTATATCATAATGAACAAAAATTTCCAGGTCTCTTCTTGTGAGCTGAGAAATTTCGGTTCATAGGGAAGTATCAAGAGTCTTGGACTGCCCCTGTCGGGGAAACTAGTCCTTGGAAGCCAGAAAGTGCCTTTTGCACATGGCAGGAAACCAGCAGTTATGGTATTCAAAATTAAGCACAAAACCCATGAAAGACAATTATTAAACATGAACAAGCTGATAGAACAGAAAAAACCTGGTCTATTGAGTGTCTGCATTTTTATCACAGGAGTTAGGCGCCTCTCCACGATTATGCACACTTAACCACCGTCCTCCTTCTCCTTGCGCGATGCGTGGTCATTGAGCTAAAGACGTGGCAAGGCTAGAGCATCGTGCAAGCCCACAGAGACATCATGTTTGGACTGTTCTTAGTTGCTAGAGCCGTTAATGCCACTATCGCCATTGGAGTCGTTGGAGCTTTTTCTTCCACTGGATGCACTCTGCACGAGAAGGGCCTTCACCTTACGAGGGATGAAGGTGGGCTCAGGGGAAATGGTAGACTTACGAGGACATTTTTTGGTTCGGGAGGAGGAAGGGATAGAACCAGAGACCGGAAATTGGAGCGAAAGTTGTGCATTCAGGTTGAGAAGGGGAAAATTATCTGGTTCATTCCAATAAAAAGAGAGATTCAGGTCACCTCCAAGGGAGAGCAACTGAGGAGGATAGGAGACATGGCCACGCCCCCTAGCTCTCCTGCACCTCATGCGATTGTGATGAGGCATGATGGTCTAGGGAGCAGAGTCGCTATACTAGTGGGGGGCCGAAGCAGGCTTCGAGGGCGAGCATATGACAGAGCTAGGTCGAGCCAGGGGCGAGTAGGGGGGAGGCACCAGAGGCAAAGGGGCATACAAGGAAAATCGCACAGAGAACCAGCAAGAGGGCTTAATAGAGTTGGAGAGAGCCGAGGTGACGGATTTAATAGCCATGGTGAGCATAGTAATGGCGAGGGAGAGTAGGTACGTCGAGGTGAGGGTGGCAAAGGGTGAAGTTATGGCACCCTCACGCCAGTAATAAATGCAGGCATTCATCCCAAGGTTGGTCACGTGGAGCCAGTGTGTGGCATCCCACATGGCCACCCCATGTCCCTCTTCAGCGATGGGAATAACCCGCATCCAGGGTTAAAAAACTAATTGTTATAGACCTGCATAGTAAAATATACTTGTGATATTGCATGGGAAGTAAATAGATATATTTTCATATACCATGTACCATGCAAGAAAAGATTTATTTTTCCCTGTAAAATTAACCAAGCTAGGCACAATATTAATATTCAAGTAGATACACACATTCAAATAGGCTATAAATAAATCAGATACAAGGCAATTCTAGGAGACATGAATTAGAAGTAGGAAATGAATAGGGAAACAATATTAATGACAAAAGAACTAATTAAACGAGAAATGGAATTGTTTTTAAGTAGTTAAAATTGGAAATGATAATAAAATAAACTAATACTATTGAACTCTAATGATATTTTTCTAAGAGCTTGCTTTTCTATGTTTGTTAAAGTACAACCTCCATGTTTATTGAATTACCAAGGATGTGGTAGTCACTTTTAGAAATAGATCAAATATAAATAACTCATACTATAAAACCTCCGATGTCTAGAGAAAAATTATTTAGCAAGTGATTTTATAACAGAGAATAGTATTATTTTAACTTACTGGTTGGAAAGCAAGATACCTCTTCTCAGATGACTACTTGCAGTGTGCAATATTTTTCATGACATCATCAATTGTCAAATGTCCAATATATGTCCATTGTCTGTTGAAAATAAGAGTTTTCCTCTTCGTCAATATCAGCTGCAAAAACCTCAAATGATCATTGTCCTGAAGCACAAACACTGAATAAGCGGGGATTGACACGTGAAGTTGATGAATGTAATCATTTCATTTCCTTCACAAGATCTAGTGATGCTAATTGGCCCACATTAGCTTGAAGAACAAGAAAAACCCAATAGTTATACTGAAACAAGATAGTGTAGTTCATGCTAAAAGAAGTCTAGAAATCACAAAAAATTATTTAAATAATATTTCAGTTGTCTCCAAACAAAGATTCGTAACAGGTCCAAAATATTGGACTGGAGTTCCTAATAGGTCATTTGATACTTCAAATAATTTTATTTCCTTCAAAAATTTTAGAAATGCTTACAAAGTAAATTTCCACTAATGAAAAGTTACAAAATTCAATCATCAACAAATTTAGTAAAAATATGACCAATAAAGCAATGAAAACCTTCCAATTTACCTCAAATTGAGTTGGGAATCAATGTCCACCAAATACCCAAGTATGAAACATTTAATAATCAATACAGATTGCATGAAATCATCTAAGAAAAGCAATTTATATAGCATCATCAGGGGCAGGAATTCAATCACTTGACTAGGAATCAATTCAGGCAAGTACCTCTATCTAAATTCTCATAAGTAGACACTCTAAATATCTTAGTTACAAAGGTGTATTTTATATATTCGCTACCACTGGGGGTAAAAATCAGTAACTTGTTTGCTCTTGAATGATTAGAGACTAGGAGAATCAGTACAATAATACATCAGTTGCTGAGAAGATCACAAATCTAAATTATTCCCCTGTTTGGAAAGTAAGGATATGGAAAAACCACCATTCCTATGGTAGTGCTGACAAAACTAGAAATTTGTTGTATCTCTGTCACTAAGAGTTCTAGATTATCCACGTACATGGATTTTTCAGCTACTAACTTCTTTGTAATGTCAAAACATATTTCAAATAAGAAATAATAATACATAAACAAATAAACATAACAACTATATATCTTTCTCAAGTCAGCTTTAAACATATTTTTTCAAACACGTGAATTCAATCATGTTCATAAATTCAAACAGGTATTCAACAGAATATGTATGTGCAAAATTTCGTGTTATTTGATATTGTCTCTGCGTATATGTAATTGAGAAGTTCTAGTTTGTGTGTGTGTGTGTGTATCAGAATCAATGGTAGTTTAGAATGAATATATCTTATGAAAAAGGTGAATCCTGTAGAAAATTTGAGAGAATTAAGTGAGGGGAGAAACTCTATTATAGGCATATTAAGAATCTAAGTTTCAAGTTGAGAACTCAAATAGAGGGTTTTGTATGTGAGGAAATCCGTGAGAAAAGGATAGAGGAACTAATCAAATGATAGTAATGATGCATCTGAGAAGAGTTTGAGTGCATATGAAATGTGTGTGAAGCAATTGAATGAGTTTAATATGAAAGGGAATACCTGGAGCTTTTGGAAATCTTGAGTCAACTTTATTACAAGTGAGCATGATTTTGATTTACTTGTAAATTCATGAGGGTGGATGAAGCATCAATGGATTTAGTTATGTCTCCTTAAGGTGCATTTTATTTTCTAAATTTGTAGAACACTACAAAAACTTATGTGAGATACAACAGGTACAAGTATTAGCAGTCATGTAGCATCAAGTCCTAGTGCTTTGCTTATCCCATAAAAAATTCAACTAAATTGGCCTCATCAATAATTAATTTTACAACCTCAACATATTGTATACTGTGGCCTGATAAAACCATGTATGTTGTAATCATAAGCTCATCGTCCTTACTCTAGGTGGTGGGATAGCCATATGAGCCCTAAAACTTCAAAATGGCTTCAACAAAACCTGATAAATATGGATATCAATATCCAAACCATGTTGATGTTGATTGAAGAGGATGCATATTCATTTGCCAAATGTGTTGAGATGTTCTAAAAAAAGCGACCAGAGCTTGTACATTTGGTCGAAGAGTTTTATAAAGCATATTGAGCTTTAACAAAACAATGTGACTACATCTCTGGGGAATTTTTCAAAATTCATTATACCATGGTAGAGGCATTTATAAACCAAATTCAAAAACACAATAGATTGATTCATATTTATCTTTGATGAAATTTAAAAAAGAAGACTTGTAATGAAATAAAAAACAATCTCAAATCCAGATGAGTAATAGGGCTGCACTATCTTTCGAAGAGGAAAATGATGGAGGGGAAGTTACAAAATTACAGGGTTCAAAGGAGGTGAATGAAATAATTACAAAATACATAACCACTAAGAAAAAGGCATCACAGTTGCAAGAAGAGTTGAATTGTGTGCATGAAGAAAGCCAAAAGGTGAAATAAGAGTAATCATCTGAAGTTGAATAAATCAGTAAGATGAAGGAGAAAGTATTCTCCTTGAAGAATAAGAATGAATAACATGATCAAGAAAGACATGTATTAAGACTGAAATTACAAGTTGAACTAGAGGAACATAAAAAAATTGAAACATAAATTCAAAAGTTGGAAACACAATTACAGAAGTTGGAGGGGAGCCTTGGAAAAGGAACCATGTATGAATATGTGAGCCCCAAAGATAGAGCTAAATATGATAAAAAATTAAATGTGGTCTCGACACTTGGGAAAAGGAGAAAAATAGTCTGATAAAGATATTTCAAGTGACATGCATAATAGGAGAAAATAATTCTTCAGCATCAAGATGTCCTCAATATTTATTAGAATTCTAAAAATATGGCCATGAATTTTCAAGTAGGATTGGCTCTTGCACAAGAGGAAAATAACAAGCTTAAAGGTGAGTTATCATCTGGAGCTCTACATTTTAAATTTGTAGAAGAGAAATAAAACCACTTAGAAAGGGACAAGAATTCCCTTGAATAGGAGAGGGAACATTTAATCAATAATATGAGCTTGCTAATCGAAGAACTAACGTCTACACATAATTAGGAACAAATTCTTAGAATAAGACTACAAGAAGAGACAACCCAAAAGATGAAGATTGATGCAACTCTATGAAGCTTCCAAAAGGCCTTAAATCAATCACAAGAACAAAAGAAATTTCTGACAAAAAATATACAAGAAAGAAATGAGACGTTGAATGATGCTAAAAAAAGGTTTGAATCATCTCTGAAAATCATCCAGCAAGAATTAGGTCAATCACAAGAAATAGAGAATGTTTTGACAACTGATATACAAGTGGGAACTAAGAGGCCTAAGGATGCAAAAGAAGAAAACAAAATGGTTAAACATGAGCTATCAAATGGATCTCTACACTTGAAAGTTATAGAAGAGAAAGCACATGACTTATAACGGGAAAATAATACCCTTGAACAGGATATGGAGCATTTAGCCAAGGAGGTGAGCCTTCTAGTGGAAGAATTAACTTCTACACGTAACGAGGAACAAAATATTAAAATAAGACTTCAAGAAGAGACTTCCCGAAACAGGAGGATTAATGCAATTCTGACAAGATTCTAGAAGGCATTGAGTTAGTCACAGGAACAAGAGAGATCTCTGACAACAAAGATACAAGGAGGAACTGAGAGGTTGAAGGATGATGAAAGAAAAGTAAAGTGTATAAAGGAAGTGATATTCAAATTATGAAACAAGAATGATGCTCTGGTGGATCACATCTCTTCTCCATCAATATTTTTTAAAAATATAGAAGAGAAAGTCTCTAAATGGAAGAAATTCAAGGCCAATTTGTTGGGTGAAGTGGCGATCTGTTTGGACCACAAAAATTCTCTTCAGCAAAAACTTTATTACTCAAAAGAGGAAAGGAATGGCCTAGACAAAATATTTCTGATAATCACAATTAAAATTGAACTATTACGACTAGACCGAGAGAATATTTAATTGTGTATTGTTATTTTGCAAGATGAAAATAAAAAATTGAGGGAACTTTGCCAAAACTATGAGGAGGGAAAGTTAGCAATGTCAAAGAGTGCTGAAAATGTAGAGGAGGAGCTTAGAGACAGAAAGACATATCTAGAAAATGTATTTTCATATCATACAATAGAGTTACAGAGGCTTGGAGATGAATTGAAGAAGCAACAATTACTTGCCCAAGATCTGTAGGAAGAGAAGCATACCATAATAGCTAAGAATCAACAATGCACTAAGCAGACAAACATTCTTGAAGAAAATTTGCACAATTTCCAGAAAAGGGTTTCTCAAATTGAAAGATAAAATACGAACCTTAGCAATGAGTTGAAAAATTCACATGGACATGTGGAGCACCTCAATTAATAGCTATGCTTTTTCCAAAGTATGAAAGAAAAAAATGAGCATGAAATTTACAACATGCAATAGTAAAATAAAAAATTTAGGAAAGAAGGTTTCCTTTTTACAAGAAGAAAGAAATGATTTGAAGACTACACTACAAAAATAGACAGAACAACGGACAAGTAGTCAGCTTGAGATAGGAGAGTTACATCGCATTATCAATACTATGTAAAATGGAAAACAAGAACACTACATTTTCAGTTGAATGTTAGAAACATATCAAAGAGTATAAAGTCATGGAAGAGAATGTGTTAGAACTAGAAAGGACAATTCAATTATTCACATACAAAGAACATAAAATTTGTCATTGTTGAATAATCTTTCCTCTAAAATGATATTCAAAAAGGAACTGAAAGTACACATGGATCAGCTTCAAAAAATACTTGTTGTACCTGATATTGCGTGGGGGAATCAGAAAGCACAGATGTTGAATGTATGCAGCTGCTCAATATTACTTTGGAGAAAGTAAAAGACCTTCAAACATAAATTTTACATGTTGAAGAATTTAAAAAATGTCTTTCCATTGTGGCATTGGCAACTATTACATATATAAAACATTTGAAGATGGAGATGTATGTTTTACAATAATAAAAATCATCCTTCAATGAAGAGGTCACAATAAGATCTTAGAACTTAGAAAATATGTAAAAGAAGATCCTGATTTTACAGGGGGTTTCTCAAGGGTTGGGATTCAAGTTTAGAGATTCAAGTGCATAAACTGAGTGAAAAAGGCTAAAAATTTTGATACAACGGCTCAAGAAGCACAAAATTTGGCAATGAAGTTGGAGGGGTTGCAACCAACACTAGTAGATACAAGATAGCTTCAAAAGAAAATATGTGCTCTTCAGGCTTGAATTAAAAACCTATAACAAGAAAATACTCAAATCAAGGGTCGGTGCAGTTCTAACATATCACCAAAATTCAAAGAGGTATTGGATATTATAGAAGTAGATATAATCATAAAGGAATCACTTGCATTGTAATAGAAATAGGTGGCAATTGATAAAGCTAAATTTCCAACACGTACTGATGATGTTGGTTGAGAGATTGATATATTGCAGGAGGAAAACAAAAATTATTGGAACCAGCTTAGCTTTTCTGCAAAACAGACACAAAAAATCCAAAAAGGATTCCGATAATTGCAAAACAAAATGAAAAATTTGAATAAGGACAATAAAAAATTGAAGGATGGAAAATATCGGGGATTATAATTTGCTTGAAAAGCAGTTAAAGGAAGCTGAAGGGCTAGTTATGCAACTAGTGGAGCACAATAATAGATTGAAAAAAAGATCTCAATTATGGAATTTATTGGATTAATAGAATGCAGGAGGAGATGAGTGGCGAGGAACACTTGTTTAAGTCAACAAAACAACAAAATAACATAAGTACAACCCCTCACTACTAGGTAGAGGCATGTTAAGGAAGTTCAAAATTAATATCTATTCCCAACTGATTCATTACAACAAAAAATTATTTCACAATCCAGTGACATCATTCCCCCATGAGACCGCTAATGTCATCTATAACCTCATCAGAACCATCCCCACTACTTGTATCCTTTCTCTTTTTGGAACAAGTGTCTGGTGAGTCACTTATTTCACAATCCTCACATTCTCCCATGTCATCGTTGAGAATTCTAGGCCCTGTCTATGCACTACATGTTTCCAAATGTTTCTTAGCTCCTCTAACCTTATATGCTTGATGAAGTAATCATAGGCTCCATAAGTGATTCCTTTCTCACAACACTAGTATCTTTGATTTTTGACATTCACTTTGGACATAATAATCCAAAGGCATACATGGTGTAACATGGCTCAAGTAACCAAACTAGTTTCTTCTTAACTTCCTACATTGGATATACAAAACAAAATGGGAAAAAATAATTTCAACTCGATAAGAGAAAATAGTGCAAAATAACATTTAAAATCCTATTTCCCATAGTCAAACTATCAAGCGATGCCAAGAAAATCTTCAACAATAACTCCATCTACCTGGCCAATGTTTTGGTTTGTTCACAAATTTGATGTTGCAGGTATCTAGTGGGGGTTCAGATTTGATGTTGTGGAAAAAGAAAATATAATCCCATAGAAAACGGAAAATATTACTTGTTGTAGGAAATTGCAGTTCCAATTTTAAAATTTCAAATAGCCTGAAGCTATCCTCATCTGGAAAACAGTAAATAAAACTTTCACATAACCATATCATAAATATCTTGGGTAAAGACACCTTTTTCATAACCATATCGTAACCTTCTTGGTTTTCCTTAACTTATGATATTCCTTAGGGAACTCGGATGCATTTTGTCACTGACACAATATACAATAGAAGTGACTCTGAGAAAATACCCTACTTAAAGCATATATACACAATAGTAGTGACTCGAAAAAATTACAGAGTTTCCAAATTAACATTGGCTGAATATGAATATGAATCTTGGGTTCATAAATATTCTGTGATTAAATGACACCTTGGGTCATTAATTTATTAAAATCCATTTATGTCACATAACATCGTGAATTTTTAATTTAAAAAAATCAATTTGGCTTGATAATTTTCTTAAAATTACAACCTTTATCATTACAAACTTGAAAAAAATATTTTCCAAAGGGTTATCTTTTGAGCATTCTCTGTTGGAACAAATAAACCTAATCTTGATTTCTGTAATCTGTGGTTCTGTTAGTTCTGCATTTTTTTTCTCCACAACAATGGAACTTTTGGCCAAGAAAATTATGTCCATATGGGAATACAAGGTGAAATATCTGTCCCAGGTGGATTTTGGGAGGTTGATTACTGAATTAGAAGAAGTTGAGATGCTTGGATTGATGACCTACAGAGCTAAGTTCAGCCCCACACAGCCCTTTAAGTGCTCCTAGATCAGAGGGTCCCTCCATATGACCATCTAGACTACGGTGCCCATTGTGACCCACACGACTCTGGGTGCTGAGTTAAGATATTTATCCTCCATCATATTCTCCAAGTACTACCATGCTGCCATGGCTATTTCCCATGACAGTATTGCATTGTTCGGTTGGAAGGGGGAGATGTTGCAGGAATATCGATGGTCTTCTGAAAGGGCTCTTGACTGGGGTCCAGGTGGTGGCCCTAATCTAATTGTCGATGATAGTGGCGATGCAAATTTGTTGATCCATGAGGTAGTCAAGGCCAAGAAGAAATTTTCCAAGATCAGGAAGTTTCTAGATCTGGAGTCTGCCATGAATCTGGAGTTTCAGATGGTTTTGGAGTTGATCAAGGAGACCTTAAAGATGGATCCCTTAAGGTACCACTGGATGAAGTAGATGTTGGTTGGTTTTTTCAGGAGACAAGGGTCAAATCACGAAGTTGGGAAACATTTTTTGGCGGATGGTTAGAATTCGGGAGAAATTTTTAATTTCTCGGCCGAGAAAAAAGTCAACTAAATTTCTCGGCCGAGAGTTTTCAAAATTCTCGTCCGAGAAATTTTAAATATTTCAAACGAGAGTTTGGTCAGGTTTAACCTGAGTTAAAATTCTCTCGGACGAGAGTTTTTCATTTTCTCGTCCGAGAGTTGTGGTCACAAAACTCTCGGGCAAACTCTCGGACAGGAGTTGGAGAAACTCTCGGACGAGAGTTGGAAAAACTCTCGTCCGAGAGTTTTTCCAATTCTCTTATCTGCATGCAGATATTTCCGCACCCCAAACGAATGAAAGGTCAACCTCGACCATCGATTAAGGTGGCATGTGTGGAACAACAATAGGACGGCAGTGAAAAAACAGGCGCAATCATGATAAACTCAATCAAATTAAGTAATTACTGAAATTGATGCGTAAGATAAATTGGTAATAATGAGGGAATCACGTTGTAATAATTCAAGTATGAGGTGAAGGGACAGCAAAAGATTAATGTAATTGCGCTATTTACAACATTAAAGTAATATGACCGATTTATAATATTTTTCATGTGTGATGGTTCGGAGATAGAACTTAAGTAATTTTATGCATTTCGTTTGATATTCAATAAAAATTATAGGAAAGAGGGTTAAATAACTATTGATTTGTATAAGTATGACTTCAATACCATTAACAGAGCTCTGCTGCCCACAGGTGTCCATAACCTTGATAGAGTTGTTTTGTAACCCATGGAACCATTGTCCTTCATACATACTTGAGGAAGTGCTTTATTTTTTCTTTGTATTTTTGTATTGAAAACTTTAAACAACCGTTCAAAACAATCGTGCTTTAAATACAAACTTAAAGCAATAGTTCAAAAAGTGTTGTTCCTTTAAAAGGAATAGCAAAGATAATCTACGAAACTGATGTTCCTTTCAAAAGGAACAACAAGGAAATGCTCTGCGGACATGCTGTTCCGTTTGAAAGGAACAGTAAAAACACTGCACGAAACTCCTGTTCCATTCGAAAGGAACGGCAAAAAAATCCTACGAAGGTGATGTTCCTTTTAAAAGGAACAACAAAAACACTCTACAAAACTGTTGTTCCTTTCAAAAGGAACAGCAGAAGTGTTGTTCCGTTAGAAAGGAACAACAACGCGAAAAAAACACAGAATTTTTATTATTTTTCGTTTTTAAAGAAACTAAATTCAAATGAAATAAAGAAGTATTAACAAGGAAACGAATTTCAAAACCAGAAACCAAACACAGAAAAAAAAAAGAATGCATTATGTACAAAAATTAAAAAAACCAATTTATCAAACTAGCGCGGGAGAGGGATTCTCCCCTTCAACAAGAATTTCAATGGTGGAGTCTTCCCTTCACTGCTGGCAAAAGGATTCACGGGTAAGCGGCTTACGATATAATCGAACTCGATGGCCATTAACCTTAAAGGAATGCCCATATCCGTCAATGGTGACTAGTGTGAGAGTGTCGTTATCATGCACTTTCTAAATTTCGTAGGGTCCAAGTCACCTAGTCTGGAGTTTTCCAGGGAAATCCTGAAACTGAGAATCATATAGAAGTGCCCAATCTCCTTCGTGGAAGATCCTTTGTTTAATGTGGGTGTCATGCCATTTTTCTCTCTGTTGCTGGATTAATGCGGTGCGCTGAAGAGGAGAGAGTCTGATTTCATCCAATTCATTGAGTTGCTGTAGTATTTTTGCCTGGGCTTCATCTAAATTCAGACCTATCGTTTGAGCTGTTCGTAATGTCTGAATTTCAAATTCGATAGGAAAGATGGGTTCTTTTCCAAATACCAACTGGTATGGCGAATGTCCTGTGGTAGGTCTCCATGTCGTTCGGTACGCCCACAATGCCTCTGGTAGTCTGTAGGCCCAATCTCGCCTATGTGAAGCAACTGTTTTTGTCAGTATAGATTTGATTACCTTATTCGTGCTTTCAACTTGGTCGTTGGCCTGTGGGTGTTAGGGAGTTGTAATTTTACGCTGAATATGGTAATTCTCTAATGTTTCAGCCAATTTTTTACCTATAAACTGTGGTCCCCCATTTTTGATTATGTCTCGTGGGAGGCCATACCACATGAAAATTTGGAAAAGAAAATGTATCACGGAATCCTCTGTAGCTTTTGAAAGAGGCTCTGCTTCAACCCATTTAGTAACGTATTTAGTAGCAACTAGGATATATGTTTTCTGGTTCGATGGAGGGCTAATAGGACCAACGAAGTCAAGGGCCCAACGTTCGAAGGGTTCAATCACTAGTTGAGGGTTCAAGGGCATTTCATTAGACTGCCTAGGTCAACCAGCCCTTTGACAGCTATCACAGGCCTGCACAAATTGTTTTGTGTCTCTAAAGATATTAGACCAATAATAGCCAGTCCGTAGGACTTTATGTGTTGTTCTACGATCTGCAAAGTGTCCGCCACACTGTCCGTCATGGTATGCTTTCAAAATATCATATACCTCATCGTCCCTAACACATCTTCTTATTTGCATATCTGCACCTGTATGAAATAATTAACCTCCTATCCATGAAAAACGGGTGCTACGATGTATTATTTGCTTTCGTTCATTAAGGAATAGATGTTTGGGTAATTTACCTATTGCCAAATAGTTCTCTATATCAGCATACCATGGTGTTCTGGTGGTAACAGCGAAGAGATGCTCATCCGGGAAGTGATCTTCAACTGGTTCTACATATGTTGGCTTTGGCATCCTGGACAAAAAGTCAGCTACAGGGTTCTCTTTTCCCGGTCGATCCTTGATCGTGATATCAAATTCTTGCAGTAAAATCAGCCATCTAGTTACTCTCCCATTCGTAACAGGTTTATTTGCTAAAAAATTAATGGCAGAGTGATCTGTGTAAAGCACTACAGGATACCCAGTTATGTAATTCCTAAATTTATTTATAGCGTGAACTACAGCCAAAACTTCTTTCTCAGTCACAGTATAGTTTAATTCGGCAGGGGTCAGATTTTTGCTAATGTAGTAAATTGCATATGGCTTTTTGTCTTCCTTCTGCCCAAGTACTGCTCCAATTGCTGTGTCTGAGGCGTCAGATGAAATTTGGAATGGTAAATTCCAATTTGGGCCCCTCAGCACAGGGGCTGTTGCAATGAGCTTCTTCAAATCATTAAAAGCATTGTCACATTTGTCTGTCCAAACAAAATCAGTATTTCCAGTCAGCGCATATAAAGGTGCAGCTATTCAAGAATAATGCTCTATAAATTTTCTATAATAACCAGAAAATCCAAGAAAGCTACTTACCTCTGTCTGTGTAGTAGGTGTAGGAATTAACAAGAGTATTCGAATTTTAGCTGGATCTACTTGAATTCCTTCTGCTGAAATATAATGGCCTAAGATAACTCCTACAGTCATCATCATAAGACATTTTTCATTGCTTAAACAAAGCCTAGTGTCTATACATCTTTGCAATAATTTTTCTAGATTTTGCAATGCAGGTTCAAAATCATCCCCATAAGGAGTGAAATCATCCATATATACTTCGAGACCTTCATTTATTAATTCTGCAAAGATGCTGAGAATTTCCCTTTGAAATGTAGCAGGAGCGTTGCATAGGCCAAAAGGTAAGACTCGGTAGGCAAATGTACCCCATGGGCAGGTGAAAGTAGTCTTGTCCTGGTCTTTAGGGGCAATTTGAATTTGGTTGTATCCATTGAAGCCATCCAGAAATGAAAAGAACTTCTTTCCTGCCAATGTTTCTAATCCCTGGTCAATGAAAGGAAGAGGAAAGTGGTCTTTTTGTGTTGCTTTATTGAGTTCACGGTAATCTACACATATCCTCCACTTTCCATTCTTTTTAGGTACCACCACTAATGGGGAGACCCACTTGCTATCAGATATTGGATAGATAAAATTGACATCCAATAATTTTTGTAATTCATCTTTCATAGCATCCTTAAGGTGAGGATTCAGTCTCCTTTGAGGTTGACGAATGGGTCTTGCATCTTTTTCAATGTAAATGTGGTGAGTACATAATTGTGGGTCAATTCCTTTCATATCGGGGTAATCCCATGCAAAGGCTACTTTGTATTTTCGTAATAATTGGACCAATTTCTCTTCTTGTTCAGCAGTGAGATTCTTGTTAATGTTCAAGGTTTTTCCTGGTTCAATTTCTACAACCTTAGTATTATTCACAGAGGTAGTAGGTATTGCTTGATCATGGATGTCTTTAAAAGGATCTTCTTCTTCTTTATTGTCAAATGCTACCTCAATCATGTGACATTGCAAGTGAGATGCAGTTTGTGATTTATTAATGAAATTACTAATGACATCATCCTCTATTTGATCTTTAAAATCCAAAGCTTCTTCTATCGTTAGAGGTGACCTCATGTTTTCCACAAAATATGATGGTTCGAATTTCCTGCACTATGGGGGCGCCCATGAGCATTGTATCATCTACGAATTGCTGATGCGTTAATGTGGGTCCTTGGTGTACCGGTTTGATGCCTTTGAGTTGATTCTGCTGTTTTGCCTTGGCTAAGGATCTTCCTAGCCCTTCTGCCATAATGACAAAGAGAAACGGAGACAGGGGATCTCCTTGCCTTATACCTCTGGACGGAATGAAGGGTTGAAGGGGTCCTCCATTCAGTAGCATTGAAAAGAAAGCACCTGAGACCAGCTCCATTATCCAATTTGTCCATTGCTGACTAAATCCAAAAGCCTGGAGGATTGCTCTCATATAGTGCCAGCTGATTTTATCAAAGGCCTTTGAAAGGTCAAGCTGGATAAGAATACCTGGAGTCCTTTTTGTTTTGGGAGAATGCAACACTTCCTGAGTGAGGATTATGCTGTCAGTGATCTGCCTACCTTCAACGTAGCCAGTTTGTTCCTGAGAAATGATTGAGGGGAGGACAGATTTAAGTCTGCTAGCCATCAGTTTGGAAAGGATTTTGTAAAGGAAATTACAAAGGGCTATGGGACGAAACTTGTCGGGGGAGTCAGCCTGGTCTGATTTGGGAATTAAGGTGAGGAATGTGGCATTGATGGTAGGCAAAACTTTCTTGGTTTTGTGAAAGTTCCTTACTAGGTTGAGAAGGTCAGCCTTAATAATGGGCCAGCAAGCTTTAAAGAATTCGATTGTAAAGCTGTCTGGTCTGGGAGCCTTGTTCGAGGCCATGTTGAAGATTGTTTCTTCAATCTCCTGCTCAGTGAATTCTCTTAGAAGGAGGGAGTTTTTCTCCTCTGTAAGTAAGTTGGGAATGGCATCGATAATTTCATTGATGGCTCGGGTTCTATCTTGAATGGGATCGCTGAGAAGAGAAGTGAAAAAAGAGTTGAGTTTAGATCCTATATGCTCCCTTTTATAAACTTGATCGCCATCAGCGTTTTTGAGGGAGAGGATGCGATTATGTGCTCTATGCTGGATGGTTGACTTATGGAAGAAACTAGTGTTGCGTTCTCCCTGTTTTAACCATTTCACCCTCGACTTCTGCCTCCATAGTAGCTCTTCTTGTTTTAACCGTTCTTCCCATTGCCTTTGCAGATTTGATTCTTGAGCTATTCTTTCATCATTGGGCCCTTCTTTGATCAAAAATTGCTGGAGGTTCACCATTTTTTCCTCGAGTTATTTTTTGGCTTGAAATATGTCACCAAAGGTGTTTTTGTTCCAGCATTTGAGGTTGATTTTTATTGTTTTGAGCTTCTGCTGGAATATGTACATGATATTGTCGATCTTTATGGTGGCTTGAGTCCACCAGCGTTGTATGTTTTGCATGAATGATGGGTGCTCTATCCAGAAGGCTTCAAATCTAAATTTTCTGTTGTGGGGCTTATCCAAATTGGTGAAGTGAATCTGCACTGGTGATAGGCAGAATGCTGGCCTCCATGTCGATATTTTGCAGCAGAATGGATTCCGACATGAGGAACCTATCGAGACTTGATGCTATCTGATTGTTTCCTCCTTGCTTATTATTCCAGGTATGCATACCATTGATTGTGGAGATGTCAATGAGTTTGGATTCAACAATAAAGGTGTTGAATGCTTCCGAGTCCTTATCCAATCTTCGTAAGCCTCCCTTTTTTTCTGCTAGATTGGTGATCATGTTGTTGTCTCCACCTAAAATCCAGTGGTTTGCCCCATGGTGTTGTCTGACTTCGTCCAGGTCTAGCAGCATCTTCAGCTTTTCTTGGATTCGTTGGGGTCCATACACGTTGGTGATGCAGATCGATTGCCCTGAGTCTGGCATGTTGAAAATGATCGATAACGAGTGCTTGGTGGACAGAGCATTCTGCAAGAAGAATTTTCTTTTGTTCCAGAACGTGAGTAACCCTCCTGCTTGCCCGATAGCATCTATGCTTATGCAGTGATGACTATTGGAAACAAGTTTTTTTAGTGTCTCTGTGCCTTTGGGAGAGCATTTTGATTCTTGAAGAAGTATGATGTCTGGGTGTAGCGAGAATAAGCAGTTTTTCAAGATCCTTCTTTTGGTGGTGCCGTTGAGCCCCCTGATGTTCCAGGTTGTGATTTTCATTGAGCTACCTTTTGAGCAGATAGGACCAAGGCCCTGATTTTTCCTTCATTGATTAGGCGTCTACCTGGTTCTTGTATTTTGTGTCTTGTGGATTTGCGCCCTCTTTTTCTTCCTGGTCCTTGTGGCTTGTATTGATCCAAATCTAGGTTGGCTTGAATGCTCGTTTGGTTGCTATTTCCCCATTGCCTTTTGGCTGCATTTTGGTTGATGTATTCCTGCTGCAGGTATGTCATTTCTATCTTCTCCAAGTGTTCTTGGGGAATGGCATCGACTCCCAGTTTGGACCATTTCTCATTAACCTTTTGGAGATCTAGATCACCTAGGATCTCCTCCAGAGGATTGTTTGAAGTGGTTGAGGATGGCTGCTCTGTTTTCATTTATGTGCATTGAGGAGTTTGCAGTGAGGTGTGGCTGGTATTAATCTGAATGGGAGAGGATTATGGTTTGTGTTGCGGTGCCTAGGCGTGGATTGAATCCGAGGTTGTGCTTGGGGCGTTGGTTGTAATCAAAGATTGACTTAATAATGACGGATCTTGATCAGTGGGGGCCTGGGAAACTATAGGGTGCTCCAATGAGTCAATATTGCTCAGAACTTCAAAGTTGTTTTTCTGGGTCGAGGCAGTGTTGGTGGGGGTTGTATTGGTGGAGGGTTTCGGAGGCTTTGTGCCTTTCTCCCCTTTGTTCTTTCTTGAGATGGAGGTGAAACCAGGTGTCGATAGGCTTGCACAATGGAATACATTTCTTTGTCATAGGGTGATGAACTTTGTCACAAGTACTCAGTACTATCTCACAAAGCTACACACAAACTAGATTGTTTTTGAACAAGTCAAAGGTTCAAAACTCATCCACTAATTGCTTGCCTCTATTGCGCAATCAACACTGGTCTAATGAGATATCCAAGTTCGAATCTCACTAGCTCCAACTGTGAAATTCTCATTGGTAATTTCCTCCAAGTGTGGTGCAAATCTCATGCACAACTAATGTCACAATTGATAGCTATCTCAACCCTTTCACTTGTCGCCACTGAACTGTCCATGCACTGAGTTAAATTGATGTGTTATTTAGTTGAATAATGAGTTAATAATTAGTGAATTAAATAATATTTAATTTACACAACTCATCTCTAGTGTATTAGCCAGTTAAACTAAATACAACTAGTTCAACTAGTTAACTAGAACACCGTCTCCATTAACTGTCGCATCAACTCCACCAAACTCCGCCACTTGAGCTCTAACTGAAGTCAACCATGCATTAGCTCAAATAACCCATAGGAAAAGCGTAAATCCTTCTAGAAGTTGCATGCCCCACATCTGGGGGTCAAACTGAAGTGCTCCAAGAGAGTAAACTGAAGTTTAGAGTCCAAATATTATTAAGGGTAAATAATATTTAACTGTTCTAATTTTAGCCCGCCAGTCTAAAAATAGACTTTGACCTAAATGCTAAAAATAAAGTTCCATCTATTTTTACCAACTCGACCAATGATCCAAGAATAGCATATTGCAGCTCCCGGTCCATGATCCATATGTCTAAAAATAGACATAGTCTAAAAATAGACTTTGCGCCAAAAATACCCTGCAGGCCCACTTGGTGAAGGCGACTTCATTTCACCAACCTCCATCATCTTGTTGCATTTTTAACACTCCCTCTCAGCAATATATGGATTATCTGCAACCCCTATCCTGCCTCTGTGAAACTCGAATTTTCTCCTGGTGAGCGCCTTCGTCAAGATGTCTGCATCCTGATCCTCCGTGGGAATATATGAAAGCATCATGATCCTCCGCTGAACACAGTCTCTGATATGATGGTACCTGATGTCTATGTGTTTGGATCTATCATGAAATACTAGCTGATCCACATCCGGAGACTCATCCTTGGGAGCTAACAGCTCCTCCTCTGCATGCAAGTGTGGCTCCCTCTCAAGCGAACACTACATGGCTTTCTGCTCCTGAAATTTAATATCCTGTCGCACAACAGTCTTGCGACTGTCTGACACATACACCTGATAGTTGTGTGGTGTATCAGTGTACCCCACAAATATTCCAACCTCGGCGGTTAGATCCAGCTTCTTCCTTGCATCCTTCGTCACATGCATGTAGACAGGAGAGCCAAAAATCTGCAAATGGGAAATGTCAGGGCTCTTGCCAGAATAAGCCTCCTCTGGTGTACTCATGCCAAGAATCTTGTGAGGACAACGGTTATGCACATATACTGCTGCGTTGCATGCCTCAGCCCAGAAGTGAAGGGGTAGGCCCTGATCATGCAACATCGCCCGTGCAGCACCCACAATAGTTCTGTTCTTCCGCTCAGCCACCCCGTTCTGCTGTGGGTTATGGGGTGCGATGAGCTCTCTCTGAATCCCTTCTGCGCTGCAGAAGTCCTTGAATTCAGCCGAGATGAATTCACCACCATTGTCGCTCCTGAGAGCCTTCACCTTCTTCCCCGATTCCTTCTCGACCAGTGCTTTAAACTCACAGAACTTAGCGAATGTATCACTCTTCTTCTGCATGTAGAAGATCTAGCACTTTCGAGATAAATCATCAACAAAGATCACGTAGTACTTGTGCTTTGTTGTCGAAGCTATTGAGAAAGGACCACACACGTCTGTGTGAACTCTCTCAAGGATCATCGTGGCGCGACTATCCTTCTCGTGAAAGGTGGCTTTCACAAACTTTCCTAAAGTACACCCCTTGCACTGATCTGACTGCGCAAGGGTGCCCTTAGGAAGCCCAGTAGAAATCTGTTGCAGGATCTTCAAAGCTCCATGGTGAAGGTGGCCCAATCTTCGGTGCCACAGTTCGCCCTCATCATCCCGGCTCACCACTTCTCCTACTTTGCATGCCATTGTTGCGCAGCCATCTACTTGCAACTGATAAAGGTTCTTGGTTCGAACCCCTATCTTCCGGGTCTCTCCAGTGGTCTTCCTGCACAGGAAAGCCTTTCCTTCGCTGAAGACCACATCATACCCCTTGACTGCATGGGCATTTACCAAACCTTTCACTTTCCAAAAATAGCTTGCGGGCCCACTTGGTGAAGGCGACTTCATTTCACCAAGCTCCATCATCTTGCTGCATTTTCAACAAGAGGAGGGTGAAAGACAAGAGGAGGAAATGGAGTTTCTGAGGGATCCACGTAATACTAGAAGTAGACTGTCATTATTTCAATAGTCTATCCATACTTATTGGACATTGAAATATAGACTGGCAAATGCCATAGTCAATGTTCAGGAAATTGGAGGGGACGCAAAATTTGCCTCTATTTTAGCTTAAATGAGAAGGGATATCCAAGAAATCCACCTTCTGCAACACCACCATAACTTCTTCCTAGGCTGTAGGAAGTGCCAATTGAAAAGTATGAATCAAGTGGATACGTCTAGCTCCAATTTTAAGGACTCGACACATATCGATCGATCTGATGATTGAGTTTTATGAAATCCTTTTCTTTTTTGTCATTTTGACATGCATATTATAGGTAGCATTTAATTTCTGAAGTTCTTGTATGTAATGGACAGTAAATTGGATATAGCAAATAGTATTAGGGTCAAACTTTATGAATTTTGGTTGGCCTATAACTCTTTAAGGTGGCCAACAGACCTGGTTTCCAACATTATTCATTATAACCTACTTTTCTCTTTTTTGATTAATGGAAAATAGAAAGGCTCTGCTAAACTTACAAAAAAAATCAAAGTAAAAATTTAATAATTAAAGATGAAATTATAACTTAATTATATAATTTTATAATTTTTTTAAATTTCAACAACTTTAAAAATAACATAATAAAAATTGTTTTGGTAAATTAATGTTATCTAATTTTATCAATAATTAAATTTATATAATTAAACTAATCAAAATTCAAACTAATATCCAACTAATTTATATTAGAGAACTGAAATGGATATAATGTGAAGTTATATAGATACATCACAAAATCATGTCAAAGGAGGAGTAGAGTTTTTTTTATGTCAACTCAAGAGGAGGGTTCAAGATTTTTTCATTGTATATTGTGTTGAATGCATAGAGCTAATAATATAGCTTTGAAATGATGCTATGAAGTATAAATACAAATTATTTAATATTAGATGGCTTGTAATGGATATTTTATAACCTATATAATGCAAAAAATAATTATGTGTGAAAACATCCATTAAATCTATTGCATATTGAATAAAATATTGAGGCCAAAACATTTAAAAATGTTTAACATTGGATTTTAATAAATTATAGCTTATTACTAATTCTATTAAGTATAAAATTACTGGTACAAAACTGCCACAGCGTCAGCTTGGTGAGCCTGAGCACTGGGCTTGATAATCAAGCAAGTCAAAGAGTGTCTGGACTGCCCAGGATGGGAAACCAGTCCTTTAAACCACAAAGTCTGAATCGCCCATGAAAGGGAAACCGGTTTTAAGTTTACACAAAACAAGCTAACATGAAAGTAAATACTAAAAATAGTACGGTGCTTATGCAGCAGAGCAGTAAAGCTTGGAAGCATATGATTCCGACATAAATAGAACAAAAAAACTTGAGTGACTTTGCAGCTGCTATCCATGATGCTTATGCAGCAGAGAAGTAAAGCTTGGAAGCATATGATTCCGATAGAAACAGAACAAAAAAACCTGAGTGACTTTGCAGCTGCTATCCATGAGTAGGAGAGGGAGGTTCCTCGATGACTCTGTAGGCATAAGCGTCGCTTCTGTCCTCTTGCCCTTCGATGAGAGCTCTCCCTCTACCGGTGCGCCCCATCGCCATGCTGTACTCATGCTGAGAAGGAGGAACAGAAGTGGCTGGAGCTGCGCATGGGGAGCTGGAGCTAGGATGGGAGAGAGGAGTAGCAGAACAGGGCAGAGCCAAATTGGGAACTTCTTCACGAAGTTTTACAGTGATAAAAGCAGTGAGGGTAGTGTTGCAGGAGGTGCAATCAAACCGGAGCTCAGCACACTTAGAGGTTTGTCTGATGGAGGGTCGAAGGGGCCGAGGAGCGACAGAAGGGACTGGAGGGAGAGAGACGCAGGGAGACTCACGAGCAGGGGGTGGAAGGGCGGGGGCGACGGGAGCAACGACGAAATCAACGCAAAACGCAGGTAAAGGGGCTCCATCTTCTTCTGGCAAGGTAGGGACAGAGCCATGGCTAGGAGGAGGGCGCCGCTGGTTGGATTGCCCACGACTGGGTCCACGTCTGCATCTCATTGGTTCGCGGAGACGAGGCATGGTGACAGACGCAGGACCAGGCTCAATGAAACAAACTGAATTGGCAGGGGAGAAATGAAAATCCGGGATGCCACTAGGCTGAGCTGAGGGAGCAGGAACCAGACCACTGAGACCACGAACAAAGGGAGGATTAACACTGCACCATGGACTGTGAGAAAAATGATAATCCGGAACCGGTTCAAAGCAAGCGGCTAATGAAAAATGCCTCCCAGTGTTCGTTTTAACACTTGCATCAGCACAGCCTAGAGAGAAAATCACGTGCAGGGGAGGAGGAGATCCATGAACATCCGCCACACCAGTCGAGCAATTTCAAATGTAATCCGTCTCACATAGAACCGCCATAACCAGGCGCTTGGCGAGCCAACCGAGATAATTAATGTTCGCGCAGGGTGGTGAGTTAAGAGCCAATTAAATGCGAGTACCGGGAGCCACATGGGCTGCCCAAGTAAACCCCATCGGGAAGTGCACAGGGTGCCACGTTCCCTGGTGTGCATTGATAAATTATAGCTTATTAATGTATATAATATTTTTTATTTATTTTAATTTCTAAAATTATTTTAAGTGGTTTCTTCAAATTGATCAGATTTTTATCTTTGTGATAAGAAGTTGATTTTGACCACTAGTGTTTGTCTTATTATTTGTCGATTACTACCATTACTACATAAATGAGTAAATTAGAATTTTAGCGATCAACTTTTAATAATGAGTGCTCTAACAATAGACTTTTACAAAAGGATTGGTTTTACCACATGGATTGTAAAATTACTTGAATTTAAAGAAGATAGACCACCTTAAACCATAAATTATTTTTTAACTTATTTTTTGAATGATGTCATATTAAAAGAAAAATGTCCTTTTTATATTATAAAATGAAAGAGAGGAATTGGAGGATAATAGCAACACTAAAATAGGACACATGGATGCCCTAAATTAACCTGGAAACCTTTATGGAAAAAACAATTCTTGATATTAGATTTATTAATCATTAGGCCAAATCCATCTTATAGGCCAAATGGTTGTGCTGGGAAGGGAAAATATTTGCCTTATGTGACATTAAATATAGAAAAATACTACCTCAACATTTACTTTGTGGTATAAGGGGCAGTAGAAACAATACCAAGTGGTAATAATGTTAAAGGATCTTCGTGAACATAAGAGAGGAAAGGATTTTCAGGACATTATGAAACTGGCTTCAAGAATGTCCCATCAAATGTGGTTCAAATGAGTCATGATGTTTGGTCTTTACTTTAGGTTTTTGGAGGCCTAATGTGGTTCAAATGATTCATGATGTTTGGTCTTTACTTCAGGTTTCTGGTACAGTTATTCATTGAATATATCTTCAGTGCTTTCTCTTTCTTCCTTTGAGATATAACTGAAGATTGCAACACAGGAAGTTATAAAAATGGGGATTTGTAAAAGTTAAGAATCTCAATTTCGGAAACTAGAGTTTGTAGTTTGGGATGTAAAGGTGAAGGGACGTAAAGCCAGGCTTGTAGTGCATTTTGCAAAAGAGCATCATTGTGTTCTTTCCCTTTTCTTTCATACAGAGATTACTTGCAGAAATAGGATGGAAAAGAGTTTTGAACCAGTCCACCCAACATTGGATCATTGATGACACCAAATTAACTGAGCTTACAGGTATTATCATCAAATTCTTCATGCCCGAATATTTTGCATGTGTAACAGGGTGATTTGTGTGGAATTTTCTTCCATAAGACATACAAGAAAGTGTCGATGACACCAAAAGTGATATTCCATAGTTTTGAGATTGTGTTACTTCTATAGCTTTCTCATATTCCATATCCAATCAGTACAGTAATCAAAGAAAAGGGATACTTCAAACAATCACTAAAATACCAATGAAATGTAGATTTACAAGCCTCCAGTAAGTACTTATAATTTGCTTCGAATTATTATCTAAAGACAGTGGAGTACAATAATCAGAGAGAATGGATACATGAAACAATTATAATAATTTCCCTTCACAATGGCTTCCTACTTGTGAGTAAGTTGACAAAATTTTCACTTATAATTTGCTTCGAATTATTATCTAAAGACAATGGAGTACAGTAATCAGAGAGAATGGATACATGAAACAATTATAATAATTTCCCTTCACAATGGCTTCCTACTTGTGAGAAAGGTCTTGGTTAAAATATAAAGGACCAATAAGTTTAGAAACAAGGTTTTTGGAAGTGAGCAAGATTCAATAATAAGAAAACTGAATAATTACAGAAATTTAAATTTTTAGCTTGTCATCAAGGCCGGTGATTCACAATTAATTTAAATAAACTCAGCACCTATCATAACTAGCAAGAACACAGCAGCAAGAAATTGGAAAGAAACGAATCTAATAGTTGGTTTGAGGGTTAATCACTATTTACCCAAGTGGTCTTATAAAGCATATGCTAGAAATTCTCTTCTTTAACATCTGATCAACAGTGATAACCATCACACAATTTATCAAGTTATTCTACTTCATTTGAAGAAATTTCAATCCTTCCATAATGTTTGTATCTTGTTTAGCATGGAATGAAAATTCTTTTATTTAACAGTGCATTTAACAAAACATTACATTCCCATCATGTGGTGATAAGAAAACCGGATCCGAAACAGTTTCCAAAGTGACAACTTCTAAGAAAGGAGGAGTCTTGAAGTGAGAACAGTATGTGGGGATCATACAAATATGGGTGCATAACATCCCAAACAGATTGCGAGTCCAGATAAAGAAAAATCAACAGATCAGCCCTTAATAAGGGGAAATGTTTCCATCTGTTTCTGAACTCATAAGGATTGAAGAAAAAACATAATAATCATAGACAAAAACAGGCTCGCTTGATGTGTCTAATGTTGGCCCTGTAGAAAGCTATAAGCCATTGCATCTTATGAGAATAAAAACTATGATGTTATGAAGGAAACAGCTAGAATAAACCGGCTCTCCTGATGCACAATTATCACATTCATATGTCAGTCTTCAGATCAGGCTCGCTTGTGAAAACCAAGTGTGAACCCATGACTGCTCCAAAAGGTGCACAGTATTGATAATGACTGTGGATCCAACCAAAATGAAAGCCAACTCGTGTACAAAAACCAACATAAGAAAAATAAATTGTGCCAAATTCAAACAAGATTATCTAAATCGCTATTGTCAGGAAACATCCATCGTCCAATTACAGCACGTTTCTGCAAGCTTGCCACCCTCCTATGCAAGTCTTCATAGTCTAAATAAATTTCATTTATCTCCATCCTATGTTTGTAATAGTTCTTCTTGTTCTTGCGTCGTCTTCTTCTTCGTAGCTCGTGGTTTCCGGCTTCTTGTTACCAAAATCACTTTGGATGATTAAATCATCAATCTCATGTTCAATTGACTGCTCCTCCTGAGTCGGTGTTGATTTTAATACATCCATAACTTCACTGCCAAGTGAAGGCTTCCAAGCCTGTTAATAACCTTGCCTGATGTTCTAATCCATCAGAAGTACAGTGATATATCAGTGTCGTCACTGTAAAAAAATATTACATTGATTCTGTAAGCCAGCTACATCAGGGAACACTCCTCAGGAGTTCGGCCAAAAATATGGAGAAATAGCCAAAACAAATGGTATTTTTACGCGACTTAGGAAGGATAAGGCAAAGATTAATATGGGCGAAGAAAACATGCTCTCATCCAAGATAGGCAAAGTACATCTAAAAGGAAAAGAGGAATAAAGAAGGTAGCGACACAGACCGAAATAACCCCACAATCAGGTGTCAGATATCAGGTGCCACCACACCTCATGCCGTGGGTGATTACTTAAAAGAGGAATAAATGAAGAGGATAGGAAGAATCCGAAAGAGGAAAGTCTAATCCCAAGGGGACCCTCCCCCTAATCTTCTGAGTAGACAAAATTCCAATGACCACCTAGAGACAGATTTGTCAGTCACTTAAAAAAAAATTGTCAGTGACTTAATAGACTGATGAAATCAAAAAGCCACCACTACAATAAAATATTCAGGAAAAAACCGTTCACATAATGAGGCATGACAGTCCCATAGGGGAAATATTCCAACGGATCATCTGAGTACTCAATCTAATATAGTCTAGCAGCCCATATTTAGTAACTGTCAGTGTACATAAAAGAGGTAGTCTTCATACAACCTCGAGAGAAAGAAAAGCTATGTGATTACGAAAAACTCAAAGATGCCAAGTACAGAGCCTAATCCCTTCCATGTTCAAATGGAAATAAGTTATTAATATTTGACACCTCCTTACCAACCAATCAGGCTGCATTCAATTATCAACATCCGAATTGCATCCCCTAGAAGTATAACTCCAGACTGTCATCTCGAAAAAAATTTGAAATTAACCTGAAATGTATCACCGTAAATACAAAGATGGAAAGGAGCAATGGGAAAAACCAGGCAGAAATAGTATGCCATTAAAAATGACAACAACAGCAACAATAACACCCAGGAACAGCCCACCACCTTTCACATAATCGGAAACCAATTTTTTTACAGGGCCTAGATATGATTAGAGTATCTACCCACTTTCTCCATAGAGTACTCCATCTTGCAAAACACCACGTAGATTCCAGATTGTTTGAATCCTCTGATGACTCCTGTAATGAAGAGGGTTGGTGTAACATATACACCTCCTGGCTAATAATTCGACTTGTGTTGGTTATATATGGCAATAAGAATATAGATGGAAATTAATAAGAGAAAAACTATCATAACAATCCCAAAACCATCCATATAATTCATTCCTAACCATCTAAATCTATTACATCCACATAATCAAACAATAGCCAGATTCCAACCAATAGCACGACCACTCCCACAAGTCTTGCCTCTCCTCAACAAAGACGACGTCCGCGACTCCCCTCTCCAAATTCAAAATCTCCTTCCTTCAGGGAGCCTCCTCATTCCTTGAGAACTCCTTCAAATGCCCAGAATCTGAGGGAAGCAGAGATGGGAAATGGGATTCGCGAAAACAACCAGTGCAGAATACCACGCGAATGAAGAATTTTGGTTATATTATTAAAATAAAACTCTCGGACAAGAGTTATAAAAACTCTCGGCCGAGAGTTTTATTGAATGTTATATATATATATAAGAGCTTTATGAAATGTTTCAATAAAAAATCGACGCAATTTTTCGGTCAACAGTTTTCTCGTGCGAAAGTTTGCACGCAACTGCGACGAAAACTGCGGAGGTCTGAATTCTTTCCCTGTAGTTTGGAAATTTGCACATATGTAGCTTGTAAATTTTCCACATATAAAATTTTGGCTATGTTACTTATATTTTTCATTGAATTTTCCACATATAAAATTTTGGCTGTGTTACTTCTAGGCTATAGGTGCTAGCCGATGGGGTTTTTTGGCCAGGGGAAATGACCAAAGGTTGATCTATCTTACCAACCTTCTTCTAATTAGCTCTCCCTCTTGAGCCTGGATTTTAGGGGTGACTGCCAATCTAGTGAGGGTGCTCCAATCTATTTTCTGTGCATAAAATTTTTTTTGGCAAAAAAAAAAAAATTTCAAGTTTTTTGGGTGGGAAATATTTTTTGAAAGTTTTTGTGGGTGCAAATTTTTTTTTTGAAATGTTTTTGGGTGCATGCATGAAATATTTTTTCATAATGTATCTATGAAGACATGGATTATTTTTGCAATCTTGAAATCTATGAAAGCATGAAGTACTTAGTTTGAACTCTTTATGTTTTGTTAAGTATTTGGTCCAAATAGAATTAGATTTTAGGTTTCCAATTGTGTGAACATGGGAAACCAAAGGAATTGCATATCAAAGTATGATCGAAAAAGAAAAAATTTAAAGGAGAAAAATGAGAAATCACAAAAAAATGGCGAGAGGAAAGGGAAAGATTAAGGCATGAAAGAAATGTGGAGGTAGAGCATCGTGAAATAGATGTAGAGGTACATGACAATGATGAGGAAATGAGAAATGTTGAGGAACTTGTCAACGAGAATATAATTGATATCAATGTCACTGGTGAGTCAATTTAGTTTCTTCAATTTGAATTTTGTATTTTGTATACATGTCAATTTCAAATTAGAAGTTTTAATATTGTTTTTTTATGCAGGGACAACATCAGATCCACAAGAAGAAGCAACCACACATCCAATAATGTTCTATACAACTACAAGTTTCTAGAAAATATGGATGCAACTAAAATTGAAGAATTGAGACCACCATTGGCTAAAAGGACAGTTCGAGATAAAGTAAAATCTATATTGAAACATACTTTTGAAGGTTTATCTATCATAGCACAAGCTCAACTATTACGTGGACTTATAAAGCACAAATCTCTCACAAATTTTGTGGAATTATTGGGCATTAAAAGTGAAAAAAAGGTTTTAGCAAATGAAATGGTAACAAATAATGTGACATCGGCGCTTGGCATACTAGCCAAAGGGTGATCTAATGTTGCAAAGAATGCTCGTAGAGCACTTTTAACAGGTGCAGTTGCGAAAGGAACTTCATCAAGTCGGTTTATGTCCACAACTTCAAAATTGATTAAAACATCAAGAAAAAGTTTATGGAGGCATTCAAAATTTAGAACTCAAATAGATGAGAATGATGAAGGAGCATGTTGGGCTAATATCTGCAGGCGTCCATATCATGATAGACTTCTTGATGGTGTGAGGGATAGGGTAAAAGAGTTTTGGGATTCGAACTCTCGTGTGTCGCCAAATGAAAAGGATCAATTGCGATGCCGTATATCTAAGGGAGATTATGAATCTCATTCCAAACATATAACACAGGTCAGTCAAGTAGAATTATTTGAGAGCTTTATGGAGAGTAATATTGATGTGAAGATTTCCCTTAGCACATTTTTGAAGCTTAAACCATCGTATGTCAGGCCTATCACTGTTCGAGACACATGTTTTTGTCGATACCATGTAGAATTCGAATTATTGTATGAGACATTTGTAAATTTTGGCATAAAATATTGGTCAAATGACCCTCCTCCTTCAAGTGTTCGTGAATTTTTATCAAAGATATTATGTCCACGAGAGAATAATGAATTATTTTATAAAAAGGAATGTGTTGGTGGAAGAAAATGTGACAAATGTTCTCATTTGGCACTCTATGATGAAAAGTATCCCATTGATCCTAATGATCCTAGACTGTCAAATCTCAGTCTGAATTGGAAGAGATATGAATATGTTACTTACACTCCTGTTGCAGATTCAAGCACAACATCAAAAAAGATCACTTTACTTGATGACGAGATTCCAGTGACATCTTTTATGGAGAAGTTCAGGGTGCAAATATACAAATATATTAAGCATTGTCATATAGCACGATGGTAGGATTTACAGTTCAAGCAATCACGTGAGGTGTTCCCAAAAGGAAAAATATTATCAGTGGTTGATTTCGCTGAGAATTACACGTTTAGTCCACAAAAGGAGATACAAAGTGAGTATTATCATTCAGACCAAGTATCGATATTTGTGCATATTTTGTATAGACACACAGAGCTTGCTATCGATGGTTTTGATAGGGATGAAAATAATTGTGAGGTGATTAAGGAGTACCATTTCTACATCAGTGATGATCAAACACATGACACGTGTTTTGTTCAACATTGTTTTAATGTTATTTATAATGATTTGCTGAAACGAAGAGTCACTTTTAAAGAAAATTGGGTATGGTCAGATGGTTGTGCTGGTCAATTTAAATCAGCAATATCGTTCTATTGGTTGTCTCGTCTTCATAGGAAAATCAACATTTGACATACATGGAATTTCTTTGAGACAGGGCATGGAAAAGGAGAGCATGATGGTGCTAGGGCATGCATAAAACGTGCACTTAGGAGGTATCAATTGAATCACTCTGCTTGCCGACTTGCAAATTCTTTAGATGTTGTTAATTGGTGCAAGGGCAATTTAAGTCATGTATCAAACCCAAGGATGGCTCATGTGCACAGGTAAGCATACACATTTAACTAAGAATATATTATACATGTGTAGATATATATATATGTGTATACATATATGTGCACGTATTTTGTTATCAAAAAAATATATAATATTTTTCAAAATTTGACTCATACATATGTGTGTGTTTTTCTCAAGCAGGTACTTTTGGAATATTGCAATGGGTGATGTTGATAGATCATTGCCATATAATGCTAGTGTAATCCCTAAAACAAGAAGTTTACACTCAATTAGGAGTAAGGACATGACAAATATACATTGCATTGAGAAACGAAAGTGCTCTTGCTTTTGTTATGCATGTATTGATCAGACAGAGTCCATCGATGAATGTGAAAACCAAATTAAGAAATTTGTTCAACCATGGAAACTTGAACAATTGACACCATTGCCCCCATTTGGAAACGTGAGTGACAAGGAAATGGACAATGAAGTGGCTATGATTGACAATGATAATGATCGTGTCTCGATATGGTTAGAGAAGGTGATGTATTTGTTGTCATTGCACCAGAAAATAATCAAGAAAAAGTGCATTATTATTTATTACGATGCACTATGTCTAAATCCACGCTATTGCAAGAGTATAATGATCCATCAAATTATACATACCCAATCGGTTCAATGGTGTTAATGGGACATTTCTTTGAAGAAGTAAAGAAATGTAAAGATCATATTATTTTTCAAGATTACCAGCCAGAGGTTATTTATGCCCAATATAGTCACTTGGTCATAGCAACTCGACTGCAGTTGTAGCAAGTGAAGAGTAGAAAAAAACAGCGACAATGGAGGTTATCGATAGATGATCATGATGCCATTTTGGAAAATTTGCCACTAGTACATTTCATATGAGTGGAACACATTGTTCAAGATGAACAATGAACTTTGATTCTAAGGTTAGAACATATAATTGCTACAATGCATTGGACTTTATATAGTTTAAGACTATATTGTGGATTGCTTGAACAAATAAATTGACATGTGGATGCTTAGATGTGTGTTGGTACATAATTTATGATGCAGATTCATCAAGGTTTTGATTCAATATCAGGAAGCCTTTAACAAAATCCATCCGGGAATGTTGCTGTGCATGCCATTCATGTGAAGACACCTTAGTAGATTGCAATCTATTTGAATGAATACATGTTGTAACAGAGCAAGAGGTCAGCACAGACATCGGTTATTTGTTTCTTCAATCTTGTTTTGTTCATTTGTGTTATGTGCTTCAATCTGTCATTATTTGTTCGAGTCTATTCCAAGTATCAAAAAAGTTTCTTTCCCCACAAACATATACGTATGCTGCTTGTTATATATTTCACATGCTTCAATGGACATTCAATTTTTGTTGTTTTCATTGGGAAGCTCACAGCATACAGATCAGGAAGCCTTTAACAAAATCCATCCAGAAATGTTGTTGTGCATGCCATTCATGTGAAGACACCTTAGTAGATTGCAATCTATTTGAATGAATACATGTTGTTTTACCTTGCTTTCTTCTAGAGATAATTAATAGCCATGGTGGGATTTCAACCATCACAACATACAGCCTCTCTCAGCATACAGATCAGGAAGCCTTTAACAAAATCCATCCGGAAATGTTGTTGTGCATGCCATTCATGTGAAGACACCTTAGTGCTGCTTGTTATATATTTCACATGCTTCAAAAGACATTCAATTTGTGTTGTTTGCATTGGGAAACTCACAACATACAACCTCTCTCAGCATACAGATCAGGAAGCCTTTAACAAAATCCATCCGGAAATGTTGTTGTGCATGCCATTCATGTGAAGACACCTTAGTAGATTGCAATCTATTTGAATGAATACATGTTGTTTTACCTTGCTTTCTTCTAGAAATAATTAATAGCCATGGTGGGATTTCAACCATCACAGCATACAGCCTCTCTCAGCATACAGATCAGGAAGCCTTTAAAAAAATCCATCCGGAAATGTTGCTGTGCATGCCATTCATGTGAAGACACCTTAGTATATTGCAATCTATTTGAATGAATACATGCTATTTTACCTTGCTTTCTTCTAGATATAATTAATAGCCATGGTGGGATTTCAACCATCACAGCATACAGCCTCTCTCAGCATACAGATCAGGAAGCCTTTAACAAAATCCATCCGGAAATGTTGCTGTGCATGCCATTCATGTGAAGACACCTTAGTAGATTGCAATCTATTTGAATGAATACATGTTTTTTTACCTTGCTTTCTTCTAGAGATAATTAATAGCCATGGTGGGATTTCAACCATCACAGCATACAGCCTCTCTCAGCATACAGATCAGGAAGCCTTTAACAAAATCCATCCGGAAATGTTTCTTTGCATGCCATTCATGTGAAGACACCTTAGTAGATTGCAATATATTTGAATGAATACATGTTGTTTTACCTTTCTTTCTTCTAGAGATAATTAATAGCCATGGTGGGATTTCAACCATCACAGCATACAACCTCTCTCAGCATACAGATCAGGAAGCCTTTAACAAAATCCATCCGGAAATGTTGTTGTGCATGCCATTCATGTGAAGACACCTTAGTAGATTGCAATCTATTTGAATGAATACATGCTGTTTTACCTTGCTTTCTTCTAGAAATAATTAATAGCCATGGTGGGATTTCAACCATCACAGCATACAGCCTCTCTCATCATACAGATCAGGAAGCCTTTAACAAAATCCATCCAGAAATGTTGTTGTGCATGCCATTCATGTGAAGACACCTTAGTATATTGCAATCTATTTGAATGAATACATGTTGTTTTACCTTGCTTTATTCTAGAGATAATTAATAGCCATGGTGGGATTTCAACCATCACAGCATACAGCTTCTCTCAGCATACAGATCAGGAAGCCTTTAACAAAATCCATACGGAAATGTTGATGTGCATGCCATTCATGTGAAGACACCTTAGTGCTGCTTGTTATATATTTCACATGCTTCAAAAGACATTCAATTTGTGTTGTTTGCATTGGGAAACTCACAGCATGCAGCCTCTCTCAGCATACAGATCAGGAAGCCTTTAACAAAATCCATCCGGAAATGTTGCTGTGCATGCCATTCACGTGAAGACACCTTAGTAGATTGCAATCTATTTGAATGAATACATGCTGTTTTACCTTGATTTATTCTAGAGATAATTAATAGCCATGGTGGGATTTCAACCATCACAGCATACAGCCTCTCTCAGCATACAGATCAGGAAGCCTTTAACAAAATCCATCCAGAAATTTTGTTGTGCGTGCCATTCATGTGAAGACACCTTATTAGATTGCATTCTATTTGAATGAATACATTCTATTTTACCTTGCTTTCTTCTAGAGATAATTAATAGCCATGGTGGGATTTCAACCATCTTATACAGAATAAATTAAGCATCTCACATGTTTACAAGATTGTGTAACAGAACAAGAGGTCAGCACAGACATGGAATTTCAACCATCTTATACCTCGTTCGACTATTTTTTTGATTCTTGAGTAATTTATTATCATATTTTGACTCTAATTATTATTTTAAAGTCCATAATGATGTAAGTTGAAAGGTGGTGCTCTCATTTAGGTTCATTTGATGAAATAATTCCTTCCATTTGTCTGTTGCAATCAGAATGTCTATTGGTGCTGCATTGACATCCCTCTTAGTCTGGCTTATTGATATACAAAGATTGGTTCTTGATGAAGAAGATATTCCCCAGCTTGCCAGCATATTCATTGTGTATGGTTTGCTTAGCTAATTTATTTAATTAAGCTATGGTTTGGAGCTCACTTTCTTTCTTTCTAGTAAAATTCTGTCTTTTCTTTTTATTTTTGTTAGGATGCCTGCCATCTTTTAACTAAAGTAGATTTTCCTACATCCTATGTATATTCATTTCAGAAAAGGTGAATCTGCACAGAAAAAAAGATGCAAGAGGGTTTCCCATTTCAAAGGCAGTGTATTCATTTCTCAAGGACCTAGAAGCACCCGTTAGCTATGCTGCATGGAAAAAGGGCCACATTATATGTCATCAGATTCAGTTAAAGCGATGGCTTTCAAAGTCCTTTTTGGATGAAGCTATTACACTTGTAAATTCCTTGCTTCCAATTCCCAGTGCAATGATAGGGAGCAATTCCCAGTGAAATGTTAGTAGTTAAGAATGTGCCATCATGTTGGAGAAGCAGGTTTGTCTCTTTGGAAGCTGGAAAGTTTATCTACATATCTGCTACTATATAAAAGTTAATGTTGGTAATAATAAAGGTTGGTTGTGTTTCCAGAGCATGAATTCCACAATTTTTCATGTTTGTGATTAATAGGTATCTGATATACATGGTAAAGCAAGTATAAATAAAATTTATAAATATTTGAGGAGGCAATGGTTATTTTGACTAACAATACTGCTCCAACACCACAATGCGGGGGATCTCATTGTTTGGTGCTATCAAAGAAACCCTTGGAATGTCTTTGTTCAGATCTGGCATTATTCGAACCCGATTTTTTCATAGTCTATGTTTCAACGTCCTTGACTTACTTTTCAATGAGGCCACTTGTATCTTCAAGCGTAATAAACTTGTGAAGAATGGCTTGGTTCTGGACCCACCATATATATTGACAAATATGGCTGGACCCTTTTCTGTGAAGGATTTCAAGTATGGAGAACTCTAGCACGAAACTGTTTCTTCTCCAGTATTAACTTCTTCAGAGGAGTTTTGTTTTGCTTTGTAATACTAAAATGGCAAGTTATGAGTATGGAAAGGCAGAAAATCCTCACGTATGTACCCTTTTTGGTGTTTTAATGCATATTCTGGGGTCTTAATTGATACAGGAAGAGTGTAACTAATGGGAATAGATGACAAACTGGAATTTGTGATATTGTATCTAGTCCTTAAGGCTCAACAAGATCTGAAAAGATAGTACTATGTATATTTTGATTTCAACCTTTGAAATATCAAATTAAAGTATTTTGATGGAGAAAAAAATGTCTCATTATTTTCCATATCATAACACATGTACCCAAAATAAATTTAACTGGGAATTACTATTTGGAAAATACAAAAGGACTCATGTTGGAATTCCTTGCCCTTCAGCAGAAGCTAAGGTAAGGGGACAAAATTGATTGAAGGCAGTTTCTAGACATAGATAACCGTAAAGCTTGGAATCGCACCATTTTAATTTTTGTACGAGCAAGAAAATGGGGACTTCTCACATGAATATCATCTAGTCTGTCCTTGAAAATTATAATGAGGCCGATCAAATGATAAATGAAGTTCACCATAGCTGAAGGAATGTTGAGGATCTGCCAAAACAACTTCATCAATGTCACAATCTAAAACATTCCTTAACCATGCGAAAATAAGAACTCTACATCATTGGTTGAATAATTTCTTATCCCTGCATAAATATTCCTCAGAAAAGCATAAACAGAGGCTACTCCAGGAAGAAGTCTCTGGATTCTAGAACATGACAATGACATGGAACAGAACTATAACACCCTGGGCTCCACTGTTCTCTTAGCCTTTCAAAGCCATTGACAAAGAGATGAGGGATTCGAAGGCCACCTTGCAAACCTAGCCCTGAAACTGCAACCCTATAAACAACACCCATTTGTTAGTGACAAGGTGACAGTCGCTGCCAATGACAACACCCAGTGTGTAACTTTTGGAGATTATATATCCCAAAGCATTAAGAGTGCAATTATATCATGTAAATAATATATTAAAAAGTTTGATAATATTTGGAGGTTGATTGCCAAAGAATAATCTATGGATCCATAACTATAATCCTTCTACTCTATCTAGTCAATATAATGTTGCTTGAAGTGTCAATGTCATGATGGTGACCAAAAAACTGTCAATTCTTAGCTTCTTTACTGGTTCAGATTTGAATTTAAAATAAATGTGAAACTAGATCTAAAAGAGTCCTCTCTTTAGCCAAATCGATTTCAATATCTTGAAAGTTTTGCTAGAATAGAACACTACAGTTATGTATCACTGAATTTATTCCCCAATAAGTTTGCAAGTGCAACAATACCAAAGAAAAAATACAAGATGAGACTAGACAGTTGTTTTGGAAAGGATAACAGTGTAATAGTCGTGGAAAAAATCATTTACATCTTCATCATGCTAGTACTACTATGGAAATGTAGAGTGTGGGAGTTTAGTCTCTCACAAGAAAATTAGAAGCAAGAAATACATACAAGATAAGACCATAGATGCTTAGGGAATTTAAAGCAATCAGAGATGAAAGTTTGCTTTTGCAAGAATATCTCTCAACCAAGACTAGAACAATAAAATTCCTTCGGACTTTGTCAACAGCCAGAAAACAAAGATATTATTAATATAAAATCTATCTCAATTAATCTTTGATTCTTTACACTAAAAAAAATTGATGGGGATATTTAAGAAAGCTTTTGAAACAATGGCCATGTAAAATTTTACAACTAAAATGTTACATCAGATGGGAAACACCCACTTTTAAAATGTTCTACTTAGGAGAACGTTTCATTCAATCTTGTGTGCTAGATGTCAATTGAATTAACATTTTTCAACTGCTTGAACTATGCCAATCAACCCCGTTTTATTGCCTTCTTCTAGCCGACTTAGGACATGTGTTAACAGTCTCTTTCATCCACATATCAACTCCTGCTTTAGATTTTCGGTGAACATCCATGCATTAGCACCACTACAAGAAAGCACATTGCCTTCAAATATTGGCACAAATTTGTAAAATAATTATACTCGATTTCAACACAGTAGAAAATGTATAATAAACAAGAAATTTTTTTTTATTTTAGTCACCTTATTTGTGATACTCAACAGTTGTCATAAATTAAAATGGATAATAATAAATATTAATATGAGGTTCATCACTACACATATTTTTCAATCTGAATAAAAGAAATCCATATTGTACTACCGAAACTCGATTTCCAAAATATATCAAATATTTTCAGTCTTGGTTTCTGCCAATTTTCTAGCAGTACAGATTACAGAGATAGCAAGGCTACGAACTATTTATTAGGCTTATAGCCAATTTTAAATCTCACTAATTACAGAAATAGCAAGGCTACGAACAAATTCCTCTTATTTGATCTCATTAGGCTTATAGCCAATTTTAAATGTCACTAATCTGTTCACTAAACCTTCATTTGTAGAAATTTGGGAACCTTCAATAAATCTTTCTAGCTGTATCATATTGTTAGCTTCCAAGCCTGATCACATTTAACTCTGTTTTCAATTTCTTAAGCTACTCAAAAAATCTTAAAGCTTCCTCTCTTTCTTTGCATAAGGATTGTCGTTGTTCAATCTCAGCTTCAAACTCATTTTTCCTTGCTTCTAGTGTGGCCTTGTGATCATCAATGAGCTTTTGGATCTCCTCCTGCAATAACAACAAGATTATTATGGAATCCCATAAAAAATTAAAAAAAATAAAACAGTATCTGAAATCAGGAGATAATTACAATAAAGAGCATGATACTAAAGTAAGAATAAGGAACTAGAGCCGCTGGATCCTGGACAAAGTGCTTGCGTTGATTAACAGTAAGCAAGGTAAAGTATTCTCCTATTAATCTTATTTCACATCAGAATACAATAAATTCATGATGCTACAATGCTTAAAATAAATGTTCCAATTTAATAAATCATCCGCAGATCATTTTTACAAGAAACTCACATTCTCCATACTGACAAGTTTTTCTTGTAAGGCATACAACTCTTCTTCTTTCTCCTTAATTACATTTTCTCCTTTAGCAACATCCTGCACAGGGGAGGAACAAGTCACCATTGACAAAGTGAGTTGTGTCAAATTCAGCATGCAAATTTAAATAAGAGTTGTGTCAAATTCAGCATGCATCGGTCAAGTTAATGTTGAATAGTCATGTACCTCACGTTTAAACCATTTTCTTTGTTGCATCCTTGAGTTATGCTAATGAAAGGTCCAATGGTCAACCTGAATTCTTGTAGTGATTCTTGTCACAAGGGAGGTCTGGTCTTCAGATACCTACAAAATTTCTTCCTTTAATGATGCTCACCACTTGCTATTCAAAGTAAAAAATTGATTCTTCTAGAAACTAAACAAGGATCGATAAGCACGATGCTAAGAAGATCAAATTGTGACTGTATATATGAATGCTGACACTATTGAAGGAATGTGATTGTGAAGAAAATCAATACGACCCAAAATGATCAAGATCATTGATATTTTAGATGGAGGATATTGCAGCTACCCCACTGCAACACCATTCTCGAATAGGATTCCTGACACCATATATAGGGGAATATTATTGTTTTGTATACAATGCAAAATTGAATGAATATAGAAAATATGAATAGAGCAGAGAAGCCATATCTGAACTGATGGATGCACTTCCATATATTCATGTACTGTACCATAATTCATATACAAATGATGAAATTGAGGTCAAGCTTATACTATTGTAATAGAAATACCATATTGCAGCTGTTGCACAGTGAAATCCATACACAAATTTGAGAGTATATAGGAATGGGTTATACCCATTATTGCTAATATGGGAAACTCTACCAATGTAGAGTAATATGAGAAACACATATATGACTGAAGCAAGACAAAATGTCATAATGCAAAAAATCATACTAAAGCATATGTCATATGACATTATAGGCAACTGAATAAAGTTATCCATAACTTCATAGACAATTGGGAAAAAGTTCTTGATTGAATAAGAAAAGATACAAAAACTAGGATACAAATTCTACAAAAAAGGCAGGTGAATCTCCTCGTACACTCTCAGATATTTTTTGAATACCATAGAAACGAAGAAAGGGTAAGAGTTTACCATGGTTTAATGTAGAGTCTCGGACCCAGAGACTACAGGATCTCCTTGAGGCTCAGTCTGCATCATGTCAATATCCTCTGTACCCTGAAAAGTAGAAACCAAAGTTAACAGTCAAGTTTACGAAAAGAAATATAATAAACACTATAAATATGCTTAACGAAAAGTATCAATACCTATGTCACGACTGGAACCTCAGAAGGAATAATCTCTTCAAGCAGCCCTTCATGTGTAGCACTAACCTGAAAATTCCATAATGTTAAGACTCGTACTAATAAATTTGTGACATAAATTCAATTTCAATTTGACATACAAAAATATAGATAGATAGTAATGAGTAATGGCTGTGGCACCTGTACATGATCGTGTCCACGATCTACAGAATAAGCACGAGGGGAAAGGAAATGTTGTTCTAGGAATTTTGTAAACTGCATAAGTTAAATAAATATATTGGTGTCAGTTTTTTGAGACTAAATGTATATATACACCAAAAAAACATGTTAGATCAAAACTTGTATGTACACACCTCGCCCATGGTGTGCATTTGTATTGTCCTGGATTGCTCATAGTGGTCTCTACATGAGGCTGCATACTTAATAAGCTCATCTCGCTCCATCTCCCTCAACACATCATCTGGGACACTCACAAATGAATGCTCTCCTGCACTAGATGAAGGTTGGCTTGTCCCTAAGCCGACTTCCACCCCTCCTAAAGAAACTGCAATATGTTCTTGTATCTTATCCTTCATTTTTGATGCAGCAATGGAGATAAGGGCTAACTCCTCTGGAAGTGTAACTACCCTAGGTGGTCGAGCTACTAAACGAGGTGTTGGAGGCCTAAACCCAACATCTCGCATAGCATCAGGTTGTTCATATGTATGACCTTTTCCAGCTCCATAGAATTTGGACCCAGTATCTGTATAGTTAGGGTCCATGTGGTCTCGAAACTGAGCAACCAACATTCTAACAAAATATTACGGCACCTCATCATTATTTGGGAACTTCCCGTATGCATACAGGAACTGCTCATAAATATGGGGTGCAATATTAGGATCATTGAATCTTGCAATCTTCAGACGTTTTTTGTCTTCAGGTCGCAATTCAAATAGTGACAAGGTTGCTTCTTTAGTGACCTTCCTTTTGAATTCATTGTAGGAGTGGGTACCAATCACTGATGCTCTCCTCCTACGCATCATGTCAAAAAAAACCTGGGTTGATGGTCCAACCCCATGATAAGTCTCTATCAAACTCTCCAAATTGTGCAAAAAAATTTGGAGACAATTTCGACTAGGGGCAGAGAGTTTGCAACTTTGCAATTCATTGCGCAATCTCGTGGAATGCTCCCTCATCCCATCAACAGTAAGTAAGGAGATTGTATCTTCCTAAGGCATTTGCTTAGGAATATCACCGGGATGGGTGTAAAGGGGATCATAGCTCGGATTTCGAGCAAACTCATGAACCCTACGACCTGTACCCCTAGGAGGGCGACCACCACCACCTGTAACATGTTAAATTATTGCACGTATTAAAAATTAAATAATTTATAAGAAAAAATTGTATTTAAAAAACTTGTTTGGTAATTTGAAAATACCCGTTGGAAAAACTATCTCTTCCTCTTCATTCATACTATGCTCCCCTGACGAGGAACGAACGTGTCTTTGACCCACTGTACAAAACATTAAATTGTTAGAATTTTGGCACATGAGTACCACAATAAATTTGAAATTAAACATACATCAAACAATAAATTTTCATTTATATTTTACCTGGAGAAGTATCCAATTGTGGGGTGAATCCCACAGGCTGAGACATTGTTCTCCTTTGCCCCTTACCAGTAATAAAGCCAAGCCCAGCTCCAACATTTGCACCTATGGAGCATAATGTTTTCACATTAAACAAGTCATTTGGAAAAAAAATTCACTTGTTCAACATTGAATATAACGTAAAATTGAACATTTTAACTAGGAATTGATCTAATGTGTACCTATGCCGTGTATAAGACCCTCGTTCATACCATGGTCCCCTGGCGAGTAATGAATGTGTCTATGAGCCACTATACAAAACATTAAATTGTTAGGAATTTGGGTACATGAGTACCACAATAAGTTTGAAATTAAACATACATCAAACAATAAATTTGTATTTAGATTTTACCTAGAGAAGTATCCAATTGTGGGATGAATACCACAGGCTCAGACATTGTTCTCCTTTGCCCCTCACCAGCAACAGGGCGAATGGGAACATGTCCTTGGGGCACCTCTTGTTCGATTCCCTGACTGGGTGAACGAGTCAGACGAGTGCGTCCACCTGTGCAAGACAAAAAAAATTCACATTAATCAATTTTTTACAACGAACAATAAATATAACCTAATTGAAAACATGACATAACTAAACAACCAATGTACCTAAAAATCCTCCTCTCATGGAGACGTCTCTGTAGGGCTCCCCTGATGCCATGGATGGGTCTCTATAGGGTTCACCTGCCCCTCATAAACAAATTAAAAAACAAATTATCAATCGACAGTTGAATGTCATCAACCAATGGATAACAAGTACTATATAGGTACTATGTGTGAACGCATAAGCATGTTGAAAAGTATAGCTAGATCGGTCTTCATGTTGACTATGTAATTATATTCTTATGTAAAGAAGAAGTCAAAGTAATATTATCTAAAGACTAGGAACCAAGGTTTCCTAGGACTGGTATAGAAGAGTGCAAAAAAGAAGGCTTTATCATCATTACAACCAAGATCTAATCCTTACCCTCGAAGAAGATCATTCAAAGAGAAATCACCAACACATCTTTTCTCCACCATCGAAGAAATCAAGATGAAGACTTTATCCTCACTTATCAATTAAATATTTTCATTCTATAATCAATTTTTTTTTAAATGACTTTGTTTTGGCAGGGAGATCTATAAGCTGGTTGGGTTACCAAGATTCCTTGCATGAGAAGAATAGTCACAGTCCTTGAAGAAAGTAAGGTTAAATGTCACTTGGACCAGATTGTGACTTGGGTATTCCAGGTTGTGGCATTAAATGTTGTACAACAATTGAATCGCCAGATAGGAAGAAATTGGAGAAAGAGGCGAGTATTGGTGAGGCAAATGTGGCAGCAAAATAAAAAAAATCCAAGACTGATGACCCCCTTCCATTCTTGAGGAAAAGCAGCAGCAAGTTCCTTTTTGAGACTTCTAGCAGGGGAGAATTAGCAAAGAGAAAGGCAACTGCAGTTGGTCCAATGGACAAGATTTTCCAAAAAGAGAAAAGGGAAGAGCTTGACCTCACCATTGCATTTTTTTTCTATCAGAACTTCATATCCTTTAATGTTGCAAGATCACCTCTATTTATTGAGATGTGTCGAGCTCTTTGTCATGGGGCTCCATCAGGGTATGTGCCTCCTGGGTCAGAGAAGCTCAGAACCACATTGTTGACAAAGGCAAAGAAAGAGGTGGACAAAATGCTTGAGTCTATTAAATCAGCATGGCCAACATCTGGGGTTAGCATTGTTTCTGATGGATGGACAGATCCAGCACGCCACCCACTGATTAACTTCATGGTGTCATCCACGAATGGTGTAGCTTTCTTGAAAGAATTGGATGCACTTGGAGAGTACAAGGATGCACAATATATGGGTGAGTTATTTCTCAAAGTTATTGAAAGTGTAGGTGTGGATTGTTGTGTGCAAATCATTACAGATAATGCACCTGTTTGCAAGGCTGCTGGCATGATTATGGAAGCAAAATATCCACAAGTATTTTGGACACCTTGCATTGTCCATTCATTGAACTTGGCACTGAAATCTATTGCTTCTGATGTGCTTTGGATTGGAGCCACTATTGAGGATACACGACATATCCGCAACTTTGTAACAAACCATACAAATGCCCTCACTATCTACAAGGAGCACACCATTGAAACCATTTGAATAAGTACAAGGAATATTCTTATGAGTACATGGCACCACATGGCACCATTTTATTGAACTTCATGAGGGTTGCAAGCATATGACTCATACTTCAAGCACCAAGCTTCATATTTATAGCTGATTTATTTTTCCAAACCTTATATTCATCATTGCAGTGTGATTATACTTCAATTCTGTGACTTATCTTTGGACACATGACATTAGATTAGATTCTACTTTTGAGTACAATGCCTTTCCTAATTATTAAAGTGATAGATTTCATGCAATAAGGTCTCCAAGGTAACAGGAAAAACAGCTAGCAAATCTCTCTCAGAATTCCCACTGTATCACAAAGATATACCATGACTGGGGCTTCACTACTTCAACTCAAACGTTGTAGCAAAGAAAAAAGAAAATAAAACCGACTTGTTCAATCTCCTGAGATTACTTGGTATCCGAGCTAGATTATGGTGAAAGAGCAGCCTTGAAGTCAAAATCATTTGGCCTAGTTCAAGAACACTTTTCATATGAAGGGTGAAATCATCTATTGTTTACAGTAGGTCAAAAATATGAAGGTGCCCTGCAACAAAAATACCATAAGCAAATATGTTACGAGGAATTTCCCTTTTTGATTTGTTTCTCCTTGCTGCCAACAATGAATTTGTCAGTTTGGGACTAGTGCATTCTATTTTTAGTCGGGTGTAGCCAATATTTTGATGTTGTTTGAACCATGAAAATTTGCAAGTATAGTTTTGAGTCACAATGGTACACTAAATGGTTTTCGTGGACATATGACTATTGAAAGAGTAGCACCAAATTTACCTGGATCCCGGCGACAAAGAAAATAGCTCTTCAAAACGACAGCTACAGTCCAAGAATTCGCGAAAACGACAGCTACAGTCCAAGAATTCGCGAAAACGACAGCTACAGTCCAAGAATTCGACAGCTACAGTGCAAAAATTCCCGAAAACGACAGGCAGAATGCCGCGCGAATGGAGAATTTTGGGTAATTCGACAGATACAGTGCAAAAATCGCGAAAACGACAGGCAGAATGCCGCACTAATGGATAATTTTGGGTTTATAAGAACAAAACTCTCGAACGAGAGTTTAAAATTCAAAAAAACAACTACAACATTGCACTTAGTGCGTTGTGTTTGTTGGTCTATGTTTTCTTACTTTTTCGTGGGTCGTATACCATTGGCGCTATGAAAATAGATGTGCATATGTTGTTTGTGTTTCCACAACGAGATGTGTTTTAAAATTTTATTACAATGCAATGTGACATTATCTCAAGCTCTCATCTCACTATGTTTTAAATTTTACTTACATTGCAAAGTATTTAATGTTTTTTCTTGTTCTTTTAATTTTATAGTATAATTTTATTCTATAATTTGAACATAATTATGAATTCTAATTATTACGACGATAGGTGTGGTATATATTGGAAGTGGGCTTGGGGAAGTTCAAATTTTCATAAATAATTTTTTTTTGGATGGTCTTCATTTGAGAAGCCTGGAATATTTTCAGTGTGTCACAATTAAACTATTAAATTAAGGGTTTGAGGATGAAAAGTCACAGTTTTCGGTTTCAAAGGAAAGAATAACAAATTAAATTAAATTATTATTTCTTATGCCGCATTTTACATTTCTAAATCCTCATGTGTAAGGCCCCAAGACTTCATGGGCGTGTTTGGTGGAACGGGCGCGTCGGTTGGGCGTTTGGGCGAGTTCGGGCGCCGTGCAACGTAATGGGCGTAACGACGCACCGGAGAGTCACGGGCGCGCGGGTGTAGCGAGGTGAGTCACGAGGGCAAGTTGGAGGAGAGGCGAGTCAACACGGCGTTGGTGAGACACGTTTATACCACCACAGGCGCACCTTGGGTGAGCTAGACCGACGGATGAGTTGGTGGGTCGGGAAACATATTGGGCGTGGGTCGTCGCGACACTTCATGGGTGAACACCAAACGTGGGGGTCGGCTCGGGTCGGTCGAGTGCCCCACACCCCACGACACGGAACTTCATGGGCGGATGAACAAACGGGTGGGTCGGCTCATGGCAAACGAGCGACCCTCACTTCACTTGGCATCCATATATATATGATGGTGTTGGAGAGTGAAGCAACCATGTTCGAAGAAGCAACAAGGACGAACAAGCAAGAAGTCAAGGGTAGCACACGAGTTGCCAACAACTCGTTGGGCGCAGAAACGAAGACGAACCAAGCTTTGGTCGAGTCGGGTCATAGACGTGCACGCCGCACCGCAGGTCGGGTCGGGCGCAGCTGAACGGCGGACGGGTCGAGTCAAGTCGGTTATGGACGCCGAGTAACGGCAGTGGCCCAGCACTAAAAACGCGATTCCGGGAGCGTCAGGTGTCGGATTGAGGTGCCGTAAAAACCAGAAGGTGCGTAACTCTAAGACGCATCCAACCTTATGGGTGAGGGATGGATTAGACACACGGTCAGCTCAGAAAACGCTTTGCACTGATTTGGAGCAACGACTGAGTGACCCGAGTGACCAACACTTGGGCAGTTTAGGGTAGCACTTCCGCAGGTTGAAAATCTTGATTGTATATGATTGTTCTAGGCTATTTTGATGATTGGAAAGCCTTAGAGCTTGGAAAAAAGGCAAATATCCGTGCCAAGGAGCAGGAGTGGTTTCTGCTGGATTGGATGTTGTAAACTTGTATTTTTATGAAACATAATATCCGGGCGGACTCATTTTAAAAGGGAGTTGCCCCTCCCTTGTATGTATGGGCGTACATGTGGTTTCATATTGATGTTTATGTTTATTTCCACACATTGAAAGAACATTTGTAATATAACTAACGAATGTTGCTATAGGCGTAGTCTGGGTACTTGAGTATTTAGAAAAAGAAAAAGTACGGCAGTGCCGCAGCTGCCTACAAGATGTGGTTGGAAGACACCCGTGGTGTAGGGGCGTGACATTTGGTATCAGAGTTGGACAAAGTTGCAGGGGTTGCAGATGGTGTTGAAGCTGACTTATATATTTGGGGTTTCTCTTGAGACCTTAGCTGAAGCAAAGCATTTGTCAAGGCTAGAGCTAGAATGGAAGAGTTAATTCCGAAGGACTTCGGAAGCAGGCTGGTAAAATCTTTGAGAAGAACGGATGAAATCGTTGATGAGTTTCGTGAGTTGAAGAAGACCTTTTATGCAATACTTGTACAAGGGATATCCGACACGAACAGGGATGAATTCAACCGACTTATGAAGACATTGGAAAGCTATGGAAAGGAGTTAAAGGAATTGGCTGAAGAGCAACGCATGCTTCAAGGGAAGCTTGTCAAGCTTGATTTTAAGGAGATGAAACGTGAGCTTATAAGGAGGTATATGGCTAGACTGAAGAATGTTGAGAATGTGGTTGAGGAGAAGGAATAACTTGAAGAACAATTTTGAACCCGAACCAAGCACATTACAAACATTGCAGGTTGAACCACACAAGGATGTTGCAGATGTAGAAGATGTCAAGGGTGAACTTGATAACCAAGTCGGACCAAGACTGAGCACGTTGCAAGCATCAAAGATGGATGATTTGTTGAAAATGCAGCAAGGTGATGGAGCTTAGTGAAATGAAGTCACCTTCACTAAGTGGGCCCGCAGGCAAATTCTGGCGCAAAGTCTATTTTTAGACTATGTCTATTTTTAGACATATGGAGCATGGTCTAGGGGTTGCAGTATGTTATTCTTGGAGTATTTGTCATGTTGGTAAAAATAGATGGACATCTATTTTTTGACCTATAGGTCGATAGGTCGAAGTCTATATTTAGACTGCCTATCCTAAAAATAGGGAAGTCAAATATTATTTACCCTTAATAATATTTGGACTATAAACTTCAGTTTACTCTCTTGGAGCACTTCAGTTCGAGCCTTGGAAGTGGCTCATGCATCTGAAAGAGGAATTATGCTATTCCTAAGGGTTTGGTGAGCTCATGCATGGTTGACTTCAGTTAGGACTTCAGTGGCAGAAGTTTGGTGGAGTTAATGAGACAGCTAGTGGAGTTGTGTTCGGTTTAATTTAGTTGAACTGGTTGATATTAGTTTAAATAGCTAATCAACTAGTAATGAGTGGAGTGAATTAAATATTATTTAATTCATTAATTAGTAACTCATTATTCAACTCAAGAACACATCAGTTCACTACAGTGCATGGACAGTTCAGTGGAGACCAGTGAAAGAGGTAGGTGAAAGGGTGAGTACAGCTATCAGTTGGGACATCAGTTGTGCATGAGATTTGCACCACACTTGGAGGAAATTTCCCATGATGATTGCGCTGTCAAGCCAAGGAGATTCGAACCTTGGATCTCTATTTAGACATGCCATGATTGCGCAATAGAGGAAAGCAATTAGTGGTTGAGTTTTGAACCCGTGACTTGTTCAAAACCAAGCTAGTTTGTGTGTAACTTCATGAGATAGTACTGAGTACTTGTGAGGAGTATTGTACTGAGTTGTTACATGTTTTCTCCATTATAATATACACAATAGCTACGAGGTTTTCAGCAATAAGCTTTCCCAATACATACTGTGTTAATGTGTATGATGAATTGATGTGTTATCGCTTGTTTTATTTCCGCATGTGTGATGATCTGAGTGGAAGAGATTATGTGTTGCATATGAATTCGAATTGATATGTGATCAGGATAGTCTCGGTGGATAATTAATCATTATTCAGCAATTTTCTACATGGTATCGGAGCTATTGAAGCGGATATTGATCATCACAGTGATTACAAACTTATTTCGGTAGACAGAGTCTGCATGCGGGCCAGGTAGCCTCTGGATCCATCCTTTCTTTGAAAGGTGATATATCCAGTAAATGCCCCTGCAGTCGATCTATGTGCTAGAAATAATTTGTTCTCACAGATCCAGAGTGATTGAGCTTTGAGTTGGAATTCGAATTTTGCAGCAGTTTTGTTTTCTTGGTGCCGGAGTTGAAAATGTCTTTCAATGGTTTGCGACTCGAATATGCTCTTGAAGGTAGTTTGAATTATGTTGCATGGAAGGATCGCATGGAGGCAGTATTAGAAGATAATGGACTGAAGGAGTTCGTGGATATGGATGTCCAAAAGCCCACTGATCCTTCTGAAGTCGAAGCATGGAAAAAGAAGATGGAAAAATGTCGAAGGATCCTGTTGGAGGGCATCAAGGATCATATTGTATCCAGCCTGCATGGAAAGGCTTCTCCATATTTAATGTGGAAAGCTTTGACGGATCTATTCTAGAGTAAGAGCGACCAAAGGAAGCTGGTGCTCAAAGATAAGCTCAGAAACATCAAGATGGAGAAAGGCGACAGTATCGCCAAATACCTCACGAAGTTCACTCAATGCAGAGATGAGCTGGGAAGTGTGGGGGTGACTGCCGAAGACGAGGACATGGTCGACCTGGCTCTCCTTGGTCTTCCGAAGGCTTGGCACTCATATCAAGATAGTGTCAATGGTCGAGAGAAGCTGCCAGGATGGGAGCGCCTTTGGGCGGATCTCATGCAGGAGGAGATAAGGAGGACTACTTGAGATGGATCTTCATCAAAGGGAGCTGATGAAGAAAACTGCGCTTTGGTTGCCAAAGCAAAGAAGGGGAAGGGTAAGAAAACCTCTCATTCTGGTGCAAAGGGCAAGAAGCAGGATATGGCGAAAGTGAAGTGTTTTCACTGCCATGATCACAGACATTATGCTACCAATTTTCCAAAGAAGAAGAAAAACAAGCAAGCGGGAAGATCTGCAGATGGAGAGGCTTTGGCTTCACAGTTTGAGCTTGAATTTTCACTGATCGCATGCTTGGTTTCAAGTGTGATGGGATCGGTATGGTTCTTGGACAGCGGTGTGTCATTTCATATGACGGGAGATTGGGATTTGTTCTCAGATCTGGAGGACAAAGATTTGGGTGTGCACATCGAGATGGGCGATGATGGTAGATACAGTGCGACTGGTATCGGTACCATATCCTTTCAGAGGGAGTATGGTAAACCCTTTGTACTGAAGGATGTCATGCATGTACCTGGATTGAAGAAGAACTTGATCTCTGTGGCGATGTTGGAGGATAAGGGGTATGATGTGGTCTTCAGCGAAGGAAAAGCCTTCCTGCGCAGTAAGACTACTGGAGAGACCCGGAAGGTAGGGGTTTGAACCAAGAACCTTTATCAGTTGCAAGTAGATGGTTGCGCAGCAATGGCATGCAAGGCGGGAGAAGTGGTGAGCCGGGATGATGAGGGTGAACTGTGGCACATGAGATTGGGCCACCTTCACCATTGTCACGCCCCTACACCACGGGTGTCTTCCAACCGCTCTATGTAGGCAGGTGCGGCACTGCCGTACTTTTTCTTTTTCTAAATACTCAAGTACCCAGACTACGCCTTAAGCAACATTCGTTAGTTATTATTAAAAATTTTCTTTCAATGTGCGGAAATAAACATAAACATCAATATCAATCCACAATTACACCCATACATACAAGGGAGGGGCAACTCCCTGCTAAAATGAGTCTGCCCAAGATATTATGTTTCATAAAAATGAAGTTACAATGTCCAATCCAGCAGAAGCCACTTCTGCTCCTTGGCAAGGCTATTTGCCTTTTGGCCAAGCTCTAAGGCTTACCAATCATAAAAATAGCCTAAAACAGACTTTTAAAACCATTTACAATCATCAAGTTCACCTTCGGAGGTGTTGCCCCAAAACTGCCCAAGTGCTGGTCACTCGGGTCACTCAGTCGTTGCTCCAATCTAGTGCAGAGCGTTTTCTGAGCTAACCCTGTGTCCAATCCGTCCCAAACCTGTATGGTTGGATGCCTCTCACCAAGACACACCTACTGCAATTTACGACACCTCAATCCGATCAACGATGCTCCCGGAATCGCAATTTTAGTGCTGGGCCGCTGCCGTTACTCGGCGCCCAGACACGACTCGACTCGACCCGCCGTTTAGAGGTGCCCGCCCTGACCTGACCCGACCTGACCTGCGGTGCGGCTGTGGTGGTCTGTGGTGCGCTCACCCTACCTACGACCTGACTCGACCCGACTCCGTGCAGCTGTCGTTACTTCGTCGTTTCTCCACCAACGAGTTGTTGGCAACTCGTGGTGCGACCTGACTCGCCTTGATGTTGCTCGTGCTTATTCGCTGCCTCCACTCTCAACACGCTCGCCATACATATACAAATGCGTCATGGAGTTGTGGTCGCTCACCCGACCCGAGCCGACCCACTCATTGTTCGTCCGCCCATGAAACTCCGCGTCCATGGGGTGTGGGGCGCTCGCCCGACCCGAGCCGACCCCCTCGTTTGGTCGCTCACCCACCAAGTGTGGTGTCGGCCGCGCGCCGAACGTGTCGGCCGACCGACCGATTTGCCTGTCGTTCGCTCATCCAAGGGCGCCCGTCGTGGTATAACCTCATATCGCCAACGCCGTGTTGACTCGCCTCTCCACCAACGCGCACGTGACTCGCCTCGCACACCCGCGCGCCCATGACTCTCCAACGGTGCGACGCACGCCCGTTACGTCGCACGGTGCCCGAGCTCACCCAAACGCCCAACCGGCATGCCCATTCCACCGAACGCACCCATGAAGTCTTGGGGCATTACAACCATGGAGCTTTGAAGATCCTGCAACAGATTTCTACTGGGCTTCCTAAGGGCACTCTTGCGCAGTCAGATTAGTGCAAGGGGTGTACTTTAGGGAAGTATGTGAAAGCCACCTTTCACGAGAAGGATAGTCACACCACGACGATCCTTGAGAGAGTTCACACAGACGTGTGTGGTCCTTTCTTAGTTGCTTCGACAGTAAAGCACAAGTATTATGTGATCTTTGTTGATGATTTCTCTCGAAAGTGCTGGATCTTCTTCATGCAGAAGAAGAGCGATACATTCGCGAAGTTCTGTGAGTTTAAAGCACTGGTCGAGAAGGAGTCGGGAAAGAAGGTGATTGCTCTAAGGAGTGATAACGGTGGTGAATTCATCTCGGCTGAATTCAAGGAGTTCTGCAGCGCAGAAGGGATTCGGAGAGAGCTCATCGCACCCCCTAACCCACAGCAGAACGGGGTGGCTGAGCGGAAGAACAGAACGATCGTGGGTGCTGCACGGGTGATGTTGCATGATCAGGGCCTACCCCTTCACTTGTGGGCCGAGGCATGCAATACAGCAGTGTATGTGCAGAACCGTTGTCCTCACAAGGTTCTTGGCATGAGTACACCGGAGGAGGCTTATTCTGGCAAGAGGCCTGATATTTCCCATTTGCGGATCTTTGGTTCTCCTGTCTACATGCATGTGACAAACGATGCAAGAAGGAAGCTGGATCCAACTGCTGAGGTTGGAATATTTGTGGGGTACACTGATACACCTCACAACTATCGGGTGTATTTGTCAGACAGTCGCAAGACTGTTGTGCGACGGGATATAAAATTTCAGGAGGAGAAAGCCATGCAGTGTTCGCTTGAGAGGGAGCTACACTTGTATGCAGATGAGGAGCTGTTAGTTCCTAAGGAGGAGCTTCCGGATGTGGATCAGCCACAAGAGGAGGTTCAGGAGGTGGAAGAAACCACCCATGCAGCGCCAACCATCAGAGGGCGCATGCGCACTACAGAAGCTGAGCGACTGGCTCGAGATGTAGAGAAGGTTGTAGGACCACCTACAGCACAGCGCAGACAGAGGCAGTCACCGGATCGGTACACTGGATACATGGCTCTTGTGAGTCAATGTGTCGTGACGGAGCCATCCTCTTTTGAGGAAGCTGTGGAGGAACCCGCATGGGTAGATGCCATGATCGAAGAATATGATTCGATCGTTAGAAACAGTGCATGGGAGATTGTCCCAAGACCGAAGGGGAAATCAGTGGTGGGTTTGCGATGGATCTACAAAGTGAAGCAGGCAGCTGAAGGGAGTGTGGAGAAGTACAAGGTGAGATTTGTTGCCCGTGGCTTCTCACAGATCGAGGGGATCGATTATGAGGAGACTTTTGCACCTGTCGTAAGGTACTCTTCCATACAGACGATTCTTGCTCTCTCAGCGCAGATGGGATGGCACATTCATCAGATGGATGTGAAGACTGCATTCCTCAATGGAGTCATTGAGGAGGAGGTGTACATAGAGCAGCCTGAAGGTTTCGAGATCTTCAGCAGTGAGTCGCATGTGTGCCGACTCAAGAGAGCACTGTACGGGCTGAAGCAAGCACCTCGTGCTTGCTACACTCGCATAGACAGCTACTTCACCGAGCTTGGATTCTCCAAGAGTGAGGCAGATCCTAACCTGTACCAGATTGTGGTGGAGGGGAAGCTGTTGATCATCGTACTGTATGTAGATGATCTGATTTTGACTGGCGATGAGCAGTTGATACTTTCATGCAAGGAGGATCTTGCACGAGAGTTCGAGATGAAGGACTTGGGCATCCTTCATTATTTCCCGGGATTGGAGATTTGGCAGTGCAGCGGAGGACTGTTTGTTTCTCAGGGCAAGTATGCCCGGGAGATTCTGGAGAGGTTCAACATGCAAGGCTGCAAGCCTGTTGACACTCCTCTTCCTGGTGGTTTGAGGAAGGAGGATGCTACTTCAGCGGAGGTAGTGGATGCCACTGTCTATCGACAGTTGGTGGGGTCGCTTATGTATCTGGTCAATACACGACCCGATATATGCTATGCAGTTAACCAGCTTTCGCAAGCTATGGTTAAGCCTACCAAGCTCTTTTGGAAGGCGTGCAAGCATGTATTGCGCTATATCAGAGGCACATCGGGATATGGTCTATGGTACAGACAGGAGGATGGAGCGAAGCTTTCTGGCTTCACTGATGCAGATTGGGCAGGGAGCCCAATGGACCGGAAGAGCACATCTGGAGGAGTTTTCAGCATTGGGTCGACAACAGTTTCCTGGTACAGCAGGAAGCAGAGATCTGTGGCACTCAGTTCAGCAGAGGCCGAGTACATGGCAGCAAGCTTGGCTGCATGCAAGGCTATTTGGATGAGGAAGATTCTCGTTGGATTGTTCGGGTTGCATTTGGAGCCTACAGTGATTTACTGTGATAACCAGAGTTGCATTAAACTCTCGGCTAATCTAGTATTTCATGATAGATCCAAACACATCGACATCAGGTACCATCATACTGAGATAGTACTGAGTACTTGTGAGGAGTATTGTACTGACTTGTTACATGTTTTCTCCATTATAATATACACAATAGCTGCGGGGTTTTCAGCAATAAGCTTTCCCCATACATACCATGTTAATGTGTATGATGAATTGATGTGTTATCGCTTGTTTTATTTCCGCATGTTTGATGATCTGAGTGGAGAGTGAAGCAACCAAGTTCGAAAAAGCAACAAGGATGAACAACCAAGAAGTTAAGGGTAGCACATGAGTTTCCAACAACTCGTTGGGCGCAGAAACGAAGATGAACCGAGCGTTGGTCGAGTCGGGTCGTAGTCGTGCACGCCGCACCGCAGGTCGGGTCGGGCGCAGCTGAACGACGAACTTGTTAATTTTAAATCATCATCACATTACATCTCTCTCATATATAAACTATAAAATGCATCTCTCAATGCAATATGAATTAAATTTATTAAGTTATAATAAATTTGAAGGAAGAAGCCAAAGTGAAGCATTAAACCTAAGGAACAAGCAAAGAGTATGCTTGTGAACATTATAAGGATCGAGTTTCAAATTTATATAATGCTTCAAATACATTTTCTACATGTCTAGTGCAAACTTAAAATGAAAATTTCCATTAAAATTTAACATAGGTAACAAAGTAAAATCTCATTATAGACAATGGTGATCTAGGTGGATATCAGTTGCCACCCACCTCTTCCATTGTCTCAATGGTTATATATTTTCTTGGCAGTTTTTCTATAATTTATGGGTCCCAAAATCAAAGGGCCTTTTCGAGGTCCTAAATGATGTTTTTTGGAAATTTGAGAGGCCAAGAGTTGCCATAACATGCCCTATTCCTGGTCAAAATTTGTATTCCTTTAATAGTTCTTTCTACCGAGCTACTATGCACCCTAAACAAATATTGTATGCAAAATTTGTACCCTCAGAAAGTTGATGTACCAACTAACCACCTCAATATCCACAAACCTTTTGTTGTTTGATCTTTTGGGATTAGGGTTTTAGACCTATAAGGTTCTTTATTTATGTTAAAATGACATTCCTTTAGCCTCTTTTAATATCAATTGTGAATGCACATAACTGCCATCTCTCTATGTTTAGAGATAGATACCACCATTCTAACCAAATCAAATTCAAGATCAAAGCTTTGAAAATCCAAGTCTTATTATGGAAATAAGAGATCATATAATGTACTTGGGAACTCATCACCATGCATATTAGTGGAATCATTGGTGTTAGGGTGATGGTTTTCCAAGCCTTCATCTTGATTAATGAATTGAATCCCACTTGACTAATATCAAGATGTTGAGATTCTTTACCAAAAAATAATGTAGAAACATCATTTTGACATACAGGAATTTGAAAAAAGAAGAGAGATTAAAAGCGTCTTCATCCTTTTGTTCCTTTATCTGTGAAATGTAACCATCTTGTACCTGATTTCCATGTAAACCAACTAATTGGGAGTTAAAAGTATCTAGAGAAACTACAATTGGAGTAGGTTGATCGAATCAAGGTACATAGGGTCATGTGGTGTAAATTGTAGAGGATGAAAGGTAACCCTTATATAAGAAATACTTTCTATTAGATCGGATTCAAGTTTTGAATTATGCACATCAATCTTCAGTTAAGGCTCCATGGATTTATTAGAACATTTAAATTTTCCCTAGATACGATCTTGTCCATGGGGAGGAAATAAAGATAGGATAAGTGGATCAATGGTTCGATTCTCAAGTTTTCCAACTTCACTACCAGTACATGAGACTACTTTATATGGTGATGGAAAAGGAGGAAGAGAAGGAAAAAAAAGGAGAGTAGGTTCATCCTTTGAAATTTTAATTGCCCCACGACTAAGAAAATTTGGGAGACTCATATAAGATTCATTTTCATATGGTTCTAAGGAAATTTGAACTAAATATTGAAAATTTTCATTCATAAAATCCCAATCCACATCTTCCTTGGAAAATTCATAGCAAAGGTGAAGAAAATTATCCATAAAATCCTTTAATGATTCATCATATTTCATTATAAGTTAATTTATCCTCTTATACACATTTCAATAACCATACATGTCAAAGGTTTGATGAAGCTCCTGGAACGATTAGCTCTGCCCTCTACAGTTTAGAGATCTCTAAGCAAGTGGAAACAACTCAAAGGAAATGAAATCCAAAAGGAACAACAGCATAAAAGAAACATCAATTACAATTCTTCAAAAGAAACAGCAACTACGATTCAATCGCAATTCAAACAACTCGATATTCTAAACCTGTCAACAGTCCAATTGTAATCTAATAGCAATCCATAAATGAATGGAACAGCAACTCACTGTAATTACAGAACAGCACCACTCATAAATAATAATAAGTTTGATAAATGAAATAGCAATGGATCAGCATTTACTTCAATCAATTAATGAAACAACTCTGTAATGCAAATAAATCTTAAACACACATTGCGCATTAACAAACCAAGATTAATAATACAACAGCATAGTGAAGTACCGCTGGGTCTACCTCAGAATTCTAAAGGATAGATGAAACTGGTGATTTTATATTAATCAAAAGAACATTACAGACAGCGTTCTCTCACGACAGAGAGTCGAGAATTTAATTGCAAAGGAAATATATAAGTCTTTTACAAAAACAGTTCATCGTCGTCTATCACTAAAGATCGACGCCTTTATATTCGATCCTTGGACGGACAAATCAAGAAAGACGATCAATTTATGCAGCGATCCCTCAGGATCTTCCGATCCTGAGGGATTCGCACCTCCTTTGTTTTATCACAGTTCTGTTTTCTTTGTTTAGAGCCGAGCTGTCTCTTGCCCTTTTCGGGCAATCCGTTCAGATCTTCTTGGCTTCAGCTGACTATGGTTCATCGCAAATGGAGTAGGAGTCAGACTGTTTTTAGCCACGCCTTTGATACAGCTGCTCACCTCTTTGAATTCCTGATTTGACAATAAAAACAATCTTTAGTTATCCTTTTTAGTCTCAATGTAAACCTTTCCAAATTAATTACAATTATCATGATAGATTACCTTTTCAAGACAAACTAAAGTATGTTTATGGTGAAAGAATGAACAAATACATAAGAATTTCATACCTCTTTCAATGGCCAACATACCCCCCTGCTCTTCCTTTTTCATGTCCTCATGAAAACTATAATTTACATGGAGAGTCGTCAAAGAGTAAGCTGGAGAAGGTTTGTCATTGAAGGGTCTAAAACCATGATGTGCGGCTAACTCTTCGAGAATATGTCCTGCCTGTCCCTCGGGAAGCTCATAGATAGCTTTGTAATCCAAAGCAGGGTACCAAACAATGGGGCTGCGGAACCTACACCCTAACCAAAATGGCCCTTCTTTCAAGACAAGATGGCCATAGGCAATGAAATGATCTGCAGCTAGCCCAAAGTTCCTATAATTGAATGGCTCCCTACTTTGTACGTTTTGACTCGAGGTTCTCCACCGGATCTTGGCTGCTACATAGGCCTGGTCCCTAATAGATGAAAAATAGTCCATTCCTTTCAAAATGATCGACTTATGAACAGGCCCCAGAGCTTGGGTAACACCTTTCCTTGTCATTAGACTTTTCTGCCTAGCCCATAATTGACGTGGGTCCTGAGGTTCACTTCTGACCCATAGATCCAATGCATTCTCCTGCCTTGCAAAGGCATTATAGGCTTTAAGCCACTTTAATTGATTTACAACAAAATAAATGAAGGCCTGAAACTGTACATCTCCAATAAAAGGGCTAGGATTTGATTCACAGTCATTTTCAAGAATTAAATTATGCAAATAAAACTCACACAACAGGCGCTGTACTTTGTCCCCGTAAAGCTTGCAGCAAGATATCAAGTCGTCTACAGTTCTTAACTCTATTGATTTGCCAGCCCTAACTGCCTTGATTTTTAATTGCAAATACCTTTCTAACAGAAACAAAGCATAATTTTTGGCAGGGCACCTACAAGCTAAGACATCAGTATATAATGAGCAGAGAATGTCCATTGGTTTTCGTGTTAATTTTAATTGGTTTCTTACCTTATCAGCTCTTATCTCTACTTCTCGACGTTTTTCATGGGCTTCAGCTTCTGCCTCATGAAAAATTTTCATTTGCTGCTGTAATTCTTGGTATTTCCTCCTTGGGATAGTATCTTCTTCCAGTTTTTGTCTCTCCATTCAAACCTGTGCCAGTTATTCTTGCAGTCTAACTAATTCTGAATCACTAAAGGTTTGTTGACTGCTTGATTGGTTGTTTTCATTCAAAACTGGTTCTTCTGGAACAGCTGATGTTGGGACGACTATTTGCTGCTCCCAGAAATCATAAGTAGGCTCTCGTACCATTTCTTCTTCTGGAACAGCTGATGTTGGGACGGCTGTTTGCTGCTCCTAGTCCTCATAAGTAGGCTCTGGTATCGTTTCGTCTTCTACCTGAGGGTTTCTATTATCAGTGACCCTTCTCTTTTTTGATCTTCGCTTGATGACCAAGTTTCATCTTTTAGGAGTTCGCTTAGGTGTCTGCTTCATTTTTAAAATCCTAATGGTTTGCCTAAGCTGCTCAATCACATTATGAAGCTTTTTCCTTTCTCTGCGAAGCTTCTCTACTTCCTTTGTTCTCTTCTTCTTTCTTAAGGGGACAACAGTTTGCTCATCTGACCCTAATTTCTCAGTAGGGCTTTGAGCCATGCCCTCAGTGAAATCGTCTTGCACCTCTTCTTGGGGTTCTTCTTCCATAGTCTCATGCTCTTGATTAGATTCCTCAAGAATCATTTGCTCAGTTAACTCTGTGGTTTCCTGGGGGTTTCTAGATCGAAATGTTAGCTCAACATGCGCATTCTCCTATTCGTGCATCTTAGTAGAAGCAACCCTAGCTTCGCTAGGGTTTGTTGTTTCATCAGTTACACCCCTATCAAAGGCAGAGCATTCTGGCATTTGATTAATGTCACTGTTGGGGTCTAGAGACCGTGCGTAATTGCTCATGTTGGCCAAAATCTAGGCCAATTGGTCTTCCTGCAGAGGGCTCGTGTTGACATTTTTGACAGGCTCTGTTTCATCCTCTTTGCTGCTATTCGCATCACAGGTGTGATAACTACCTTCCTCATCCGAATACCGTATTTCACCTTCAACTTATTCTTCCTCTGAATCTCCTTCGATCTCTTCTTCGTTCGAATAACGTATTTCTTCCTCCTCTAATTTCTTTTCGCCATCAGTATGGCAACTTACCTCTTCCTCATCCGAATAACGAACTTCTTCCTCTGTACCGGGTTGTTTTTCACTACTGGTATGGTGACTCACTTCCTCCTCATCTGAGTACTGAATTTTTCCCTCCAATTTCTCTTCATCTGAGCTGTTTAATTGTAGGGGTTGAGTACTGCTGCTCGGGAGTTCCTCTATTACTTTCTTGCTTTGTTTTAATCAGGAGGATTGTCTGTAAGTGGAGGGCCCGGCTATTGAGCTGGCCATCCTTTTCCGTCTTGGAGTGGGTAAAGCCATCCCTCCTTCAATAGAAAAAATTAGCTCTTCCCAGCTGGTTTGCTGCTGGGCGAGGCTGTAACTTACTATTAGCCGAATCAAGCAATGGTGGCTGACCACCGTGTCTGCATGATTTGCTTTTCTAATTCCACGAGCAATATCATGCAATAAAGAGTTTAAGAATGCAGGTAAATTGATAGTGCATTTTTGTTTTAGCACAGCTAACAGCTTAAGATGGCGAGGTCTTACCACGTCTTTTCTACCGTCGCATGTTATGTAAGACTGCACGATCCTGGCTAATTCTGTCCATGGTTCACCTAGCGACGCCGGGTGTACTCCTCTCCCTTTGACTATTAGCCTCTGTCCTTCATCTTGAAAGATTTGCATGGCCTCCCGAATTCTGATTTTCTTCTGAGTCCAGACAGTTCCCTGTGTGGGGATGCCGGATACTTCTGCAATTATCTCATCGGTCACCGCTATCTGCCTTCCTCTGACTGTGGAGGAACCTTCCTGCAGATTTAACAAGAATTCAGTAGCCACTGCTTCATTGGGTTGCTGCATTCTCATAAAGTATGTAATCCATCCCAGTTTGTTTAATATTTCTCGTGTAGCATCAGAGACAACCAACGTCTGAGGTTCGCTGCGAATTGAACGTCCGCCCATTTATGTTCTTCGTTAATTGTTCTCAACACACAGTAACCTTAATGGAACAGCATAGTGCACAGTTCGCTAAAATTCGTTATTTTCTGAAAATGCAAGGGTTTTAATTCATAAAAATCTATTGCAGAGATACAGGTGAAGAAATTTTGGGTATCTGATCTGCATGCAGATATTTCCGCCCCCCAAACGAATGAAAGGTCGACCTCGACCGTCGATTAAGGTGGAATGTGTGGAACAGCAATAGGATGGCAGTGAAAAAACAGGCGCAATCATGATAATGTCAATCAAATTAAGTAATTAATGAAATCGATGCGTACAAAATAATGAGGGAATCGCGTTGTGATAATTCAAGTATGAGGTGAAGGGATAGCAAAAGATTAATGTAATTGCGCTATTTACCACATTAAAGTAATATGACCGATTTATAATATTTTTCATGTGTGATGGTTCGGGGATAGAACTTAAGGAATTTTATGCATTTCGTTTGATATTCACAGCAAAGATAATTTGCGAAACTATTGTTCCTTTCAAAAGGAACAACAAGGAAATGCTCTGCGGACATGCTGTTCCGTTTGAAAGGAACAACAAAAACACTGCACGAAACTGTTGTTCCATTCGAAAGGAACGGCAAAAAATATCCTACAAAGGTGATGTTCCTTTTGAAAGGAACAGTAAAAACACTCTGCGAAACTGTTGTTCCTTTCAAGAGGAACAGTAGAAGTATTGTTTCGTTAGAAAGGAACAGCAACGCGAAAAAAACATAGAATTTTTATTATTTTTCGTTTATAAAGAAACTAAATTCAAACGAAATAAAGAAGTATTAACAAGGAAACGAATTTCAAAAACAGAAACTAAAAACAGAAAAAAAAGAATGCATTATGTACAAAAATTAAAAAAACCAATTTATCAAACTGGCGCGGGAGAGGGATTCTCCCCTTCAGCAAGAATTTCAATGGTGGAGTCTTCCCTTAACTGCTGGCAAAAGGATTCACGGGTAAGCAGCTTACAATATAATCAAACTCGATGGCCATTAACCTTAAAGGAATGCCCAGATCCATCAATGGTGACTAGTGTGAGAGTTTTTTTGGAATCTAAGCTTCTGTGATCCATAATATAAATTAGTAGAAATTCTTTCGGTAATAATCACATGCAAAAGAATGAGGTCGACGCGTTTCGAACCAACCAGTGTGGTTCATCATCAGGACTATGTGAGAGATCAGATCCAGACATTAAGTATAAATAGATGTAGAGATGACTCAACTAGCCGTTAGGATAATGGCTAGTTTGACTTTGAAAAAGTAAATATTCCATTATTTATTTAATTTTATTAATTTTATTTATTATTATTATTTTATTTATTTATAAAACCTTTAATATATTAATATAATGGTAAGTAATTTAACAAATCGTGGTGTATATATGTAAATTTTTGTAAATTTTTTATTAAATTATATAATAATTAATTATTATTATTAATTAATAAATATAATTAATTCTTATTCATATGATTTAATTATAACAAACCATCTATCAAATAGTTAAACAAAGAGTCAAAATAAATAAATAAATAAATAAAAATAATCAAAATAAAAATAATCAAAAAATAATAATAAATAATAAATAATAAATAAATAAAAACAAAAATATAAATTAATAAATAATAAAAATAAATAAAAATATTTTATTAATTAATTAATTAATTAATTAATATTATTATTATTATTATTTATTATTTATTTATTTATTTATGGTCATGTTGCCTTGTCGGCATCCAATGTAGGCATCGACAGTTGCCAACCAAGGTCTTCCTAAAATTAAAGGGTGTCCATCTAGCCGGTTCTTTGGATTAATAACTAGGAAATCAGCAGGGTACTCCCAAGAATCTATAGATACCATGACATCTTGTAAGGTTCCTTCTGGTTTAACTACTGATCGATCAGCCAATTCCAACAAGGTTGTTGTTGGTTCAAGTGATGTAATGCCAAGTTTCTGACAGGTAGTGGTTGTTAAAATGTTGATTGCTTCTCCTAGATCAACTAAAGCATTAGGAAATGATTGGCCATTGATATGAACTGTTACTATAGGGTTTCCTGGATCTTCATACTTGATAGGTGTTTCCATTCCTGATCTAATAAATCAGATAAGGTACAGACTATTTGAACAGTGGGATTGGTTGTTACTCTCCTCTTTGGTTTTTTTATGCATAATTCCTTAATGGTTTTTGCGTATATAGGAATATCTTGAATGGCTTGGAGGAGAGGGATTCTGATACATAAATTTTTTAACTCTCCCTGAAGATCAAAATTAGGCTGTTCTAATGGGCAGGGGATGATCAATCGTTTTGGGAATGGTGGAGAGGAAGTTATTCCTTGTTGTTGTTGATTTTGTTGTTGATCTTGATGTTGATTCTGTTGTTGAACTTCACTCCCATTGTATTCTGTTTGTTCTACCAGTAACGGATTTTCAATACTCTCATCATTATTTCTCCCTGTTTCAACTATACGCCCAGACCTTAATTGAAGATCGTTACACTCCGTTAGTTCAGTTTCTACTTCAGGAGGTTCTGTTATTTGAACAGACTGAATTGGTCTATTGTTTGGGTTCGGGTTGGGTTGGGCTGGGAGTTAAGGTCTTAAATTAGTCTGGGGGTTTGGGTAAGGCGCTGGTAGTGTAGGTTGAGAGGGAGGGATAGCTCCTGCTGGCTGATTTGAAGGTTTTTTCCAGTTTGACTGCCAGGCCTGATTCTGAGAAGTAGAAGGGGACCATTGTGTAGGCCAAAATGGTGGCCAAAAAAGAAAGCTAGGCCAGTTATTCTGATTTGTTTGATTGGGCCAACATGTAGGAGGGAATGGTTGTTGTGACCAATTAGGAAATGGTGATTGATTCTGCCACATACCGCTATACTGTTGAGCATTATATTGAGGTTGAAAAGAAAATGGATCATTTGACATACCTGATGGTCGTGGCTGCCACTGTCGGCGCTGGTTAAGCAGACACACCACTTCCGATTCCTCTTCTGCCTCTTTATAAACTGCTTTTAAGCCAGGAAGCGACGGGCATCCTTCCGTAGGGTGATCTCTTGTACAAATGGCACAGACTTTAACCACATCAAATGGGCATTCTTTGTGGCTATGTTTCTTTCTACACCTAGGATAGAATATTGCAAGATTCTGCTCTGCTTCTGCCTGCTTCTGCTTGGCTTGCATGATATCAAACTGTGTTGTTAACGTCCCCAGTATGTCTGTCTTAAAATTTTCTAACAGATTTCCGATCTCTACACGAGTCACACCTTCATTAGAGGGCTTATTCTCCCTTGTAACTATGTCACGTTCAGCTGATTTCAATCTTGTATTACCCCTCGAGCACCTGATGCACAAATCAACAATGTCAGAATAGATTTCTTGATATATATCACCCTTTCCCATAAGATTTAATGTCTCAACCCACTGATATTTCATTCCCCTAATTAATGCAATTTTCAAAACGTTATCAGGTAAGGGTGAAGACGCATAGGGTGATCTTTGAAGATTGTACTGAAATCGTTCCACATATTCTTCCAAGGTCTCACTGGGTTTGGCTGTCATCTGAAATATCTCATCTTTTAATTCTCGTGACTTGCAATAGTCTTGATATTTCTTTAAAAACGCAGTCTTCATATGGTCCCAATCTGTTATGACACCTCCACCTAATCCCATAAACCATCTTAGTGCTGCTCCTTTTAATGTAGAAGGGAACAACTTTAGTTTTTGGGGGTCAGTGGTATAATCATATCCTCTACACAGCACATCAAATTCAAACAGAAACACATCTGGATCTTCTGATGTTAGACCATGAAAGGTAGGAATATGTTGGAGAGGGATAGCTTTCATGGGTGCGTTAACTGCAGTGTCTACTATAGGGTATTGCAGCGTAGAGGTTTGCTACTGGTTCGGGTTTTGGTTCTGGGCCATTTGATAAAAAATATGCCAATACCCTTCTGGGATCTCCAGGGAATTTCTAGGTTGGCGAACAGGGGTGGAAATGATTTTTACAGCACTTCCTCTGTCTGGAATGGGTATTCCCTGTTGTCCTACTGTTTGAGGTGACTCAAATCCTTGGTTTTGAATAGGTTGAACAACACTTCCCCTATTTGGGCTGTTTATTGTCTGAGTAATTTTAATAGGTGATTTTGTGTTTTCTCCTGTTTCCCCTTCTCCTTCCTGGAGGTTGCTGTCGTTCCCTTCTTGCAGGTAACTTATGCAAGGATTCTCAATTTCTTGGGAATCTTTCTTAATTCCCTCAGTTGGACTGTATATCTCAGCGAAGGCCTCAGATGGTGATTCTGTAGCCTGAAGGGAACTAGTAGGTTGTCTAGAAGTAGTTCTTTTAAATCCTACGGATGGCTAAGACTCAATTTTCTTCAAGATTTCATCAATAAAGGTCGTGCGCCCAAGGGTCACCGACCCCTTAGGTTTTTTGGCTTTGGGAGGGTTCTTGTTTCGCTTAATTGGTTTATTCATTCAAAAAAAACAATTATTCATTCCTACCCAAAAGAAAAGCTTATTTACCTCTACTGTGAAGCGAGCTGCGAGCAAGTATGTTTCTTGCCCAGTGTGCAGGTTCTTACCTTCTGTCTTTAATACCCAACTCTCCACGGGCAGAAGGAAATCAGCTATGCATTACTCCTGTAAAATGGCATACACTCTCCCCGGCAACGGCGCCAAAATGTTGAGCTGTAAAAAGGTATCTTTTAAACACCTAATTACCCCACATTAATCATCCATCCGAGAGCGTCTTTAGCACTTTGCTTCAAACTTCCTGCACTGTGGGGGCGCCCATGAGCATTGTATCATCTACGAATTGCTGATGCGTTACTGTGGGTCCTTGGTGTACCGGTTTGATGCCTTTGAGTTGATTCTGTTGTTTTTCCTTGGCTAAGGATCTTCCTAGCCCTTCTGCCATAATGACAAAGAGAAACAGAGACAGGGGATCTCCTTGCCTTATACCTCTGGACGGAATGAAGGGTTGAAGGGGTCCTCCATTCAGTAGCATTGAAAAGAAAGCACCTGAGACCAGTTCCATTATCCAATTTGTCCATTGATGACTAAATCCAAAAGCCTGGAGGATTGCTCTCATATAGTGCCAACTGATTTTATCAAAGGCCTTTGAAAGGTCAAGCTGGATAAGCATACCTGGAGTCCTTTTTGTTTTGAGAGAATGCAACACTTCCTGAGTGAGGATTATGCTGTCAGTGATCTGCCTACCTTCAACGTAGCCAGTTTGTTCCTGAGAAATGATTGAGGGGAGGACAGATTTAAGTCTGCTAGCCATCAGTTTGGAAAGGATTTTGTAAAGGACATTACGAAGGGCTATGGGACGAAACTTGTCGGGGGAGTCAGCCTGGTCTGATTTGGGAATTAAGGTGAGGAATGTGGCATTGATGGCAAGCAAAACTTTCTTGGTTCTGTGAAAGTTCCTTACTAGGTTGAGAAGGTCAGCCTTAATAATGGGCCAGCAAGCTTTAAAGAATTCGATTGTAAAGCTGTCTGGTCTAGGAGCCTTGTTCGAGGCCATGTTGAAGATTGTTTCTTCAATCTTTTGCTCAGTGAATTCTCTTAGAAGGAGGGAGTTTTGCTCCTCTGTAACTAAGTTGGGAATGGCAGCGATAATTTCATTGATGGCTCGGGTTCTATCTTGAATGGGATCGCTGAGAAGAGAAGTGAAAAAAGAGTTGAGTTCAGATCCTATATGCTCCCTTTTATAAACTTGATCGCCATCAGCGTTTTTGAGGGAGAGGATGCGATTATGTGCTCTATGCTGGATGGTTGACTTATGGAAGAAACTAGTGTTGCGTTCTCCCTGTTTTAACCATTGCACCCTCGACTTCTGCCTCCATAGAAGCTCTTCTTGTTTTAACCGTTCTTCCCATTGCCTTTGCAGATTTGATTCTTGAGCTATTCTTTCATCATTGGGCCCTTCTTTGATCAAAGATTGCAAGAGGTTCGCCATTTTTTCCTCGAGTTATTTTTTGGCTTGAAATATGTCACCAAAGGTGTTTTTGTTCCAGCGTTTGAGGTTGATTTTTATTGTTTTGAGCTTCTGCTGGAATATGTACATGATATTGTCGCTCCTTATGGTGGCTTAAGTCCACCAGCGTTGTATGTTTTGCATGAATGATGGGTGCTCTGTCCAGAAGGCTTCAAATCTGAATTGTCTGTTGTGGGGCTTATCCAAATTAGTGAAGTGAATCTGCACTGGCCAGTGATTAGATCCTATAATAGGCAGAATGTTGGCCTCCATGTCGATATTTTGCAGCAGAATGGATTCCAACATGAGGAACCTATTGAGCCTTGATGCTATCTGTCTGTTTCCTCCTTGCTTATTATTCCAGGTATGCAGACCATTGACTGTGGAGATTTCAATGAGTTTGGATTCAACAATAAAGTTGTTGAATGCTTCCAAGTCCTTATCCAATCTTCGTAAGCCTCCCTTTTTTCCTGCTAGATTGGTGATCATGTTGTAGTCTCCACCTAAAATCCAGTGGTTTGCCCCATGGTGTTGTCTGACTTCGTCCAGGTCCAGCAGCATCTTCAGCTTTTCCTGGATTCGTTGGGGTCCATACACGTTGGTGATGCAGATCGATTGCCCTGAGTCTAGCATGTTGAAAATGTTCGATAACGAGTGCTTGGTGGACAGAGCATTCTGCAAGAAGAATTTTCTTTTGTTCCAAAACGTGAGTAACCCTCCTGCTTGACCAATAGCATCTATGCTTATGCAGTGATGACTGTTGGAAACAAGTTTTTTGAGTGTCTCTATGCCTTTGGGAGAGCATTTTGATTCTTGAAGAAGTATGATGTCTGGGTGTAGCGAGAATAAGCGGTTTTTCAAGATCCTTCTTTTGGTGGTGCCGTTGAGCCCACTGATGTTCCAGGTTGTGATTTTCATTGAGCTACCTTTGGAGAAGATAGGACCAAGGCCCTGATTTTTCCTTCATTTATTAGGCATCTGCCTGGTTCTTGTATTTGGTGTCTTGTGGATTTGCGCCCTCTTTTTCTTCCCGGTCCTTGTGGCTTGTATTGATCCAAATCCAGGTTGGCTTGAATGCCCGTTTGGCTACTATTTCCCCATTGCCTTTTGGCTACATTTTGGTTGATGTATTCCAACTGCAGGTATGCCATTTCTATCTTCTCCAAGTGTTATTGGGGAATGGCATCGACTCCCAGTTTGGACCATTGCTCATTGACCTTTTGGAGATCTAGATCACCTAGGATCTCCTCCAGAGGATTGTTTAAAGTGGTTGAGGATGGCTGCTCTGTTTTCATTTCTGTGCATTGAGGAGTTTGCAGTGAGGTGTGGCTAGTATTAATCTGAATGGGAGAGGATTATGGTTTTTGTTGCGGTGCCTGGGTGTGGATTGAATCCAAGGTTGTGCTCGGGGCGTTGGTTGTAATCAAAGATTGACTTAATAATGACAGATCTTGATCAGTGGGGGCCTGGGAGACTATAGGGTGCTCCAATGAGTCAAGATTGCTCAGAACTTCAAAGTTGTTTTGCTGGGTCGAGGCAGTATTGGTGGGGGTTGTATTGGTGGAGGGTTTCAGAGGCTTTTTTCCTTTCTCCCCTTTTTTCTTTCTTGATATGGAGGTGAAACCAGGTGTCGAAAGGCTTGCACAATGGAATACATTTCTTTGTCATAGGGTGATGAACTTGGTCTGATGTGACCTTTCTACAACAACTCCTGAATCTGCCTCTTGATTTCATCATTCTCCAGAACAGAGCGCCGATAGATCGGTCCATTGGGTATCGGCACACCTGGGGTCAAATCAATCGGGTGCTTGACCTGACAGTGCAGAGGAACCCCTGTGGGTGAGGTGAAGATGTCCCCATACTCCTCCACAACCTTATCCATTTGTTGTTGTCGTGCAGAGGAGCCCTGTCTAGAGGTCATGGAATTATCTTAAAGCTATTCTTGAGGTGTTTGGATTTGATTTAATATGGATCTATTGGATAATGCCTTTTATTTCTTCTCTTAATTACTTTATTCTTCTTAACGGAGTTCCTTCAACTCCCTTTAATGCTACCTGGGGTTTAAGACAAGGGGATCCACTTTCCCCCTTCCTTTTCATTATTGCAGCAGAAGGCCTTGGTTGACATATTAAAAGTAAGATCCAAGGAGGTCAACTTAAAGGCCTTAATCTTTGGGGGGAAGGTTTAAAACTTTCGCACCAACAGTTTGCAGATGACATTATGCTCTTCTGTCAAGCCACTCTAAAAGAATCTAAGGAAATTCTATCCATTCTTAAAGATTTCATGGAAGCCTCTGGAACTCTTATCAATAATGACAAATAAAATGTGTTTATATTTAATACTAATATTCTCTCCCAAATATTCCTATTGCCTACCTTGGGATTCAACATCGGATCCTTCCCTATGAAATATTTAGGAATCCCTCTCAATCTAAATTCTCTTCGGGTCTCTGGGTGGAAATATCTCATTAATCGCATATAAGCTTGACTTCAAAATTGGGCATTTCAGGTGCTTAATGCTCTGAGTCGAGTTTTTATGTTAAGAACAGTCTTACAATCCATTCCCATATATCAACTCTCTGGATTGGAAACGCCTAAAATCTGTTGTAATGATATGGCTAAGATATTTAAAAAAATCCTATGGCAAGGATCTCAACAAGCCTGTAAATGGGCTCTCCTTTCATGGGATAAGCTTACGAAAATAAAAAGGACCGGAGGCTTGGGGTTAAGAGATCCATATTTTCTAAATCAAGTTATGGGAGCTAATCTCTGGTAAATATGGATACAATGGGGTAGAGATTTGTGGAAAATAATCCCAGAATAGAAGAATGAAATTTCCTTAACTATTGTAAGGAAAATAAAAGTTCAAATGACCCCTAAAGGATCCATTATTTGAAACTTGATAGCACTAAATAGATATCTCATCCGAGAACACAATTTTTGGGAAATTAGAGGAGGCGACATTGCCCAGTTTTGGGAGGAATCATGACAACAACAGGAGAAAATATTCAGTGAAATTGATTTAGGGGATATTTTCCTATTCACTAACAAGCCGAATACTAAGACAATAGAACAATTTTTGGATGAAGGGACAGAGCTTCAATGGAAAAAATGGAAGCTAAAAGACCAGTGGAAGAATGCTCCAGAAACTTGTCAATGGGAAAACTATGTGAAAGAACTTAAATCTAGAAAACTAGCAATAGCAACACGAGAGGATATACTCATATGGGGGTATTGCACGAAATGCATGTTCACAATACAAGAAGGCCATTACATAAAATAAAATAACATTCATAATGTAGTTGTACCACTTTGGAAAAAAAATATGGTCGGAAAAACAATGCCCGAAAATTGAATACTTTTTGTGGCTACTTAGTCATGGAAAGATTCTTACCTAGGATCAGCTGCATAAGAAAGGAATGCATGGCTGACTGACATATACTATGTGTAAGAAGAATGTAGAAACATTGGAACACCTATTGAATAACTTCTTTGTCGCTGAGACCTTGTGGAAAAAACTTTCGTCCCTCTTTCAATAAATAGATAGGGACAACAAGAGCCTCAGGCATACAATTGAAGTCTGGAGAAAAGGAGGGTATAAAAGCCTTGTTCTTAACATAGTGTGGGGACTCTTTATGGGATTTCTCATATGTGTCGCCTGGAAAGAAAGAAATTGGAGAACATTCAGAGATGAGTATCGACAAATTGAAGAGATATGGAAAGTGGTTCTCGAGAATATCAAAGAAACTGTCCTCACCGAGAAATGGCATGAAGATGACTAGAAAGCTAATGGGCATGAGGATAGGATTTTAGCTATGCTTAACTTGAAACCCCAAATGCTCGCCCCAACCTCATGGAAACAAAAACCTTTGGGAAGACATTCGCACGATCCCAAGATTCATTTGGGAAGCTTGGAATCTCCACCCGATTACACCATAAGAATCCAAAGCCCATAATGCCTCCACATGAAATCAGGTAGGAATCCATAGTGCACTACACTTCCACCTAATAAATTTCATGGGAATCCAAAGTCCACCCAAAGGATCTCCACCTTTGAAAACCTAGAGAAGTTCCAGAGTAACCAACATCTCCACTTGTGCAGGAATCAACAAATCACCCTACCTTATTAACGTGGTTGTTTTTACTTTTTGCAATGTTTCCAGACTAGTTGCGAGTGTGCACTAACAATGCTTCCACACACTCTTAATGCATAGTTGTCATCACTACGATGTGATTATTATGTCATTGACTTCCCTTTTCTACTAATAATGCTTGAATGCATCAATCATTGAATGAATCCCCTTGAGAGAGTGTGTGCTCTCATCTCCCAACTGTGTTGACTAGCGTCTACCATTCCACATGACCAAATTTTCCTTTATTTCTATATTCCCATAAAACATCGTCAATTCTTATTACAATGTGGAAATGATGTGGGTGACCGAATTTTCCTTTATTTCTCTATTTCCCATACATCATCATCAATTATGAGTACAACGTGAAAAGGACTTGGGTGGGAATAATTGCAACATTCAATACTTTCCCTACTTCCCCAAGCCATTCTATACTTTCCCTACTTCCCCAAGCCATTCTATACTTTCCCTACTTGCCCAAGCCATTCTGAAGGAGCTTCCTCCTAGAGCTATAAATCTCTGTCCTTTCTCACAATCTAGTCATTTCATTTTATCACATTCAATTGCAATTACCTATGAAAATATTTAGATGAGGGAGCAACTAAAAAGTGTTCACACATCCATAAAATCTTTTAATATTTAGGATTAAATAATATTAAAAAATATTAAAAAATATTTTAATGCAAAAAAATAACAAAAAGCATTTTAATATCTAAAATGTAGTGCATAAATAAAATACATTAATATACATATTATGCATTTTATTTTAATGTTAAATATATATTATTTCCAAAATAAATTATATAGGTACTAAATGAATTTGATGCTCAATTTCTAACTTGCAATACACACAAATGCATGTATATGAATTTGAACACACAAATACATGTATATGAAGTCAACCGTCAAAAGAATGCAAATCCCATAAACTAGAGGTTAACCTAATTCAGAAAATGAGCAACGAGAATAAGTGAGGTTGATGTTCTTAGAAAGAGGCCCATCCCTTTCCGTGCAAGATCTACACAATCCCGCAGGAATAGAAAATCCAATATCAATCTAACCGGTGACCCTTGAGTTTATCGATTCCTCCAAAAAGATGTTGATGCCACTTGTTAAATATGAAGCCTTCTTAATGAAAGAGAAAGTTGAGCTTCTTGTAGTCGTGATTTATACAATCACAATGGAATCAACCATCAAATTTCTTCATAACTGACCACCGCTCGCTTTTACAAATCCCCAAAGAGAATTATGGTGCCTTTTTATTTTATATTACCGTAGGAGAATATCAAGATCGAGCAATCAATTTGAGGACTTTCACAAAGCAACAAGGCATATTGTAAGGCCCCAAGACTTCATGGGCGCGTTCGGTGGGACGGGCACGCCGGTTGGGCGTTTGGACGAGTTCGAGCGCCGTGCGACGCAACGAGCGGCACATCGCACCATTGGAGAGGCACGGGCGCGCACGTAGCGAGGCGAGTCATGAGGGCGAGTTGGAGGAGAAGCGCGCCGAGTTAAACCAACACAGCATTGGCAAGACGTTTATACCACAACGGGTGCCCCTTGGGCGAGCGAGCCAACGGGCGAGTCGGTGGGTCGGCCGGCGCATTGGGCGTGACCGACGCCACACTTCGTGGGCGAGCAACCAAACGTGGGGGTCAGCTCGGGTCGGCCGAGCGCCCCACACCCCATGACGTGACATTTCATGGGTAGATGAATAAACGGGCGGGTCAGCTCATGGAAAACGAGCTACCACACTTCACTTGGACGTGCGTATATATATGATGGCGTGATGGAGAGTGGAGGCATCAAGTGAAAAGCGAAGATCAATCAACGAACAACATTCGAGGTTGCACCACCGAGTTGCAACAACTCGTTTGTGGAAAAAACAGCGAAGAGCAAGCCGGCGAATGAGGCGTTGGTCGAGTTGGGTCCGGCTCGTGCACGTCCGCGCCGCCGATTCTGGTCGGGTCGGGTCGAAGGCCTTGGTACACGACGGTCGGGTCGGAAGTCGGGTCAGTTGCAGGCGCTTAGAATGTGACGGGGCCCAACACTAAAAACGTGATTTCGGGAAGCGTCGGGTATCGGATTGAGGTGCCGTAAATTGCGGAGAAGGTGCGTATTTCCGAAAAAAAATCCAACCATATGGGTGAGGGGACGGATTGGATGCACGGTCAGCTTAGAAAAATTCTCTGCATTGATTTGGAGCAACGGCGAGGTGACCGATTGACCGGCCTTGGGCGAGTTTTGGGGCGGCACTTCCGAAGGTGAACTTGATGATGGTAAATGGTTGTGAAGTACGTGTAGCTAGTTTTGATGATTGGTAAGCCTTAGAGCTTGAACCAAAGGCAAATAGCCTTGCCAGAGCAAAAGTGGTTTTGCGGGATTGGACATTGTAATCATATTTTTATGAAACATAATGTCTGGGCGGACTCATTTTAAAAGGGGAGTTGCCCCTCCCTTGTATGTATGCGGCGTGCTGTGGATTGATATTGATGTTTATGTTTTATTCGCGTGGAAAGAACATTGTAATATAACTAACGAATGTTGCTATAGGCGTAGTGCAGGTACTTAGTATTTAGAAAAATAAAAAGTAAGTGCCGCGCCTAAGGAGACGTGGTTGGAAGACACCCGTGTTGTAGGGGTGTGACACATATCAATAGTGGGTAACATGAGTTTCATTAACGGTGATACAAATCACGTTATAATTGGATTGACAAGTGTCAACTTTTTCATTTTATCATGCTTAGGTTGTTGCATGTGTGCATAATAATTTGTTTAGTTTTGTTCTCTCTTACCTCTTGACGAGAATACTAATCACATTCTAGACTCTCGGCGAAGTTTTTAAACTCTCCCGGCGGCGAAGATTTTCTAAACTCTCGGCGAGAGTTTTCTAAACTCTCGGAAGAACTCTCGGGGTGAAAACTCTCGTCGAGAGTTTTTAACTTTCGATCCGAGTTTGCACGCGCGACGGAAATCTAACTCTACAGAAGGTTAAACTAGTTTTAAATTTCTCGGTACGAGTTTGAAATTTCCTCGAGAGATTATCTCGTCGAGAGTTTAAGTCCCAGCGAAAAACACACGGAGATTACGCGGTTTTCGGGAACCTGCAACTTTGGAGGGCGAGAACACCTACAAAAAAAAAAAAAAGATTATATGTCGGATATGTCGGACAAAGTACCATTGAATTCATCTGAATCTAGTTTACGATGATAGAGATTTGTGGAGTTTCATTAAAAAATTCAATTTTTTATTAATTTTTTACTAGCGTATCCAATTTCATTGTTCGAAAAATTATAGCATGAATGAAAATTCAATAAATTTCAAATGAGGACACCAAAAAATTCAAAAAAATCATCTTGCACTTCCTCTCCCTGTCTACTTCAAAAGGGTACTCTCATTTTTCTTATTGACGATCACATTGAAAAGAAATCAAAAGGATGATAAATATCTTTGAAACATCTTGTTTTTGTGGCCGTCATTTCAAAAAAATAATAAAAAACAATGATTTAATCCGAAAATTACCGAAAAATGATGCATGCACTAAGCAATATATGCGGATTATGATGCTGTGGTTTTTTTCCAAAAAATGAATAACCTTCCCTAAAAAAAGTAAAGGATGATAAAGTGACTATTTATGTTTGCTGAAAATTTCAAGTATGTCTGGGTTAGTAAACAAGGGAATTTACCCCTCCTATGTATCAATATTTTTTTTTTAAAAAATGGGTATGGAGGTAAGACAATTCCTCTAAAATTCTTGTTTTTATGTAAAAGCATAGTTTGCAATAAAAATATGAGTTTAGTGGAGTTGAAGTTTAAAATCATAGAAAATTACAATTTTCAACGTAAAAGGAACAAAAAATGTTTTCCAGCTTCACATTTTCACCCTTTGAGGTGCAAAAATAATCTTCTCCGGGTCGGAAAAGTGAAGTGGATAGAAATATCCTTCTAATAGTTGACAATACACATCTGTATCTATCTATTTGCCCTCAAATATTAGAATGTCAAAGTTGTAACCACCTTAAAAGGGAGTCGCGCCTCGAGTGGTTGTTGGATGCGGATGCAGCCGATGGGTAGTCATTGAAGGATGCGGGAAAAGTTATCCATCATCGCATTCCTTTGCTTTCTCTAAGGCCTCCTCAAGCAATATTTTTATAAGATCTCTTTTGCTCCTCATCTTTCTTTTTGTCCCCCATGGGCGACCTTCGGGGTTTGTGAGGCGATCTTGCAAGGTTCAACCGATTGAGCCCTAACTCCTTATACACGGCCTCGTTCGGGACATGCAAAGAACAATCGAGAAAAACGGACCACTACATTCTGCCCAGTCCAAATTTATGCGGGAGACGCAACATAATACACATATAACCATAAATACAAGATTTAGCGGAAATAACACTTCATTTCATTAATATCAAAGAACTAAAATTTGCTTACAAACATAATGGAAATAAACTAGCTAGGGCAGTGGCTTATCCTACGAGAAGAGGTGTGGCGGCTACGGAGCCTCTCGAGCGTATTCTGATGAGGCTTGAGGGCCTATTTATTATAGAGAAACAATTGAAAACCATAAACATCAAGAAACCTGACCCTAGGAGATGAAGCGCCAAAGCTATGGGCCCAGGTTTGGGTAAATTGGTGTTTCAACTTCCACAGGTCTTAACTTTGGCATACTATCTTGGTTGATGCACATGATACCTCGTTAGAAAGACCTATCCTAGGACTACAACTACGATCGCGAATATCAATTCGGGAATAGAATCCATATTGGAATCATGTTCATAGGAGGCGTGATGCCCAAAATGTGGTTTAGGGCCTCCCGAAATGGTTTCAGGAAGTTCGGGACTCGAAAAACTATTAAAAATAGTAAGTTGTGCCGAAAGCGAAGAAATGAAAGAGACAATGGTGGGGCCCAAAGTGGAATAGGCGGTGGCCACCGTATCCACGGATTGTTGGGTACTACCTCTAGTATCACATGCAATTTATTTCCTAAAGTAATAACAACATTGTAGCCGGCCTAAACTCATACACAACATGTCACTTACTCAAGTATGGTTGGCCCAATAATACATCGGACACATCAAGAGGAGCAACATCACACAATGCCTCATCCATGAATGGCTTGATGTTGTACGAATGCTACTTACCTATTAGCGGATGCAAAGATCTCTTCCTTGGTACGAAGCAACCAATGGTATCTGTTGCGGGTGTGCTATGGTCGATGGAGTCGAGATGCTTCACGACCTCTGTTTGAAATGAGGTTCTTTTGGCTTCTTTTATCGACGAGGAATTTTGATGAGAACCCTTCACCCACATCTCTGCCAAATGGAAGAAGGTGCTCCCCCTCCTCTAGATCCTTTGGATCCTTGCTGAAGATTAGTGGTGGAAACAATATGCTGGGATATGAATTAATGATATGCTTCCCTTTTCATTTCCCTTGTCACCGGATTCACCGAATCAATATTAGAACATGCATCTAATTCGGAGTGCCCAGCCAGGTTCGACCTGCTTGTTGTTTGGCTCGACAATAGTTTGTGCCTCTGATGGGGGGTACATTATGAAATTCACATCAATTCCTCATGTCCTTATTTGGATTTGTGGTGTTGTTTTGAGTCACCTTTGGATTTTCCCCTTTTTAACGACCTTTCCCTCGCTTAGGATTTGCGGATCCAAAGTCGTGCTTATTACTGGCAAATTTTTCTCGATCTTGGCGGCATAGCGATATGCCATGCCAAGAGAGGTAATGTAGAGGAACTCCATTTTCTCCTAAATGTCTGTGCAACGGCCACAATAATTGAGCACCAAATGTCTCTACGGAATCTTTAATACCCAACTTTGTGCACGGAGTATGGAACAAATTCTGTCAGTTCATGCACATCTTGATCCCTTTGTTACAATGTGGTCCATTGGATGTACTTTTCCTCATAGCTGCACGCAAGTATGTTTTCCTTGATGCCGTCTAAGAAAAAATTCCAAGTGGGTGCGTACGAGAAAAAAAGAGGGTTCCCTCTCGTCTTTCTATTCACGATAGTTTTCCCACCGAGTCTTTGACATGGGGGCAACTTTGAGGAGTGCAAAGTAATATTTTCTCGATTGGAGAAATCATGGTGAGAATACCCTTCTGAAAATCCTTTTTCCTCCCGCTACATTTGTATACTATATGACGCTCACGCTCTGAGGAATTTCAAAGTTATTTTGTACCTTGAAAGGAGAGGCGCCTCTCGAGTGGTTGCTAGATGTAGATGCATCTTCGGTGCGTAGCCGTTGAAGGATATGGGAAAAAGTTATCCATCGTAGCATTCCTTTTTTCTCGAGGAGTATCCTTGAGCAATAATTTTATAGGATCTCCTTCTCCCTCAACTTTCTTTATTCGCCATGGGAGGTGGTCGAGGTTTGCGAGGCTGATCTTGCAAGGGTTCAACGGATCGAGCCACCGTTCCTTACATACCCGACCTTGTTGGGGACATGCGAAGAAAAAGCAGAGAAAAAGCAGATTACTTTGATACCACTAATCCCGGATTTATCGGTAACATAATAATATATATAGAAATAAACATAAACACGAGAGATGGAGCGAAATAAACTTCATTTCATTAATAATAAAATAAGCGAAATATGTTTAACGATAGAATGGAAATAAAATATCTGGGGCGCTAGTAGCTTATCTCTTAGAAAGTGTATAGTATCTATAGGCCTACGAGTTGTGCTACAATGAGGGCTTGAAGGCCTGTTCTTGTTGAGAAACAATGGAAAACCCCTAAACATCCAAAAAACCTAACCCTAGGGGATAAACCAAAACTATGGGCCTCGTTTGGGTAAATTTGTACACCATCAACTTCTCGGGGATGTAACTTTGGCATATGACTTTCCATTTGACGCGCTCCAATACCTCGTTAGAACTTCAAATTTTGATGTAAGTATCATCAAAGGAACATCCAGATTGTTCTCGGTTTTCTGAAAAACGTCCTTCGGGGCTTCATAAAATGGCTACGAAAATTTAGGACACAAAAAGCAGTAAAAATAGTAAGTTGTGTTGAAGCGAAAAAACTAAAAGAATTGATGGTGAGGTCCAAATGGAATAGGTGGGTGGCCACAAATGTCCCTTGGATCATCAAGGGCGAAAACAACTCCGGAAGTTCGAGAACACAGAAAAGCTGCTAAAAATAGTAAGTTGTGTTGAAAGCCCAAAAAACTGAGGCCAGTGGTGGGGGTACAAATGGAATAGGTGGGTGGCCACCAATATCCTCTGGATCAGCGATCAAATTTTCACCAACCTTGCGGATGGTACATAGATAGTTCATCGTGATCGGTAGAAGATCCTTACGCGAGGATGGTTGCGATGGATCGGCGATCAACTTTTCACCAACCTTACTTGGATGGATGCATAGATAATTCATCATGATCGATGAAGATCCTTCTGTGAGGATGTATTTCCGCGATGATCTTGAGCTCATGTTGCTTGAGAGCGAGCAATGGGATGCTTCGGAGGTAGATACTTTGACCATTAAGTTTTTGAAGAGTTTTACATTTTTGTGTGTTTTTTCATGTTTATGAGACCAAATTATTCGATGTTTTCACATGCAGATATTGGACTGCTCAGCTTGATAGGTGCTATGTCTCTTTCATACATAGAGACAACTACGGGGATTCATTGTAATTAGTACGGAGTCGCTACGGTAGGGGATGGGATGCACTGGGATCTTGAGGTAGTGAAGGTCTTATCGAGGTGGAGCATGACATGGAGGGATTGACACACATTATTGATGAGGTCGTAATTGATCAGCTTATTGCAACTTCAACAAAAAAATGCGGTAAAGGTGCCAAGTGGTATTGGTCACTTGTGCACAAGATAGCTCATTCGGTGTCATTTTATAATGGCTTTACCAACGGTTGTCTGTAGTTACTTGCATGTGTTTTTATATGGGAGATGGATGGGGAGAGAGGGAAGAAGAGAGAGAAAAGGCAGGGAGGGAGGAAGATATATAGATATGGAGAGAAGTGTTAAAAAGGAGAAGGAGAAAGAGAGAGAGGGAGTGGAAAATGGAGGGAGAGAGAGGGAGATAGATAGAAATGGAGAGAGAGTGAGATAGATATAGATATGGAGAGAGTGTGTGTATGTTTGGGGGGTGAGATAGAGATAAAGAAGGAGAGACAATGGGAGATAGAGATATAGATGGAGGGAAAGAGATGTTATTTTACTTTGCCAATCTATTTGTCGTAATCTAATTAATTTAGTTAATGTGCTTCATACTGTCCCCAGTTGTCAAATTCTGAATCCTTTACACTTTATGCGAGAAATTATTTAATGTTAATGCGGTTATGCTCCTCTCTTAGACAAGTTATTAAGCGAATAAATTCAAGTTAAAATCGAAGAAAACACATAACATATCTCCCCCAATCTAGATCTAGAACAAGTTCATGCACACATAAAGACAAAGTGACACCCAATTATTTTAGATAAATAGTCCTAGAAAAAACCAATGCGAAGACTAGTCTTTTGGTTGTTGGAAAGTTTTATTATTAAAATTTCTAAATACAATAAGCACGGGTTCCGGATCTAGAAAATGCAATGAAGAAAAAATAGATATATATCTCCTTTGGCTAATTTAGGGCCAAAATAATGGCGAATCCCCACACCCTCCAAACAGATTTACGAGAACTCGGCCAAAATTAGGGCCCCAAAGCCCTGCGCTGCCCTTGGCTCTCTTTGTCCAACCTCGGCCTTTGAACTTCGGTGCTACTCACAAGAAGAACACGGTACCCCAGGCTTGGGTGATGGGTCCCTCACTTCTTCCCCTTATGGTCTCTTGCCTTCCCTGAGTTCCTCTGACAAACACGTTGTCCTTGATGGAATACGCGGCTTGCACCTTCTCGCAGCACAAGTTTATGCTCTCTTGCTACCCCCGCCCTTTTACAGCATACACTACCTCTCGGGTTGATCTTTGTCTCTTGCGATTCTAGAACACAGAGTTAAATCATCCCTTATTTCAAAATTACCTCTCTGTATTTAGAAACACTTTTGATAGTTCTTATGGCTTAGCCCTAGAATCTCATCTTGCTTCCAATTGCTTTACTTGCCTACGTGTCTTTACAAATGACCCCAAGCCTTTCCCCTTATAATTTCTCGTTGAAAACCAATGACCATGATCAGATCTGAATCAATGGCTAAGATTAAAAGAAACGATCGCGTGACTTAAGATATACCATCACATGTTTAATTAAATTGCCTTCAGTATTTAAGTTCCTAATCTTAACTTAGGAAATAATTAAATATTATTTAATTAATATCTCCTAAACTAGATTAATTTTTCAAAATCAAACTGGGTCTCTTAGAATCGAGTGTATCGTCCCCTCCACAAAATTTGGGAGCTAGCACAACTAATGCTACCCCAAATGCAAAATCTCAACACTCCCTCTTAGCATCAAGGGTGTGCTCTAGCAATACATCACACTATGCATTACATGATAGAGTACTAGTTCTCTTTCATGCAAAGCTTGGCCTATGTACCCTCAAATGCCAACTATTTCTTTCCATACGCTCTTTGTAAAACTCGTATTGTCACTACAACTCTCTGTATTGTAGCTCCCTCTCAATATGATGCATTTATGCTCCTGACTCCGTACCTTTGTTGTTGCTGTGATTCATTAGAGAAACAAGCATTGAATCTCTTACCCAATGTTGTGAATAGTTAGACGGGTTGCATCCTCATCCGCTGGCTCCTGCATTTCTGTTTGTCTTTGTCCCGAAGGATGATGCACGAAACTACAACTGCATAGCTAGCGAGTCCTACGCACCCTGCGATGTCCAAATCAGCCCTTGTGCTGAATCTCACGCTCTTTGCGGCTGCGCTGCACGGAGTTGTACTCTGCGCTGTAAAGTCACATCGACTCATTATTGCTGCATTATTGTCTGCCTGCTACTTTCTGCGCTATTGCTTTTGCCGTCTATGCCCATTGCTCCTGCATCCCTCTCTTTGTCTTAAAGGTATAGTAGCTGTGTGATCAAGAGATGAACTGCCTCAGGATCTGCCTCCTTCTGTAGCTCCTCTGTATCCATATCACCCTTTCATGAGTTCTATTCATGAGCACTCGCGGATGCATCATCTTCAACCATCATCTGTGTAACAACCTTGAAGAAGAAGCACTTTCCTTTTTCTTACGAGGACAATTCATGAGGACAAATGTCATTTCCTACGATGGAAGCACTTGATATTTTAGACATCCTTATTCTTCTTTGGTACCTTCTTCGATGCCAAAGTGCATATTCCTCATATTGTACTGAATTTTCCAGGCATTCTCTTAGCTGCTTGGGTAGTCTCGGAGTTCTTCTTGGCCTTGAAGCCCGACCACAGTATTCAATATGGGAGGTCTTCTCTTGCCCAAGATACTTTAGGACAATTTTCCCACTCGCCTTGTTCCATTTGAGGAAATTCTCTTTTATCTCATCCTCTGCACCTTAGCACCGATTCACAGTCAGCGATATTTAATCGACTACGGTATGAAAGAGAAATGTGTCTTCTCCCTTGGCCATATGAATGACCTCATATGTGTTTCCAACTCATCTCCCTTTGGACATATTTTCCCTCATATAGGGAGATCAAGACCTTCCACATCTCATTATATGTCTTTATCTCAAGCTAAGTGGTACAATACTGGTCCTTGATTCCATCCATAATCGACCACTTGGCATGCCCAACGGTCTCTTGATGCTTCGAAGGATCGGATGCAGCCGATTGGCCCGAGTTTTCTCTACATGGTCTCAAGATTGTGTCCTCAAGACTGTCGAATCCTTGTCCAAACTAAGAGGCCCAGGGGAGACGTAACAGGCTCCCCGATCTGTAGGTCCGCAGAGCCATCTTCTCATAATGTGTGAAACTTCAGCACTCTTTGCTAGAGAAATGGATCCGGAAGCCCTTGGTGAAATAGGCATGCTCCCTTTGGCTTCGGTTTCCCTGGTTGGAAATCTTCTAAATCAACTACGGTCGGAGTTCTCTTTGATCTCTGATCAGCACAAGTTTATTTGGCTGAAAACTCTCAAAGTGTCTTCTCCCACTCTTTATTTCTTGTGCTTAGGCTAAAAAATGAAAACTTCATAATTCCAGCCCCACTAGTACCTACGGAATTTACTGCATCTTTTCTTCGGTCTTTTACTGGATCTGACGATTCAGATATACATCCTTGACCTTCAAACTAATCCAATGTTGTTCTAAGCTATAAATCATTATGAGCCTTACAGAACCAACATTATATTGTGTCACCCTTCTCTCTGCGTGAATGCCTCTGGCTTCATTTGTCCCTTCGGATATGAGTTTATGTTTCTTTTCATTATTTCTAAGAGCTAGGTATTTAGATTCTTGCTATGACCCTCCTAGATGTATTTCTGCGATACCATGTTATGAAATTTCTAAATCTTTACACTTTATCACAGAAATTATTCTTTATTGTCAACATTAATACTCCTCCTACTTATACAAGTTATTAGCGAATAAATTCAAAGTTAAAATTGAAGCAAAACACATAACAGATCTCACCGTCGGATCTAGGAAAAGTTCACACAAATAGACAAGTAACAATTAACTACTACAAAAATAATCCCAGGAAAACAGAAAATGCGGGAAAACGGGTCTTACATTTCTTGGAGGATTTTATTATTAAAATTTTACGAATCTGTGGCTGGGTTCGAGATCTAGAAAACCCGTGAGAAAATAATAAATGCCAACTCCTTTGGCTGATCTAGGGCTAAAATAATGACTCATCCACTGCCCATAAATGGGATTTATAGAACTCGGGAAAAATTAGGTCACAAAGCCTGCCATGCCACTGAAGCCCTCTCATCCCAACTCCCAGAAGCCCTATGAACCTAAATGTTGCTGAAAAGGTATGTGTTACCCCCGGACCCAGGTGACACAAATCTCACTTGCCAGGGTCTCACATAACATACGAGGTTTCTGCAACAAATAATGATGTCCTTGATTCTTGTGCAACACTAGTCAACTGGGGTTATTGGCCTCCTACTTTCTTTACCTTCCTGCCTTCCTACGACACCTCTAGAATGATATCTGCACCTCTTGCTGATTCTAGACCACAGGATGAATCATCCCACTGGCCTAAATCCTCTGCAGTTGAAACCGCCAGAATTCTTATCGCTTATGCCCTACAATCTGAGCTTAGCGATTATCTGCCTGCGTGTTTTTACTGAGTGGCCCCAAACATTTATTTTACTCCTTTTCTCGTTGGAAAATTAACGACCATGATTAGATTTTGGATCCAATGACCCCTACAATTCAAAAGCTTAATATGTGTGACTTAAGACAATTTCATCACGTTTAAAAATTAATTCACTTTAATTATTTCAGTTTATCAGTTTCACCAAGAATACATTAAAACAATTAATTAAATTTAATGTCTCCTAAGCCAGATGAAATTTCCCAAATCATTCACGGGTCTTGTATATCAAAAATTGACATAGTCCCTCACAAATTTAAGAGGGCTGAAACTGGCCAGATGCTACTAAATGCCACAAAATCTCAACACTAGTTGCATCACATAAAAAAAATCAACATCTACTTAAAATTAATGCATAGTGTGCAAGTAGGTAAATATGATTAGAAATAAACATCTACACTAAAATTAATTCATCTGTTGACAATCAAATAGGATTGAAATAACATCTACACTAAAATCAATGCATACAGTACAGCAGTAAAATAGATTAAATCAATATCTACTACTTCAGAGAAAATGCATCCGGTCACGAGTAATCAAATAGGAGTGGAAATCAACATCTATTGAATCGGTATCTAGTGTAGGTATTAAATAGGATTTGAAAATGACATCACATTGAAATCAGCCATCAGTGAAAGTGATCATATAGGATTATAAAGAAAATATATACACTAAAACCAATGCCAACCAATGCAAGCAATCAAACAGATGAGAAATCAACATCTACAGTAAAGTCAATGCATTTAGTATAAGGTATTAAATATGATTAGAAATCAACATCTACATTGAAACCAATGCATCCAAAATTGAGCAATCAAATAGGAGTATAATCAACATCTACACTAAAATCAATGCATCTGATATGAGGTATTAAATAGGATTATAAATCGACATCACAATGAAATCAAGCCATCTAATTCAAGCGATCAAATAGGATTATAAATCAATATCTACAATAAACCAATGCATCTAGTAGAAGCAATCAAATAGGAATAGAAATCAACATCTACATGAAATCAATGCACTCCTAGTGGTATTAGATATGATTATAAATTGACATCTACACTAAAATACATGCAAGCTAGTGCAAGCGATAAAATATGATTGGAAATCAATATACGTGAAAACAATGCATCTAATGAAAACAATCATTTATGAGTAGAAATCAACATCTACGCTAAAATAAATGCATCTAGTGTAAGGCATTACGTAAGATTACAAATTGACATCTACAACGAATCGATTGCATCTAGTGCAAGCGATCAAATAGGATTAGAAATAAAGAACTACACTAAAATCAATACATCCATTTTAGTGAAAACCAAAATATTCATGACTTTATAGATACAACTTCTATGTATGTATTTGTCTGTGTGTCTCTTTCTTCTTCCCTCTCTCTCCATATTCCATTACGTGTTTATCTCCCTCCCTATCTCCTTCTCTCTCCCCCCCTCCCTCTCTCCCTCATTTCTCTCTCTCTCCCTTTCTGTTATCTTTCTCTCTTATTTCCCTCTCCCCCACTCTCATCTATCTCTATACACTCCCTCCCTTCTCTCCTTATTTGTCTCTCTATCTCGGACCCCTAAACACATGCCCTCTCTCTCTCTCTCTCTCCATACCTATCTCTTCCTCCCTCCTTTCTTTGTCTCTCTCTCCTTCCCTCCTTGCCCGCTCCATCTATATCTTTATCTACCTCTGTCTCTCTTATTTATCTCTCTATATCGACACACACACTCTCTCTCTGCCAATCTATCTATCCATCTCTCTCTCTCTTCCTCTCGCTCTCTATATCTTTCCTTCTCTCTCTCTCTCTCCACCCTCTCCATCTATATCTCTATCTCTCTTCCTTCGACACTCTCTCTCCATATACATGTAGCTCTCTCTCTCAATATATCTATATATCTTCCTCCCTCCCTATATATTTTCTCTCTCTTGCCCTCTCCCCCCTCCATTTATATCTCCTATCTCCCCTCGTCTCTTATTCTACCCCCAAAACATACACACCTCTCTCCATACCTATCTATCTCTCTCTCGCTCCCTCTTCGTCTCCCCTCTCTCTCCCTCTCTCTCTTCCCCTTGTATCTATCTCTCTCTCTCTCTCTCTCTCTCTCTCTCTCTCTCTCTCATCTCTCCATTTCTCCCTTGTCCTCCCTCTCCACCTTCCTCCTATGTCTTTCTTACTAAATCCATCTCTATCTCATGTCTCTCAAGTCCTCTCTCTTTCCTTCCTCTCTCCCATTCTCTCCCCACCTCCCTCTATCTCTCACTTCGCGCCCCCGCCCTCCCCCATCACACAAACTATCTCTCTCTACACCCTCCAAATTGTCATTATCTCCCTCTCTCGCTCCCCCTCCATATCTATGTCTTACGACCTCTCTCTTGTCCTTCTTTCCCTATCTCTATCGCCTCCCTTTTCTCTCCTTCTCTCGTCTCCTCTCTCCTCATTCCATCGTCATCTCTCCTTATACTCCCTCTCTCTCTCGACCTCTATCTCTAAATGTTTTTTTTTTCTTCATTCCCTCTCATTCCCCTCCCCGACTCCATCTCTCTCCCCATCTCTCCCTCCTCTCTCTCAAGTTCCCTCTCTCTTCCTTCCCCCTCCCTTTCTCTCCCCACCTCCCTTTGTCTCCCCATCACACACACACTCTCTCTCTCTCCACCCTCCAACTCTATCTTTATGTCCCTCTCTCTCCCCTTCTCGCTCTCCTCTCTCCCCCCCTCCATATCTATGTCTCCCTATCTCTCTCTTCCCCTTCTTTCCCTATCTCTATCCTTTCTTTTTCTCTCCTTCCATCGTCTCCTTTCTCTCTCTCGTTCCATCTTCATCTCTCCCTTCTCACTCTCTCTCTCTCCACCTCTATCTTTCAATGCTCTTTGTTCTTCCTCTCTCTCTTTCCCCCTCCATCCCGATCTTTCTCTTCCTCCCTCTCTTTCCCCCCTCGATCCATCTCTCTCTCCCTCTCTCCTCCTCTCTCCTCCCTCCTCTCTCTCTTCCTTCTCTCTCTCATTGTCTCCCACTCTGTTCCCCTCCATCTCGGTCTTTCTCTTAAATAAGACCCCATTATTAAAAAATATCTAAACTAACATTTGCAGAGAGTCTAGTATAACCGAGTGGGGCCATGAGAAAAAAATAATTACCTTTTGCACTCGAAGCATACAAAATAGATTCACAGAACTCTCTTATCCGTTGGATCAAATAAAAAAAATCATGGATCTCCTTGCCAATAATGAGAAAGAAAATAAATTTGGAAAAAAGAAAAAACTTGAGAAAGAGATGCTCATTTGAATATAACACTAGGCTCAAAGAAAGCATCTCTTGCCAAATTTGGCTACTTTATACGAAATTCCATTGAAATTAAAGTATATTTTCATTGTGTAGACGATTTATCAAGCAATGGTTAACACCTCTATTTCTCCAATGATTGGTTATGCTACAAAGAGGGCTTTAGCGAGAGAATGAGGTAAATGTGACTCTCTGAGTGTTGGATGAATCGTTCGGTGCACTAAGTACACAGGCATAGGCAAAGAGGGACCACGAGTTTGGTTTATTAATTTGTAAACCCTATTTTTCGACAACCTCTAGAAGATTTGAATAAACGCTTGAAACCCTAATTAAGAAGAGCTCAACCATTTGCATCATATGATCCTCTTCTGCAACCTAATAAGGTATTTATATCATTGCCTTAAAATCGTTTTGTTCGAAGTCTTTTGGTCATCCATTATTATAAGAAAGGTCATTTCGCCATCTTTGGCGGAGTTCGCCTTAAATATTATATTCAAAATGTTGATCAAGGATCAATGAACAATCAAGATCTCCCATCCGATTAGACAGAATCAGTCCATCTAAGCTACACATCTACTTATTGAGGTAAAAATCCAATTTGTTGAATTCAAACATTATCGATTATCAGTTTTACAGTCATGTTTGGAAGTCCTAACAAATTTTCCGTCTATCGATCCAACATTGGGAATGCGGGTTGACTCTATTATATTATTAAAAAAAAAATACATGTGTCACCTCTAAGTTTTGGGCGGCTCTTAATAAACAAAAACAATTTTAAAACATACTAGATATACATAATACATCTTATAATATATATATTATTAAATATTCTTTATAAAATGTAAATTAATTAATATTTATAAAAAAAAATAATTGATTTAAAGTTTATAAAAAAGAATAGAAAGTGAAGTCAATTAGAAGATAATAAAGACTTTATATAATATTTAGAGACAAGGGTACACCATTAAAATGATAATATCTCACAATAAGAGAGAAAATTTTTGATCATATTAAATTATTTTAACTTAAATATCTTGGCTTTGAAAAAAAATATTTCATTATATATTATCATGATTTAACTAATCATTTAAAAATAAATTACACTAATCATTGTTTCTTATTAGTTAAAATAAAATTTTAAAATCCAACACATATTTGTAAAATATCCATTTTAATTTCCAACTTAATTCCAAATATTTTAAAAATCATTCACATGCTATGTTTTTACCCTTCAAATATTACGCCTTTTATATTCACCACAGTACCAACAAGGCTCCTTTGGGTTAAAGAAACGAGGACGGTCAGGAAAATACGCAATGTTGAAGGGAATTTTTGGTGATCAGATATCCATTCCTGCCTAAAGTCTGTGCTTTCAACACTACAGACTTATCATAAATACTTGAATGGGAAATTTGATGTTACATGTTTTCTACTAAACCCACACCGAAGGTTGATGTTTCAACCTTGATTATGGCTGGCAAATCTGCCTGTTTGTTGAGTTTCGCCAGGATGGTGACACCACAATTGCCTTGTGAACCATCCATGCACTGTCATTACATACATGCATTTTGTAATTAATATCTATCTATACAAAATTAAAATGAGTAATCTGGGTACCATCCTATCACATTAATTGACACAGAAAATTCAGTCAAGATCTCCGCCTTCCGATTTTACTGAGTCTAGCGCGTGCCTTCCTCCAAGCCTGCTCTTTTAATAGCCTTGAAACAGAAGGAAATGTTAATACCAGAAAGTGGAACGATTGACAGATTAGTGGGAAGTAGGTACCAATAGAAGAAAGTCTGGGATCTGTAGAAATTTGGGTCTCTGAATATGAGCAATTACTGTTGAGAATCCAATAATGGAGAGCGGGGAAGCGTTGGAACAACAAAAATGGCTAATTGAGGAGGCTGAAAAGAAGATCACCACTGCTATCTCTGAGGCTGCTGTGATGCTTGACCTTAATGCACTTCAATTGATTAGTGTGCCGGTTTCGTTACAATTGGCTACGGCACTTAGCGGGTTGGATCTGTCCAATAACAATTTGGAGGTAATTTTTTCAGTTCGATTTCCCTGTGCAGTACTTTTCCGAAGTAAAAAATGAATGATTTTTGTTTTGATGGTGCCTAATTGATTATAGTTCTTGCACTAGATGCGTGACTAGCATGGTGAATCTGGAAAATCTAGATGTTGGGTGCAATCACCTCAAATCTCTTCCTGTTTCCATCGGCAGGCTCTTGGTACCAGATTCTTAAATATTTAGCAGCAACATGCTCGTTGCCTTTCCTCATAGCATACAAAAATTGCAGGTAATGTTATTACGAGTCATTTAATCCGTCGGGGTTTCCCTGTTTCCACCGGTCCAACTGCATGAGAGAAGGTGTTGTTCAATTCCATCCCAGATTCAAAAAATGTAGAAATCCATAGTGGGGATCCCGGTTTTGGCGATGAAATTGATGCAAATTCAAGCCAGAAACATCAACAAATTGCTCCCGACAATCGTCAAAGAAAATCAACACCATGCTCTTGGAACACCAGGTGGAGCTCAGCGATCTCTCGCAGCATCTATGCAATTCGCGGGAGGTCGACATCGCATTCTTGAAGGTGCTGAACTCAATGAAATAATGCCTCAATAGTACGATTGAGAGGTGGACTTCAAGCAGTTCCAGGATGACAAGCAGAAGCATTGCACCAGGGAGATGTTTGAGAACTACTATAACTATCTGCGCAACACCGCTCCATGGGTGGAAAGTTTCTGGCTAAGCTAGCCAACGAAGATGAGCACCAGGCGAAGCGATGTGGTGGTTGTCCGTGGAGCGCCAGCGAAGCGTACAACTGTTCATGTGTTAAATTTCTATTCGATTGAAACTGACAAAATGGAGGTTTTTGATTGGCTAGAATGACGATAACAACGACTCTTGATGGGCTGGGGGTGAGCAGTGACATGGCCCATTCCTAAAGATGGCGTAATTAAAATATATATATATATATATATATAATTGGTTGTGAAATATTATAAAAAGTACAATAATAAAAACTTTAAAAAATCATTCACGATATTTCCATCTTATTCACTTTGTTTTCTTCACTGGTTTAATCATTTAAAGGGTTTTAAAATCTATAAAAATGCCATTTAGAATTATCATAATTAATGCTTGACGTATATTTTGTATGTATTAATGAAGGCGTTTGAATCGATGGCCCAGCCGAAAATATTTAAGGTTGCATTTAAAAAAAGAATGCCAGTTCTGATCCGGACGTCGTTGTCGTAGAAAATGTTTAATTGCATAATAAAATAGATACCAGTTAACAGTACGGACGTTGTTTTCCATGCCATCGCTACTTATTCTTATTTAACAATCTAATCACGTGGCATCTCACGTTTATTTTTATATATTATGCTTTACCGCTAGAAAAACTCATTTAAAGAGACATGGATTTGACTGGTCATCAAATAACATTTGATGACATCATCTTTACGTTGCCCTGGGTGTTCATCGTCCTAACCAGACAAGAGACTTCAGCATTTTGAAACAGATCTTCCCAATAGACAAGACCTCAAACTTTCGATACCAGACTACCCACCATAATCGTATTCCTGCCCTAACAAACATGCAAACATACAGACTGGATTTGGACTGTAACATCGTTTTACGATAATTGCTTACTCGACAAATCTAAATTAAAGAATACAATTTTGCAGGCTATTCTGGACTATGGAATCTTATTTAATAAGATGCTTGATATTAATATCATGTTGCACGCTAAGCGGGCGTTCAGGTATAATCAACACCCAGCTGAGAGCAAAACCAACGAAAGAGGTGGCGGAATCGAAGGAGACACGAATGCCCTGCCGCGCAGATGTCCCATAATGGATAGATCGGAGGTAGCCAGCGCGAAGGCAAAGCAAAACGTTCCCATGATATTTATGGGTACCATATAAAAATGCTCAATTGTGCAGTGGTGCTTCGTTCAATAATATAATTTTAGTGGGTCAAGGCGGTAATCACTTCTCCAGTCCAGAGCAAATAATTTTTTTTGATGAGGTATGCATTCTTGTCACTATGAACGTCAACCAGAAAAAGTGGCTTCCCTCGTCTGGTTAATTCACTCACATTACAATGAGGTGCCATGAATTATAAATTCTCAATGAGCTGCCATGCATTTGCACAGATCCGAATTATACTTTATAACTTTAGACATGCCAAAATAACGCACATCACTTACTAATAGTCTCTATATATAATTTAAATTAACAAAATTAAAACTGACAATACATGCATGCACACTCGACTTCGCATTTTAAATATTAGTTTCAGAATGACTTCAAATATAATCCTATCTTATTACAGAAAATTATAAATAAATAAATACAAATAAAAAACATTGAATATCATAAATGTGATTTTTTATAATGATTAGCTGTTTGATTTGTTTTTTTTTTAAATAAGAATTTATTAAAATTAAATACTCCAAAATAGTAATAAGATATTTAGAGACCAATAAAAAAGTGTAAAAAAGGATAAATAAAGATTATGAATCAAACACGTCAATATATTAACGTTTCATTTTTATACCCCATATATTTCGAGATAAAATGGAAAATTTCATTTGTCCTTCGTAATTCAGAGGAAAAAGATTATTGATAAAAGGAAATGTAATAAAATATGATAAGTTGTTTGAGAATCCAGGAAAAGATACTTGTAAAGGAAATGCAATAAATTACGTTGCGGAAAAGATTTTTTATAAAAAGAAATATAATAAATTATGATAAACAGATATTAATTGTAAATTAATGTTTAATAGGGATACTTTTTTAGGTTCCACTTGAATAATAATTAAAATATTAAGAATTTATATTTTATAAATATATAAAAATTATTTTTAATTAATAATAAGTGATTTGAATTTTTCCAATAATTTTATAGAAATGACAAATATATTTTTAATATTAATTAATTAATTTTTTATTTTTATTTTTAATTATTGTAAAAAATTATCCTTAATTCTTTATAGAAATAATATTATCACAAAAGTGTTATCCTATATATCAATTTGCATTCCATTTAAGTAACTATAATCTCATCAATAAAATAATGGATAGTAATTTGGGAAGGATTCTTTTCCAAAAAAAAAAAAAAATACATTTAAAAATAAAATAATGGATAGTAATATGGAAAGTTGCTTTCTCCAATATGGATAGTAATAAAAATATAAGCACTAGGATATGAAAAATATTCTTCAATGTGAAAAATATTGAAGATTACTTTTAGAATTGTGATGTTTAGGTTGGTCTCTTGTGCTTGCCTACTTAAAACCATTATATAATTTATAATATAAAATTGAATATAACTTTTATTTTTTTAATTCTCGCATTTACATAAATTTTAATTTTTTATTAAATATTTAGATTATTAGAATAAATTTCGTGGGATCAATTCTAATGTATTTAGAATAATAAATATAAAATGGTAAATATAATTATTATTATTAAATTTTATATTTATATGAAATAGAAATATTATAAAAATTGCATAATTTACAGTTTAAATAATCAAACTATTCTTTGTAATATTATAAGTTTGAAAAAAAATTGAATATTACAAAAATATAACAAGATATTAAATTAATTGTGAGTAAAATTTTTTAAAATTAAAAATCACAACCCAAAGATTTTACTCATAATTTATGGATCCTGAAGCCAAATTCCTAATATTAAATTAATTTAAAAATAATAATTTAAAATAAATAATAATTAATAATTTATAAAAATATTTATTTAATTTGACTTTTTATATTTAATAATATAATATATATCTTTATCTAATTCTATTTTAAGATTTATTTTTATTAAAACTATCACTCTTTTTATAACAATGAATATTAAATTTTATAACATATATAAATATTATTGTTTATTTATTTATTTATCATAATAATAAATAATATTACATTTGACAAATATTTATTTTAATTTATTTAATAGATTTATTAATTTAATGTTTAGAGGGGCAACTAAGTATGACATAGTTCTCAAGTAAAGCAATTAAACATGTAAATTTAAAATAAACATTTAACATGTAATGTTTGACATTTAACATTTTTATATAAAGCTTTTTGGTGATAATCACATGTAAGAATATTTTTAGACACTTTTGGAATATGGCCACTGCTGGTTCATCACAAGATGAGAAATCTAATCTACGAATTTCTTAAATAGATAAAGGGATGTTCCATGGAAACCAACCAATGTGATTCATCATTAGGACAAGATAGAAGAGGTGATCTACAAACTTGTTTAAATAGATAAAGGGATGCTCCAATTAGCCATTGTAAATAGAATTTTTAATCTAATGCCAATCTTATTTAAAAATCAATCCTAATTATTATTATTTATAAACCCAATATAAATTTAAAATATGAGGAGGTTTGAACATACTTTTTAAAAAATAGAGAGATATGGTAAATAAATAAAAATATAAATAAACTAGAGGGAGTATGATAAATAAATAAAGCCTACTATATTTTACTCCATTAAGCTCTTTATATTTACGATACTCAAAAAGAGTTTTATTTAGGTGAAGCATATGGGCCAAATATTATGGACCAAATTATTATTAATACCATGAAAAAAACATTATTAACCCTAATATTAAAAGATTAATATTAATATTATTAAATTCTAATAACTTTAGATTAATACAATAAATAAAATTTTTATATTATATTATATATTAATATATCATGAAATATATTAACTCTAGATATATATGAGAGCAAAGAACAAAGACATACATTGATAGAGTGGATAGATAGAGGCATGAAAAGGGAGAGATAGAGATAAATTAAATGTGAGGAGAGGAAGAATGAAGAGAGAGAGAGAGGGAGAGAGGAGTGAGAGAAGTAGAGAAGGAGTAAGAGAGGGAGAGGGAGACATAAAGATGGAGAGAGAGAGAGAGAGAGAGAGATAAGAGACTCGAGGGAGGTAGGGAGAGAAAGGGAGAGAGAGAGATAGACGGATAGAGAGATGGAGTTGGAGGGGGAGAGGGAGCGAAGAAAGAAATGCATAGAGTAGTGGAGAGAGAGGTGACGAGGAAGAGATGTGATGTTGGTGACAAAAGTTCCCTAAGGTTAATATTGAAAACCTCAATAGAGAAGAACAAGATAACCAACAGAAGCACTCATACAAGCATTCCAAACATGTGAATTACTAAAGTAGGGTTTAGAAAGATACCTAGAGATCCTACATTTTGATGTCGATCCCATAGTGTCCAAACCTCTTGTTTTTCCTCTAGAACGAACATACACACGAGTCAATTCCTTAGAAGCATACATATAATACATGTTACATCACCACATATACACTTATAAACCATGAATTATGAGAAAATAACATATCGAGAATGATACCATGATCTTATTTATTGATTAACGAGGAATAGGTATAAGTACAACTTAGTCTGAGTCCAAGCCTCAAGATCACCTCCCTAAAATGTGTAAAATGATGTCATATAAGGATGATGAAAATATATGCAAAGAATCTAAGGTTTCTATAGATTAGAGATACCGAAGGCAAAAAGAGTCAAACCTGATAAGGAGAAAAATGGGGTATAATGTCGATATCCTATCTCTTGTACAGAAGCATTCATTCCACCCAAGGAGTGTATAAATACCACAAAAATTGGTTAATTCTATTAGGCCACGACTCTTGTATGTGGTACTGGGTAAACATGGCTTCTGTCGAAAAAATAGGATATTATTTTATTTTTTATATTTTTAAAAGTTTACGCGGGTTCAATGTTATAGGACCCATATATGTAAGTGCTTCTTTGTAGGGCGAGTCACATATGGAATTTGAAATATTATTTTTTAATATAATATAAAGTACATGGGAAAAGGAGTTTCCCCGAGCCATAAAGAGCATTATATCTATAGGAGTGTTGAATGATGCTACTAACGAGATGGCCTAATATGTGAGGAAGAAAGGGGTACATGATGGAAAATGTATTAAGTATTGAGAGAGGATTCATTTGAGAAATTGAGAAGAGATTGTTATCTCGAGGTTTTCCTTGAAGTTGTGGAAGAGGAAATTATACCCGAGTAACCACAAACCAACCTTCGGATACGAGAATCTAGCCAATGCATCCGAGAGAGGGCTCTCTCTTTTGCCATTTGTCACTTTTGTTCTTAGAAGGTTTTAGGCTAGTTATAGATTCGAAGTTTGTTTTGGAAAATGGTGGAATCCTGAACTAAGGGCAAGGTTGAGGCTTTCGATCCATTGGGCTATGGAGTCAAAGGATGGCTTTCTTGGATTTCTATTCTAAACACAAGATGGTATTACGGGGCAAGATAGCTAGACGAGGAGAACAATCCTTAAAATTTAAAGTGGATGGGATGATCTTGAGGGGATGAAAGGCGTAAGAATCTTTCACCATGTTCAAAAGAAAATAAGATGACTATAAACGAAACAATAGAAGAAATTCTTTATTATAGTAATCAACAATGTTTAAATTAGCAAAGCAAGAGCATTTAAGAATTCATGCTTATAACCAATTTAGAGGAAAACATTAAGAACAATCACATATGAAATCATAGTACAATTAAGTAAATTCTGATTCAATCCTTTATGTAAATTATTCAGAAATGGACATAATGATATTATAAACTGATATAAAACTTAAGACAAAGGGTAGAAAGACTTATTGAACTGCAGTCCAACACATGAATCCTGCAAAAAGTCCTGAGCTTCAAATCGTCATCGAGTAAACCACGAATAAATTTCTCCAAAATGCTTTTATTCCGAAAATCTCAATGTTACAGCAAAGTAATAGAATCCACCCTCAATACTCTCTTTGAGGGTTTATTTATACACAAAATAATTGAAAATATCTCACACTATCCTAGCCCATAATTTAGGGTGACTAAGGAGTAATTTACAAGTAAACAGGAGACAAATGGTCTCGTAGATAGAATAATAAGTAACTGCTGATGTGCTGTTTCCTTTCTTTATGGATGTGCTGGAGGTAAGTGCTGAAAAAAAGGGCTTGTTGCTGTCTTCTGGAGTAATTTATTTGCTTGTTTGATACTTTTTGTCTTTACGGATACTCTTTAACCTGTGTAACTGATACTCTTTCATCTGTACTCATTTTTATCATTTACCTGATAGTAAAGATAAAATTCTCATCCTGAAAATAACTTTTATAGAATTTCCAATAAGTCTCTCCACCATGAATCGTCTGGTATCATAGTCCTTTTGAGTTTTCTCAATGTCTCATCTGCTTTTGTGAGTTTGTAAAAGGTGGGCTCATTAGGAAATAGATACTTTATTTCATGTTCCAGATGAAATAAATTCCTCACTCTATCATAGATACTTCTCCCTGTTGGTAATGTCGATTCTGGCAAACTGGTAGAACAAGCAGCTGTATTTTGAGCATGAGTATTTATTTTCTTTACATAGGTTTCCAAGTCCATTATTTGATCCTCTGAGAGCATAGGACTTGGTAACCCACTGTCCAACAAAGCTTGAAATTTTTCTCTGAAAATATTGATATCAACCAAAATATCTGTGCATTTCCTTTCTAAATTCTGCATGAAAGTTCTTTTGATGAAAACTCTCTTTATTTCCAAAACTGTGCCGGTCCTGTCTTCAATCCCTAATACTGCAAGCTGTTGCTTTGTCCGGGTGTTCAAAAATTGAATAAGCTGATTGGCCTGCTCAGGCCTGCCTCTTAATTCATTTCTTGTCCTGTATATTTCTTCTTGGGCTATTTTAACTAAATCATTTTGTTCAAAAATAGCTTGAATAGAGGGCCAAATATCCTTTATTAACTCAATGATATTACCCCAAAGAATTCCATTTATTTCCTTTAAAGGCTTTTCCAATGATAGATCTTTTTCCAAAGCCTGAACCAATTTTTCTAATCTTTTTATTTCCCTGGTGTTATCAGCAACTGTCTTTTTAGATGTATCATATTTCTCCTCCAATTTTACTAATTGCAATTTCGTGGTTTGAAGTTCTGTGACCCTTAGTTGTAGACTTTCCGTTTGTTTTATTAATTCATCAGAACTCAAACCAGAAGTGTTTACCTGGGATGGCTGTGTTTGCTGACCTGTTGTTGTAGTATTTGTGGTTGATGTCTGCCTGATAGTTTCCTGTTCCTGCAAAGCTTGTTCCAATTCCTTCTCTGTTTCACTTAGTCGCTCAGTCATATTTAGGAGCAACTCCATTATTTCTTCCTGTGAATTCCCCTTTAGAACTTCTTGGGTCTGAGGGTGCCTTGAGGCTGGAAATTTTAGCTGCTTTCTCAGTGCAGCTATGTCATCATCTTTCTTCTTTATTAATGCCTCAATACTTTTAATGTCTTTAGGGTTGTGACCCAAGCTAATGATTATGTCTTCCAAAGACTTTATTCTGTTGTCTTTGGCCTGAGAAGAGGCCTTATCAATTTGCAATTGAGCGCTTGTGTTATTCAAAGAATCTTGCAGTGTTAGAGCTGCCATGGCTTTATTGGTAAGAGTGGAATAGACCATTTCCCCAGTTTGTCTGTGTAGCTCTATCTGGTCCAGAGGATGAATGTCCTTTGCCAAAACTTCAAAATTTGTTCTGATGTAGTCAGCTGCAGTAATGGGTTTTGGCACCTTTGATTTGAAGTGGCTCATTATCATTTTGCCTTGGGACATGTCAAATGCTGACATTAGTCTTTCTTGATTATGGGGAGCCATTTTCATATATTGATCATATACCTTCATTTTTAATGGATCATTCTTTGCTTTAATATTAATGAAGGTTCTTTTAATATCCCCTGTATCTGTTTTTGGTGGTCTAAAAGAGGATACCTCAGTACTTAATTGCTTTTCTAAAGATTTTCCCTTCTGTCCTGTGTTTGTTTCACTAACTGTGCCAGTTAGTTGACTGTCTTCCCTCCCATCATCAAACACTTCATCTATGATTTCCACATCTGGAAGTGGATCTGATTTATGTTTTTTAGCTTGATGTATTCCTGAAGGCTCTTTAGGAGGTGTGGTATCTGGAACTTTCCTTTTCTTACCTATTTCCACATTTGATGGAGTTTGTAACTCTGGAACTTGTGGATGATTTACCTGAGTGGGAGAAACCTGTGATTGTTCAGGTGATTTGGAAGTTTGTGGTTTCTCTGCCATGACCAAAGTTTCAATGACCTGGATTTCAGGTTCCTTTCCTTTGCCCTTTGGTTCTGTTGCAACTGATGAACTGCTTTCCTGTAATGTCCGCTGTAGAGTTGCTGCTGAAGAAGTGCCAATTTGGGGTACCTGCACTTGACCACAAGATTCTAGGTCATACTTCTTCTCAAGATCTTTCATAATTTTGTTCATTTTGTCAGCTTCACTTTCTTCCTCAACAAGTGTTCCTTCAACCCATTCATCTTGATTTGCATATTGTTCTAGTTCAGGAATCTTGTGGTGTATATAAGGAGATGATTTATTCTTTAATCTCTTTTCACAAATAAATCCAAATGGGTCATAAGGAACCCAACGAAAAGTTCTTTGGAACTTTCTTTGTAATATATTTTCTGCCTCTCTCTCGGCCTCCCTAGAGTTGCAGATGAAAGGACCTAATTGACTTTTGATCCTTAATTGAGCTTTCTTCTTCACACTACAAAAATGGATCACATCTGAATTATTCATTTGCCTGAAATATTCCAAGGCAAACAGTCTCATGGGTACATACTTTGGTAACTTGAATGGATGTAATTCACATCCATAGATTCTGATGACTGTATGGTTTTGATACAAATACCAATCTCCAACTTTATAAGTCCTTGAAAGCTGCAAGGTCTTCTTTATTTCATTACTGAGCCTTGGGGGGAAAATTCCTGTCAACAAGGTTGTTGCAGGATATACAAACTGATCAATGAACTCAGTGTAGGAATAGGGAGGATCGGAGGAAGAATGAATTATGGGAGACCAAAATATAACTGACCTGGGATTTCCCTTGGCATCAAGTTTTTGAACAGGGAAAGGGAACTTTTCTGACTGATAATAGATAATGAGATGATAGATGACGGAGGAATATTTAAAAACTTTTTCATCATCTAGCCTCATGAACTGATCATGGATCTTGTTGGCTATGAAGGAGGCAAAGTCATATTTAATCTCAGGAGGTTGCCCAGGAGTAAAAATGGATAGCAAAACCAAAGTTATCTCATCAACATATTCACTGGTGTTGAAGCCCAAGAAAAAAGATATCATATTGAGGATGAGTCTTCCCAATTGATTGAAATAATAAAAACCATAGGGAGGAGACCCCTTAGGTTGATGCTCAGGCAACATGAAAATCTGGCACATGGATTTTAGCTTTTCTGGAGTTAATTGCCTAGTCTTCTCAATCAATTCTTCCATAGACAACGGTGCTAGTTCTTGGTCAGGTTCAAAGTGTAGCATTTCATTGATGGCTTGGGGAGTAATGGGAAACAGGACACTCTGATCAGGAGCTATTACAGCCCTTTGAGTGGGATCATAATTTGAATGGAAATAGTGGATGATTTCTGGGAAATAAATGACCGAAGGGATGAGATACCTTGGGAGATTGGATTCCCACAACCCTATAAGATCTTGCCCCTTTGAGTATTCGTCTCTGCAGCGACAATAACTCAGAAGGGGACTTTCATCAAAACACAAGTCCTTAATTTGGAAATCTTTATCTACCAAAGGTAAATATTCCAACTCACGGTGAGGGGCATTCAGTGGAGTTATTTTTAAAGCTGCCGAGGCCTCCATTTTGGTTCTTGTGGATTCAAAACAGAGGTTTCTGGTTTTCTTCACAGGCCGGGCATGATTTCTAAAATGAAGGAAATTAACACAAATGCAGTTTCAGGGAGCAATTGAACAGTTTTAAAACCTCTGAGGAAGATCTCAGTGATGAGTTTTAATCAGTAATTCAGCGAAAAACAAAGAAAACAGAGTTTTTCTTGCAGTTCGGGGCGGAGTAGGATAAATACCTGTTCTTGGAAGAAATCTGGTTCTTAACAGGTAACAGGCGGTAGCAGGAGGACGGTTGAACGCAGGTCTGGCGAATTTATGGAGCGAAATTGAATGGAACGATGGATTTCAATGAAAATTCGAAAACCGTAGCAGAGAGCACAGTCGCGTTTAATAACAAAAATAACGGGAAAAACATGAAGATTGGCTTTATTTACAAGTTAAAAGGGTTTTTTAGTTTTTCGAGGAGTGATGTCATCAATGTACGGGCTGACGTATGGTGGAGGGGCCGGGCGGTAAGTGGTAAGCGGTAAGCGGTGATCCCGCACCGCTTATGGACGAGAGTGGTATTAGATGAGTGGGCAGCAATTCCACTGGATATTTGACGCGTGGCCGTAGGACTAGTCAAATACCATCAATCCCCCGCGCGTTAATGTGCTGACCTGGGATGGGTAGCGGAATAAGTATTAGCCGTAGATCTGTAAAGGAGCGATCCGACGGTTGTAATGACGGGGAGATGGTGGGGTGGTTAAATGGTGCGGGCCCAATATATTTAACGTTAATTGATTACCCCGGGCGGGAGTTTATTGGCGGAGGTAAGGTTATTAATTAGTTCAGATAACTAATTAATCCCATCATATTACGATAAACGGAGTCATGGCGGGGTTTAGTTGTGTTTGAAACGTCGGGTGGAATGCCAGGTGGATGGGCCACGGTGGCATAGGGACTTTTCCAAAGCTTCGGTTTCGAAGATAAAACTTCAGGTTTTATTTATATTTTTGGGTTTAAACATATATATCGTATGTTTAAAGTTTATTTTTCATATATATGTTTTTATTTTATTATATGGTAAATTAACAAATGTAATTAACTTACCATAGGGGCGGGTTTATGGTATAATGATAAATTTAACCAAAGGGCGTATAGTGGGTTTTTATGTTAATGCACGGGGAAATAATTACTTTGGTTAAACTTTATAATAGAGGGGTTTTTGGGGTATTTATCTAAAAAGGAGTTATATACTTAGGATAGGGCATTTCACTAGGGATTTAGTAAATAGAGTTAAACATTACTATGACAAAGGGACAAGGAAACTCAAAACACTTTGCACATCTAAGAAAGTGATAATTTTTGAAGTAAATTGCAATATCTCATCTTCAACACTTAAACTTAGAATAGTAAGTTATTTTGAGGGATTTTTATGGAATTTTGCATGATTTTCCTAAGTAAAATTGGATTTTACTGAGGAAAAAGTTAAAAGTGAATGATTATAATGATGAATTATTTCAAGTACTTAGGTCTTTTTGATCATTAGGCCGAGGGTCCGGTCCCTCCAGAAGTCAAGGAAATGCCTTGAGCCCCTTTGATCTCCAAATACCTTAGTACTTTTGGGGGAAATTAGTAAAACTTTTGAGGGGAAAGTGATGAGGGAAGTTAATGAGTTTGACTTTGCTTGCTGTGATTTTCCAGTGTATTTCCTGTTTTAGTATTTGTGATGAAAGTAAAGGATCAAAACATGTAGCAGCATCATTCATCAGATAACACTTTGCAGCACCATCTACCTACCCTATCTACTTAACACTACCATTTTCTCTTCTTTATTAGGGTGCATTTAGACTTGCAAACCCTTATCAATCTTTTCTTTTTTACAAGGAAAATCTATCTAATTCTACCCTTATTACATCCAAGGGCTCAGATTAAGCTGTTGAGCACCTTTTATTAATTCTACCTATCTACTTATCTGCCAAGATTAAACTGTTTGGTCAGATATTTATTCTCTAATCTACAACATGAAATTGAAATATGAGTAAGCCAAGTTTAAACAGTTTGACTTATTCATGAATTATGGCAAAGGTTGTGACAAGCTGCACACAATTGCTTTATTACAAAAAATGAAATAGTAGTGGCATTTGGATTTGCACACTTTCCTTGGTCTATTTTTGCTTGGGGTTCATTTCTTTCTCTTTTTTGACCATTTTATTTTTCTTACCCTTTTGATTTTTCTTTTAGGGTATACCCTCTTTACATTTTTTTTAAATTTTTTGATTTTTTTATTTTTTAGGAATATGGAACACCTTTGCTCAAGAAAGAAGGTTTGAACATATTCCATAGTTCAATCAAGACAATCATGAAAAATGATACCTATTGGTATAGGAGTCTAACACTGGCTCCACTTGGGGATGGCTTTTCCATGTGAAAATTCAAGAACAGCAGGTCAGATGCCTAAACATGTCTTCAAACTGAATTATGTAATCTCCTTCTCCTGGTAGCTTTTATTTTACATATGATAGTGAAACTTTTGAAGCTTAGGGCCTTCACTTCGGGCTTCAACTTCAAGAAGTCACCATCCAATCCAAATTGCATTAAAAAAAAGGATATATTATGTACAAGTTAGAAAAATCAAAACATTCTAGTAAATGGGATCAAAATAATGCTTGAGCATTCGACCATTGACTGGTCCTTCTTCAACTTCTGAATTGTCCATATCTTTCAAAAAGTATGTATTGTTTCCCTGCAAGGCATGAATAATGTAAGGCCCTTTCCACAAAAAATCAAATTTTCCATGTTTCCCTTTTTCTTCTCTTCTAGAATCCCATCTTAGGACCTTATCTCCTAATTGAAAATCTTCTGCTTTAGTCCTTTTATCAAACATTTTCTTTAGCTTTTCCTGCAAGACTTGTGATCTTTGGTATACCTCTTCCCTGGTTTGTTGCAAGTGGATTGTTTGATTAATTATTCTTTGAATGTCATTTGGCTCCACTTGAGCCTCCTGAAGTAATTTCATAACAGGAATTCCTAAAGATGATGGGAATCTTGCTTCAAGGCCATAGACTAATTCATATGGACTAGTCCCAATTGATTTCTTAGTTGTAAGTCTGTCTGCCCACAATGCATTGGTCAGTTTCTTGTGCCAATTCTTTTTGTTTTCTTCCAATAACTTTTTAATGATATTGATAAGGCTTTTATTGGAGGATTCTGCTAGTCCATTACCCTGAGGGTAATAAGCTGTTGAATGGCCTAAAGTAATATGATATTTATGGCAGAAACTAATCATTTTCTTTGATTTAAATGCAACAGCATTTTCTGTTATAATCTTTTCTGGACAGCCAAATCTTGAAAGTATGTTGGTCTCTAAAAACCCTATGATCACAGAATCATTGGCCTGTCTACAAGGGATAGCTTCAATCCACTTAGTGAAGTAGTCTGTGGCAGTAAGAATCCATCTGTGTTGCCCTGAAGAAGGGGGATGAATTTCTCCAATAAAATCTAATCCCCATTGTTGAAAAGGTCTTTCTGTGGAAATTGGTTTTAAAGGCAGAGGTAACAACTTTCTTTTACCCTCAAATATCTGAAATTTATGACAAGTTGTTACAAATTTCTTAACATCAGAAAATAAAGTTGGCCAGTAAAAACCAGCCCTTAAGATTTTGTCCACAGTTGATTTCCAGTAGAGATGTCCTCCACAATCCCCTGCATGAAATTCATTAAGCACTTTATCAGTTTCATCTTTTAATAGACAATTCAACAAGATTCCTTCATGATTTTTCCAAAATAGAGTGTTATCTAAAATACAATATTTCAAAGATGTCATTTTTAAAAATCTTCTTTTCGTTCTGGACAACCCTGGAGGAGCTTGCAGGTTTAATAAAACATGAATTATATCAGTGTACCAAGGTGAATCTAAGAAAGCTTGACTGATCTGTGGAGTCGCCATCTCCTGATTGTCATCCAGTTCGTTAATGTCTAAGGCTTGGCAATTAGTTTCAGTCATAAGTTGTGCCAAACCTTGACCTTTTATGAGTTTTGTTGGTTTAATCTCAATATCATATTCTAAAATGGTAGCTATCCACTTACCTCTTTTAGCTTCAATGCCATCTTGGGTCAAAATATCTTTAACTACAGCATTAGGCACATAAGCTATCACATGAGAATATAATATGTAAAACCTGAAATCTTTAATTGCTTTTACCAATGCAAAAGCCTGTTTTTCCATAATATTGTATTTTTTCAGATGCATCCCTAAGTGCTTTACTAAAAAATGCTATTGGTTTTTCACACCCTTGGTCATCTTTTTGAAGTAAAACAGCTGCAACTGTATGTTCAGAAGCAAATGAAAAAATAATAAAATCTCTGTCAAATTTGGGACTGGTAAGGACTGGTGTCCTTGTTAAAGCCATTTTAATTTCCTCAAATGATTGTTTGGCTTCTACAGTCCAGTCAATGCTTGAATATTTCCTCAACATGTTAGTAAGCAATCTAAGTAATTCAGCTAAACTAGAAATAAATCTTCTCAAGAAATTAATTTTTCCTATGAATGCTTGCAACTCTTTTATGTTTCTAGGATGAGGTATCTGTAAAATTGCTTGTATTCTTTCTGGATCAATCCTAATTCCATCTTTAGAAATGATATGGCCTAAAAGATTTCCTTCTTCCAAACCAAATAATGACTTTTTAGGGTTTAAAGAAATCCCATATTTTCTGCATTTTATAAATACTTACCTTAAATGATCTAAATGTTCTTGATCTGTTTTAGAAAAAACAGTTAAATCATCTAGATAAATAACCAGAAAATCATGTATTTCTTTAGCAAAAGCAATATCCATTGCTCTTTGAAATGTAGCTCCTGCATTCTTGAGTCCAAATGGCATTTTGACATATTTAAACGTACCCCATGGTGTTGTAAATGTTGTTTTATCTTGATCATCAGGATGAACCAGAATCTGGTTATACCCTGAAATCCATCCAGTAGAGATATCCTAGAAGATCCTACTACCCTCTGTAGAATATGGTCCATTTTTGGTAAAGGGTAGTTATCTTTTAAAGAAACTTTATTCAAATTTCTTAGATCAACACATAGCCTAATTTCCCCAGTTTTCTTCCTAGTTGGTACTAGGTTAGAAACCCATTCTGAGAATCTGATAGGAGCTATAATCCCTGCTTCAAACATTCTTTTGATTTCCTTTTCGATTGAGGGTAATAAAACAGGATTTATTCTTCTAAGCTTTTGTTTGAAAGGTTTCTGATCTGGTTTCAAAGGTATAGTGTGTTGAATGATGGATGTATCATAAGACTTCAAATCTTCATAACTCTAGGCAAAAATATCCTGGAATTCTTTCAATAGTTCAACATATTTGGCCTTTTGATCTTGTGGAAGAGATTTGGACAACTTAACCATTTTAGGATTTTCTGGGGTTCCTAAGTTGCATTCTTCCATATCAGCCTTAACAGGTTCCATTTTAGGCCTAAATGGAATATCATTTGAATCAAACAGATCTTCCAAAGGAGTCAATCCTTTGGGCAAATGATTATCTTTTAAATTAATGATTTCTGTCTCATCTTCTATGATCTCATCAGATTCCATGTGTTTCAAATTCTGCATGTCTTTTTCTGTGAATGTGGTTGGGTGCAGCATATGAATTGCATTTTCTCTTGAAATTTCTATTTTTTGTTCTTTTTCTTGATCAGATTCATCAATAGTTATGTCTTCATCTATATTACAGTTTGAAAACTCATTTTGAAGTGTCAAAAAATTATTGATTTGATTGTTATTTACAAATACTTGCCAATTCAAAAGATTGTCTGGTATAGCAGGCCTATGCCTAATCTCAGCTGAAAACTGATGATTAGGGTCAAAAGGTAACTTGCATGTGCTAGCAAACATGGCGAGGCTGTGAGCATGCAAATTTTTTTTCCTGGGAATCTTGGCAAGTTGAGCTTGTAGAAATGTGTTGAGAATTTCCACAACTGTCTCTCTGTATTGTTTCAGTCTCATGTCTTTTGTTGAACATTCTCCTTTAATCTGTTGAATGATTAGTTCGGAGTCTCCTATGATTGATACCCTAATAGCTCCTAACTTCTTGACATGTTTAAGCCCTAATAAAAGAGCTTCGTACTCTACCATGTTGTTAGTGCATTTGAAATTCAACCTATAAGCATGACCCTCTGCATGATTATTCTCAACATTATGTAACCAAATCCCAGCTCCTGCCCCTAGTCTGTTTACTGAGCCATCAAACTCTAAATGCCATAAAATTTCATGTTCATAATCTTCATCAATTGTTTTAAAGTGTTTCTTGACAGGAGCTAGTTGTTTAGTTTCTTCAGGTATTTCTTGATCATCTGGTGTTTCTTTGTTTTCAGATATTTCTTCAATTTTAACAGTGGTTTTGTTTATGGTTTCCAATTCCGGAGCTTCTATTTCAGTAGGGAGATCCAACTCAGCATTGTATAAAATAAAAGAATCCATATCAGAATGTAGAGAGTAAACAGGGAAGTTTTCAGGCTTCTCATGGCTACTGACTAAGTACTTCATCAAGGTTTCTCTATATAATCTTTTAGGCTGACCAAATACCGAAATAGTTGCATATGACATGTCTAGTTGAATAGACCCTCCAAGTTTAGCACCCCAAGATCTAGACAATAACATACCATATTTAGGTGGAATATCAGCCACTACTATGTCCATCAAAACAGACTTAGCAGGGTATTGTACCAAAGTTACACACAAATATTTAATCAAACCTAAACATTTTACCTGACTAGAATCAAATGAAAACAAATCTTTGTATGGTCTGGTAATATCTAGATTTAACCTTTCCATTACTGCTTTTGGCATCAAATTGTGAGATGCTCCAGAATCAAGCATTGCATTATGGAGTATCTTATCATGAACATTCAGGCTTACATAAAATGGAGGAGTTCCTCCACTTTCTGGTTTGCCATTAACCTCAGAGCCAAAAAGAAGTTTGGGTTGATCATCAAGAATGTTTACCGAATCATCCAATCCAGTAATGTTAATGTTTAGGGACTTGGTAATCTGACTCCTATAGACATCATGTTTAGCCAATTCTGATAAAGGAACAGCTATCTTGAGTTTGCCTATTTCAGCCTCTAGATTGAAAGGTTTTTCCGTTTGAGTTTTAGTGTTTTGCACAGTTGGGTTTTCTCTGTTTTTTGGGTCTTCAATGTTTTTCTCTTTTTCATGAATGAAGTTTTGTTTTGAAGATGTTTCTGGACTAACCTCTACTGTTTCTTCCGCATTTCCCACAGGAGGAAAAGTAGTAGATTGTTGTTTATTGATTGGTTGGTTGTCAGAGACATCTTCAATTATTGGATTTGAAGAATTGGGAGTTATCCTAGACAGAATTTGTACTTGGGGAATGTTTTGTACAGGGGGAATGTTTCCTTTACCTTTGACATTTTGTTTTGCATTTTTCTGTTTTCTATTCTCTGGCACATCAAGGGACTTGGTAATCTGACTTCTATAGACATCATGTTTAGCCAATTCTGATAAAGGAACAGCTATCTTGAGTTTGCCTATTTCAGCCTCTAGATTGAAAGGTTTTTCTGTTTGAATTTTAGTGTTTGGCACAGTTGGGTTTTCTCTGTCTTTTGGGTCTTCAATGTTTTTCTCTTTTTCATGAATGAAGTTTTGTTTTGAAGAGGTATCTGAACTAAATTCTACTGTCTCTTCTGCATTTCCCACAGGAGGAAACGTAGTAGATTGTTGTTTATTGATTGGTTGGTTGTCAGAGACATATTCAATTATTGGATTTGAAGAACTGGGAGTTATCCTAGACAAAATTTGTACTTGGGGAATGTTTTGTACAGGGGAAATGTTACCTTTACCTTTGACATTTTGTCTCGCATTTTTCTGTTTACTATTCTCTGGCACATCAATCCTTCTACTTCTCAAATTATACTGTTTATGGACTTCATAGATTGCTGTGTCATAACCTTCCTTAAAATCGAAAGTCTCACCTGAATGAGTTTGGAACGTTTCAAGGATATGATTCTCTTGATCATCCTGGGATAGGAAGACTTCTGGTTCATTTTTGTCATCATTTACATTGTTTATTTCTACATCTTCTGTAGGTTCTTCAGAAGTTGAACCTTCAACAAAGTTTTCTTGGAAAGGTGGCCTAATGTTTTGGTCAGGGACATTCTTTCCACTATTTTGATTCAGCTAAAGTTTGGGTTTCTTGCAACATTCTGGTTGTCAGTAGAAGATTTTCTTTCAATGGTTTCCACTCTGTCTCCTAATCTTTCCATACCTTTAATGATTGCATCCAGCTTCTTTTCAAAAGCTGAAGGTTCTTCATTCATAGGCATTCTTCTTTCTGCTCTTGCTCTGGCTAGTTTTTCTATCAGATTTGCTTCTACACTCACCACTATGCTTTGCATTTCTTCTAGTGTTTGAGGGGCTCTTTCCCTGAGGGAATAAGCAATGTCAGAATCAAAACCGTCTGGAAATTTAACCAATACAGAGTCAGGTGGGGGTCTAAGGTTCTGGGGAACAGCGTTATATGCTTCATTGAATCTAATGATGTAATCTTGTACTATTTCATTAGGTCTTCTTCTTAATTTTTCGAATTCTGACAGGATCTGAAGAGGATCTTTCTTTTTCTCCCATCTGTTCAAAAATGCCCTATATAAAGCTGGTAAATCAGCAATACTATCAGGAGCAAGGGCCCTAAACCACGTCCTAACTTCTCCAGTGAGACTCTGAACGAAAATTCTCATTCGGACATTATCAGTGTCAATTTCATAGAACTCAAAGTAATTTGTCATCCTTTTGGTGTGTTGTTGTGCTGTGTAAGTACCTGATCCATCAAAAGGTGTGATCTTACTCTGGTAATCTTGGGGCAAAGCAGGAGGGTTGGCTGGTAGCTGTAAAGGGGCGTATCTATTGGCCATTGGAAGATATAGTGGGGCAACAGGAGTTGATGGTCTGGCAGGAGGAGATGGAGGAGTAGAAAGGGTGACAGGTGTTTGAAAAGCTTGAGAAAAGGTGACTGAACTTGGAGATGCTTCAGTAATCACAGAGATGTTCGAACTTTCTTCAAAGGTTTGTTCAGATTGAATAGAGTTCTGTAATTGTCTGTCAAGATGATGTGAAACAAATCTGTATTGAAAATCTTCAAAGAACAATGGATCTGGAACTAATCTAGATAATTCAGTTTCAGAAAAATTCACAAATAAAGATGTTTCAAATTGTGCATCAAAAGGAATGTCATCAATATATATAATTTTCACAGGACAAGATGCAGATCTAGAAAGTGGTCTAGAACTTCCTGTACTCTCCTGACTTCCTCTTTCAGAACTTTCTTGACTTCCTTGTCTTCTAAGAATCCTAGGAATCAGATTTGGATTTTCAAATATTGGTGGTGGATTGGGGTCGGGGTTTGACCTAGTATGTCGAATCCTTTCTGAAGCCAGTTTTCCTAGACTATGTGTTTTTTGGATTTTTGATTTTAATTGAAAGAATAAATACAACTTCTACAAATTCTTCAAGAAATAATGATGTATGATTAAAATTTTCTCAAAGATCTGTTAAACTAGAGAATCTGATTGAAATTTTTTGAAACTAAGGTTCAGTATATAAGCCAAATCAGAGATAGACTGAAGCAGCTTTTATTTACTTTTGCATTTGCAGAGCAAAAGCAATTTCAAAGGCTTCCTGGCTGATCTTCAGACTCTGTCTATAGCTTACAAATCAAACGATAGTATCAATAAAATGATTCAGGTCCCCAGTATGGTCGCCACTATGTTATCACTCAGGTTTTCCTAGAAGTTGTGTAAGAGGAAATTATACCCGAGGTAACCACAAACCAACCTTCGGATGCAGAATCTAGCCAATCTGCATCCAGAGAGGGCTCTCTCTTTATAATTTATCTTTGTTCTTGGAAGGTTTTAGGCTAGTTATAGATTCAAGAGTTTGTTTTGGAAAATGGTGGAATCCACAAACTAAGGGCAAGGTTGAGAGCTTTCAGTCCATTGGGCTATGGAGTCAAATGATGGCTTTACTGGATTTCTATTCTAAGCACAAGATGGTATTACAGGGCAAGATAGCTAGACAGAGAACAATCCTTAAAATTTAAAGTGGATGGGATGATCTTGAGGGGATGAAAGGCAGCTAAGAATCTTTCACCATGTTCAAAAGAAAGAAATGAGATGACTACAAACAAAGAGCAATGAAGAATTATTTATTATAGTAATCAAAAATGTTTAAATTAGCAAAGCAAGAGCATTTAAGAATTCATGCTTATAACTAATTTAGAGGAAAACATTAAGAACAATCACATCTGAAATCAGAGTACATTTAAGTAAATTCTGATTCAATTCTTTATGTAAATTATTCAGAAATGGATATAATGATATTATAAACTAATATAAAACTTCAGACAACGGGTAGAAAAACTTATTGAACTATAGTCCAACACATGAATCCTGCAACAAGTCTAGTGCTTCAAATCGTCATCCAGTAAGCCACGAATAAATTTCTCCAAAATGCTTTTATTCCGAAAATCTCAATGTTACAGCAGAGTAATAGAATCCACCCTCAATACTCTCTTTGAGGGTTTATTTATACACAAAATAATTTGAAACAATCTTACACTATCCTAGCCAATAATCTAGGGTGACTAAGGCATAATTTACAAATAAACAGGAGACAAATGGTCTCGTAGATAGAATAATAAGTAACTGCCGATGTGTTGTTTCCTTTCTTTGTGGATGTGCTGGAGGTAAGTGCTGAAATAGGGCTCGGTGCTGTCCCTTGGAGTAATTTCTTAGCTTGTTTGACACTCTTTGTCTTTACGGATACTCTTTAACCTGTTCAACTGATACTCTTTCATCTGTGCTCATTTTTACCTTTCACATAATGGTAAAAGATAGAATTCTTACACTGAAGATAATTTTCATAGAATTTCCAACATTTCATTCCACCATTGATTATCTGGTATCATAGTCCTTTTGAGCTTTCTCAATGTTTCATCTGCTTCTGTGAGTTTGTAAAAGGTGGGCTCATTAGGAAACAGATACTTTATTTCATGTTCCAGATAAAATAAATTCCTCACTCTATCATAGATACTTTTCCCTGTTGGTAACGTCGATTCTGGCAAACTGGTAGAACAAGCAGCTGTATTTTGAGCATGAGCATTTATTTTCTTTACATAGGTTTCCAAGTCCATTATCTGATCCTCTGAGAGCATAGGACTTGGTAACCCACTGTCCAACAAAGCTTGAAATTTTTCTCTGAAAATATTGATATCAACTAAAATATCAGTGCACTTCCTTTCTAAATTCTGCATGAAAGTTCTTTTGATGAAAACTCTCTTTATTTCCAAAACTGCGCCGGTCCTGTCCTCAATCCCTAATACTGCAAGCTGTTGCTTTGTCCTGGTGTTCAAAAATTGAATGAGCTGATTGGCCTGCTCAGGCCTGCCTCTTAATTCATGTCTGGTTCTGTTTATTTCTTCTTGGGCTATTTTAACCAACTCATTTTGTTCAAAAATAGCTTGAATAGAGGGCCAAATATCCTTTATTAACTCAATGATGTTACCCCAAAGAATTCCATTTATTTCCTTTAAAGGCTTTTCCAATGATAGATCTTTTTCCAAAGCCTGAACCAATTTTTCTAATCTTTTTATTTCCCTGGTGTTATCAGCAACTGTCTTTTTAGATGTATCATATTTCTCTTCCAATTTTACTAATTGCAATTTTGTGGTTTGAAGTTCTGTGACCCTTAGTTGTAAACTTTCCATTTGCTTTATTAATTCATCAGAACTTAAACCAGAAGTGTTTACCTGGGCTGGCTGTGTTTGCTGACCTGTTGTTGTAGTACCTGTGGTTGATGTCTGTCTGATAGTTTCCTGTTCCTGCAAAGCCTTTTCCAATTCCTTCTCCGTTTCACTTAGTCGCTCTGTCATGTTTAGGAGCAACTCCATTATTTCTTCTTGTGAATTCCCCTTTATAACTTCTTGGGTCTGAGGGTGTCTTGAAGCTGGCAATTTTAGCTGCTTTCTGAGTGCAGCTATGTCATCATCTTTCTTCTTTATCAATGCCTCAATACTTTTAATGTCTTTGGGGTTGTGACCCAAACCAATGATTATGTCTTCTAAAGACTTTATTCTATTATCTTTGGCCTGTGAAGAGGCCTTCTCAATTTGCAATTGTGCAGTTGTGTTATTCAAAGAATCCTGTAGCGTTATAGCTGCCATGGCCTTATTGGTAAGAGTAGAATAGACCATTTCCCCAGTTTGTCTGTGTAGCTCTATCTGGTCCAGAGGATGGATATCCTTTGCCAAAACTTCAAAATTTGTCCTGATGTAGTCAGCTGCAGTATTGGGTTTTGGCACTTTTGACTTAAAGTGACTCATTATCATTTTGCCTTGTGACATGTCAAATGCTGACATTAGCCTTTCTTGATTATGGGGAGCCATTTTCATATATTGATCATATACCTTCATTTTTAATGGATCATTCTTTGCTTTGATATTAATGAAGGTTCTTTTAATATCCCCTGTATCTGTTTTTGGTGGTCTGAAAGAGGATACCTCAGTACTTAATTGCTTTTGTAAAGCTTTTCCTTTCTGTCCTGTGTTTGTTTCACTAACTATGCCAGTTAGTTGACTGTCTTCCCTTCCATCATCAAACACTTCATCTATGATTTCCACATCTGGAAGTGGATCTGATTTATGTTTTTTGGATTGATGTACCTGTGAGGTCCCTTTTGGAGGTGTGGTATCTAGAACCTGCCTCTTCTTTCCTATTTCCACATTTAATGGAGTTTGCAACTCTGGAACTTGTGTGTGCTTTGCCTGTGTGGGAGAAACCTGTGATTGTTCAGGTGCTTTGGAAGTTTGTGGTTTCTCTGCCATGACCAAAGTTTCAATAACCTGGATTGCAGGTTCCTTTCCTTTGCCCTTTGGTTCTGCTGCAACTGATGAACTGCTTTCCTGTAATGCCTGCTGTAGAGTTGCTGCTAAAGAAGTGCCAATTTGGGGTACCTGCACTTGACCATAAGATTCTAGGTCAAAGTTCTTCTCAACATCTTTCATAATTTTATTCATTTTGTCAGCTTCACTTTCTTCCTCAACAAGTGTTCCTTCAACCCATTCATCTTGATTGGCATATTGTTCTAGATCAGGAATCTTGTGGTGTATATAAGGGGATGATTTATTCTTTAATCTCTTTTCACAAATAAAACCAAATGGGTCATAAGGAACCCAACGAAAAGTTCTTTGGAACTTGCATTGTAATATAATTTCTGCCTCTTGCTCGGCCTCCCTAGAGTTGCAGATGAAAGGACCTAATTGACTTTTGATCCTTAATTGAGCTTTCTTCTTCACACTACAAAAATGGATCACATCTGAATTATTCATTTGCCTGAAATATTCCAAGGCAAAAATCCTCATGGGCACATATCTTGGTAACCTGAATGGATATAATTCACATCCATAAATTCTGATGACTGTATGGTTTTGATACAAGTACCAATCCCCAACTTTATAGGTCCTCAAAAGTTGCAAGGTCTTCCTTATTTCATTACTGAGTCTTGGGGGAGGAATCCCTGTCAACAATATAGTTGCAGGATATACAAAAAGATCTATGAACTCAGAATAGGAATAGGGAGACTCATAAGAATGAATTATGGGAGACCAAAATATAACTGACCTTGGGTTTCCCTTGGCATCAAGTTTTTTAACAGGGAAAGGGAACTTTTCTGACTGATAGTAGATAATGAGATGATAGATAACTGAGGAATATTTAAAAACTTTTTCATCATCCAGCCTCATGAACTGATCATGGATCTTGTTAGCTATGAAGGAGGCAAAGTCATATTTAATCTCAGGAGGTTGCCCAGGAGTAAAAATGGATAGCAAAACCAAGGTTATCTCATCAACATATTCACTGGTATTGAAACCCAAGACAAAAGATATCATATTGAGGATGAGTCTTCCCAATTGATTGAAATAATAAAAACCATAGGGAGGAGACCCCTTAGGTTGATGCTCAGGCAACATGAAAATCTGGCACATGGATTTTAGCTTTTCTGGAGTTAATTGCTTAGTCTTCTCAATCAATTCTTCCATGGACAGAGGTGCCAATTCTTGGTCAGGTTCAAAGTGTAGCATTTCATTGATGGCCTGGGGAGTAATGGGAAACAGGACACTCTGATCAGGAGCTATTACAGCCCTTTGAGTGGGATCATAATTTGAATGGCAATAGTGGATGATTTCTGGGAAATAAATGACCGAAGGGATGAGATACCTTGGGAGATTGGATTCCCACAACCCTATAAGATCTTGCCCCTTTGAGTATTCGTCTCTGCAGCGACAATAACTCAATAGGGGACTTTCATCAAAATGCAAGTCTTTAATTTGGAAATCTTTATCTACCAAAGGTAAATATTCCAATTCACGGTGAGGAGCATTCAGTGGAGTGATATTCAAAGCTGCCGGGGCCTCCATTTTGGTTCTTGTGGATTCACAATGGAGGTTTTTGGTTTTCCTCACAGGCCGGGCGGGATTTCTAAAATGAAGGAAATTGGCACAATTTATAGGTTCAGGGAGCAATTACGTAGTTTTAAAACCTCTGGGGAAGATCTCAGTGATGATTTTTAATCACTAATTGAGCGAAAAACAAAGAAAAATGAGTTTTACTTGCAGCTCGGGGCGGAAAAGGATAAATACTTGTTTTTTGGAAGAAACTGACTTTTAACAGGTATCAGGCGATGGCGGGACTGTACTCGAACATAGGTGCAGCGGAATCTTGGAGCAAAAATAGATAACACAGTGAATTTCAGTGGAAATTCGAAAATCGCAGCAGAAGGCGCTGTTGTTTTTAATAACGAAAATAACGGAAAAACACGACGAATTGACTTTATTTACAATTTAAAGGGTTTTTTAGTTTTCCGAGGTGTGACGTCATCAACGTACGGGCTGACGTGAGCGAAGGTCGGGCGGTAAGTGGTAAGCGGTAACCCCGCACCGCTTTTGGATGAGGGTGGTTTAAGTCGGGAGGGCAGCGATTCCACAAAGCGTTTGCCACGTGGACGGTGGACTATTCAAATACCACCCATCCCCCGCTGGTTAAAAGGCTGACAAGGGATGGGTAGCGAAATTAACAGGGATCGTCGATCTGCGGAGGAGTGATCAAACGGCTGAAATGATGGGGAGATCGCGGAGGATTAAAGCGTGGGCCCGTCGGGTTTTAAAACAATTAAAGTTTAATCTAATCACCCCGGGAGATGTATAATAGGCGGAGAATAAGGTTATTAGTTAATTCAGATAATTAACTAATCCCGTATTTATAATGAAAAGGGAGTCGTGGCAGGATTTTGTTAGGCGCGGGTGTTAAAATGCTGCGTTAGATGCCAGGTGGATGAGCCACGTTGGCGCGGGGTTTTCCAAAGTTTAGTTTAGAAAATAAAACTTCGGGTTTTGTATTTTTGGGTTTAAACATACATATTGTATGTCTAAAGTTTTATTTTTTCATATATGTTTTATTATATGATAAATTAATTAATACAATTAATTTACCATAGGGGCGGGATTATTATATAAAGGTATAATTTAACCAAAGGGCTTATATAGTGGGTTTTCTTTTGAATGCACGGGGAAATAATTACTTTGGTTAAACTATATAATAGAGGGGTTTTTTGGGGTATTTATAAAAAAGGAGTTATATACTTAGGATAGGGTATTTCATTAGGGATTTAGTAAAATAGAGTTAAACATTAATATGGCAAAGGACAAGGAAACTCAAAATATTTTTGCACATCTAAGAAAGTGAAAACTTTTGAAGTAAATTGCAATATCTTATCTTCAACACTTAAACTTAGAATAGCAAGTTATGATGAGGGATTTTTTATGGAATTTTGCATGATGTTCCTAAGTAAAATGGGATTTTACTTAGGACAAGGTTAAAGATGGATGATTATAATGATGAATTATCTCAAGTACTTAGGTCTTTTTGATCATTAGGCCGAGGGTCCGGTCCCTCCAGAAGTCAAGGAAATGCCTTGAGCCCCTTTGATCTCCAAATACCTTAGTGCTTTGGGGGAAATTAGTAAAACTTTTGAGGGGAAAGTGATGAGGGAAGTTAATGAGTTTGACTTTGCTTGCTGTGATTTTCCAGTGTATTTCCTGCTTTAGTACTTGTGATGAAAATAAAGGATCAAAAAGCATGTAGCAGCATCATTCATCAGATAACACTTTGCAGCACCATCTACCTACCCTATCTACTTAACACTACCATTTTCTCTTCTTTATTAGGGTGCATTTAGACTTGCAAACCCTTATCAATCTTTTCTTTTTACATGACAAATCTATCTATTTCTACCCTTATTACATCCAAGGGCTCAGATTGAACTGTTGAGCACCTTTTATTCACTCTACCTATCTACTTATCTGCCAAGATTAAACTGTTTGGTCAGATATTTATTCTCTAATCTACAACATGAAATTGAAATATGAATAAGTCAAGTTTAAACAGTTTGACTATTCATGAATTGTGGCAAAAGTTTGACAAGGCATTTTCTGATTACTTATTTACGAGAAATGAAATAGTAGTGGTATTTGGATTTGCACACTTTCCTTGGTATTTTTTGTTTGGGGTTCATTTCTTTCACTTTTTTTGATAAATTTATTTTTCTTACCCCTTGATTTTTCTTTTAGGGTATACCCTCTTTACATTTTTAAATTTTTTGACTTTTTTGGTTTTTTAAGAATATCGAACACCTTTGCTCAAGAAAGAAGGTTTGAACATATTCCATAGTTCAATCAAGACAATCATGAAAGATGAAACCTATTGGTATAGGAGACTAACGAGAAATCACGATCGAGCCCATCGAATACCTGTGGAAGGATTCAGAAAGAAGACTCATGTCTAAGGTGGGCATACCCATGCTCAGAAATAGTAAAGCATGTTCGCTGATAAAATATAAAGCGGATCCAAAATGTATACATAAGTGTACAGAAAGAGCTGAAGAATACATAGTGGATCATTAGATCATAACCACAAAGGAACACAACGAAGTTATGTCTCAATATCACATATAGAAGTATCCGATCAATGATGCTAAAAGATTGTCTGATCAATGATGTTGCATAATTGATCCTCAAAAAGTACTAAGTCATATAGGTGGAATAGTGGTACTACATAAAATCAGGTGCCAACATATAAGATGTTGTTGTGATGAATTGCAACATATAAAGGTGGGAGTTATCACTAGAAGAAAATTGGATGCAGACATAACCCGGGGTCTTCACCGACTGTAGATGGTAAATTTCTACATTATGGTAATAAATGAGCTAAAGTATACCATGCGAGAAATCGTTTGATTACCGGTCGTTGATGTATACCATTAAAAAATGCGAGACAACTCACCAATAATTATAATGAGTGTCAAGCTACCCTAGTACAATCTAACAAGTGCGAATAAATGTGTTGAATTTGAACACTTGAAAGAATATACCAATCAAGAGACATTGATGTATTCTCACTGGTGTGTGCCACTAATGACTACAAAACCTAAGGTATTGAAAAAAGGACTTTAGACCTTATTCCCATAGTAATGAGTCAGAGTCGATGGGAAAAAATCCGTTGGAAGGAACACATTAATGCATCCCACATAAACTAACACGAGTGTAACCCACAGGCCAATAATTTGGAAGAACTCAGAAGAAAAGAGATGAAGTAACCATTCTGAAGTATATTTCTGGCATACACAAGATGTAGCTAGCGCACGACAGAAATAATCTAAACCAACCAATAATGAAAGCTGACACAGAGGCAAGGAATCCACCAATAGGTTTAAATGGAAACCAAGTTACTACATGAATCATAATGTGTGATAATGTAAGATGACGTCGAACACAATGGAAACAACTCAGTAAAATATCCATGATAATGATCGATGATGAGCACAAGGTCACCTATAAATGATTTAAATAGGGCCACAATGCTACTTTAGGTCTATTCTCAAAGAAATTTGTCAGAGTCAATAAGAGCAGACCTGCTAGTAAGAAGTCAGTGGTGACCTTCTTAACCAACACATGTGAAGGACCAAATAGTTGATGTGATATTAAAGATAACTTGAAAGACCAGGAGTGGTCTAAATAAATGAGTCAAGAGACACTGTAGAATGATCGACACGTTTTTACTTTCCTTAAAAAAAAGAATGACTTGATGTGACTCTATGGCAACATAAAATAACTTCAAATAAGTTTTTAATGCATGATGAATTAAAAAACTCTCCATATGATTGGAAGAGATAACCAACTCGAGGAGGACTGACTCAAGAAAAAGGTTATGGCTTCCCTAATGTCAAACTGAGTCTCATCCCAAATGGAGGAAAGACTCATTTTAAGTGCTTTGTTCAAGGGAGACACAAATGACTCTTGCTACCATCAAATAATGCATAAATTGTCCCATTCCCTCTCTCTTTTGGAATATATATATATATTCATATATATATATATATATATATATATATACGAGGAAGGAACAAAATAATGCCTATAGTACAGTGGAGAGAACAAGTGTCAAGAGAAATTGCACTAGTTCCTAGGACTGGAACATTCCTATGCACAATGCAGGGTGGCAGATGCTAGTCATCAACACTCAGGGGATGTTCTCTCCATGGAAAAAGGTTGTCAAGTCACAAAGGATAATGAATGCATGGTTTTGAACTTGCAAAAAAATCATGGTCAAAAGTGGCTTATACATGAGTCTAAATGAAGTCAGCTTAACGCCAAAAGGTATAAGTAGTCACTATGCAATGCAATAGTACAAATCAACACATGGGAGCTTCTAGGGTATATATCAAGAAAAATAGCGAAGGAGAAGAATGAGGCTTCTACTACAAGGAACCTACCCTCTAGCAGAGGTTATAAAGTAGGTTTTTAGTGTTATAAAATTGGCAAAAATTGTCAAAAAAACGTTTTCTATAGCATTCGTTTTTGGTAATGGAGGTTTTGGCAGAGGTTCTAACGAAATTTCAACACAGCTAAAAAAAATTAGGCGGACGAAGGTTGTTACAGGTACTTTTCTCATCGATGTGTGCATCAAGTGTCAACGCACTGGTGCGTTGTACAGTGAAGGCACCGGTACTATAAACCTACCAAGCACTAGGATGGAAAAAAAAGTTCGTACGCCCCAAGGTGTTTAGAAACAACCCAGTGCGTGTCAGCCATTCAGTCACACCGGGTCGATGGAAGGTGCATGCACCGAGCCGTCAAAGTGTAAAAACACACCGGGCCTTGTAGGTGATAAAATTCACCGGACCGTTAAGTTATAAAAACGAACCATTGCGTTAAAGAAAAACCACACTGGGGCATGTAACGCTATCGGACTACCTAGGTGGTAGTCGTCGATAAAGCGCATCGATCATTCTAATCGGTATTGGTATTTGTGTGGTGCCCATAGGTCATAGAAACTCACCGGTGTGCATTATCGTACAAATGCACCGGTGCGCAGTAACTAACACACACCGGTGTTCATTTTGTATTTTTTAGAAACATAGACTTGTGATAGTGCAATTATTGTGATTTTTTAAAATTCATTATTCATCAAAAGTCGATACATATCTTATAACAACATTCATATCAATTAAATTTTTATTAGTGCATTTGAATGTGATGTTTGGATTAATTTTTTATATCATATCATCGGATTTCACATCTCTTCATTATAATATTGAATCATCCATATATTTAATCAGTGGTGTAACATTTCACAACGACAATGGAGAACGTAATAGAATAAATTTAAACGTACGTATATATATATATATAAGACACTCTTTTTTCATACAAAATGGCACGATTATTGGTATCCCTTGGAATCTTGGTCACTGATTGGGACACTATGTCCATTACATTAAACAAATTTTCGATTTCACAGACAAATATTTCAAAAAATACAACGCCTTGCTTTGATATCCAAACTCATTGATAATCATTCTTTGCTAGAACTACTGTCACTGCTCGAGCTACTTCCATGACTTGGGTTATTTTGAGGAATGTTTGGTCACTGTGTTGATTGTTTTCTTCTTCTTCAAGTTCCATCTACAAACATAAAAATAAATTGTAATGAGTGTATATACATTGGTGAGAGTAATGGAAATTGAAATATTAAATAATATACATCAATGTAAATAAAAAAGAAATGTACCATAGCAATAATTGACTCATGAACTATACACATTCTTTCAAAACCAAATTTCATGCCATCTTTCAACAATTCATTTGTTGGCGCAGTTCCATACTTTGTTTCCTGCAAGTTTTATACCCCATAACAAATCATATATTTAATATAAAATATTTTTTTGTTTTATTAATTATAGACGGAGCTAAGTAAAACAAGAGAGATGCTTACAAATTCCACAATTAATTTCTGATATGCCAACATATACTGACAACCCATATTTAACCCAATGTCAATCAATTCGTCTAATGGTTCTTCTTTGTATGTTAGCACTTGTTTGAAGACATTCAACGATGATTGTTGTCAAACAACTTCAAATATACAAAAATGAAATCTAGCTAAGTTGTTATAAGGAAGAAAAAATTACTCACAAACATAGATATCAACAATTTTTTTTCCTTTTTGTCTTGTTTTATGTGTTGAATGGGTTCCATTTTAATTTCTTTTCTGCAAGAAAATAATTGAAAATTAAAATTTAATGATAAATTGTTTATTTATTGTACCTAATCAAAAATTTCAATGATTACATATTACATTTGAAGCACATTGTTGTTGATATGGCTCCTCGTGCGATGCAATTATGTCCACTTCTTTGACCATCTCCTTGTACACTTTTTTAGACATTCCTACTGGTACATTTTTGATATCAGCTCATTCATCCTTTGAGATTTTAACAATCTTCCTGAAAATGTAACATGACAATAAACTATTTAATTTTTGTATTTATATATGAAAATTAAATATAACAAAAGTGATATTTATAAATGATTACTTTCTAGTTATATATACATATAATTCTAGAAAAACATTTAAAGGAATATTACTTTTTCATTCCTTATTTTTTTTTTTTGTACATTTTTGCTATTAAAAGTCTGACATGTCTCATTGACCAATTTTCTGAAAGCTCATCCTATAGTTTAAATAAAATTTGGTTCTTGGAATCATTGGATTGATTTTTGTATTGTAAATGGAAAGAACGCCTATACATTTGTTCCACTAGATCCCTCAAAGTTTTGTAAAAGTTTTCCCCCTTTTGTTAACCTCCAGTACCACTCTAGATGAACTAAAGAGCAATACATTTTTATTTGCATGTTCTATTTTTTTCTTTTCTTAGAACAACATTCCTTTTCTTCGTTGTTGGTACCTTTAGAACATTAAACATATGTGAATTAATAGATTGTTTGAAACATGCTATCTAATATTTTTAAGTATATTATTAGTGAAAACTCCAAAAATAAACATCTATAGTATTTTTTCATTCACCCGATTCATCCTTATACAATTTTTCCATCAAGCTTTTACACTCTTCTGGTATTAGATTAGAAATAATATTATCGAGATTCATCATTTTGTGCCTCTGCATGATACACAACAAACAAAACATATTAGTTAAACTTAAATATAGTTCAAAAATAATATTTTTTGTAAAGAATTTACAAAGAACTTGCCTTTTTTTCTTTTCTCGATGTGCTATCAGTATTTTTGTTACTTGATCTCTTGTCAGCCATTTATTTATCAATATGAAAAGTGTACCATACCATTCATTAATATATTTTATAAATAAATCACAAACTTTTCAGGTAAAAAATATATTAAAAAATCAAGAAAATTGTGTGTCTTTCAAACAGTATGCACCAAAGGTGATGCGGTATGGTCTTATAAATGCACTTCCAAAACAGCAGAAACATCATATGATTCTCTCTGTCAACAAGGAGAATCGGTGTGTTATATGTTAACCGGTGCACCGATTAGCATAGACATAAATTAATAAAAAACTATTTTTATCAAACAGTACGCACCTAGTGCACTATACTAAAATAGCGTACCCATGCACTATTTTACACATGGCGCACCGATTGAAAAAAAAAATGTTTTTTAAACAATCATGCAAGGGTCGACATGGATTGGGATTCGACTCTGTAAGCGGTCCCGCGGGTTAGATGTCATATGTCTATATATATAGCAATACAAACCCTATAAATCTAAAATGAAAAGCCCTAATTGTGAAGTCACAGAAACAAGAAGCAAGGGTAGAAACAGTAAGAAGCATGGGTTTAACGTAGGAATGGATTTTTTTTTTTTTTTTTTTGAAAATGCACAATAAAATTTAAAATTTTTACTATGCATGTATTAAATCCAACTGAAACTGTAAAAAAAAAAATTATTACAGTAAAATTTAACAATTTTACTATACCAGAGGGTTTTTGTGTGAATCACCAGATGTTTCAAATTATGATACTCTAATAATGCTATTGTTCGAAATTATTTTTTTGTTCCACAATTCTCATGCTCTCTTGCTCCAAGTATGTCTCTCGTGAAAATCCATCCCTGATTTTTTTTGCAAAAATAATGAAATAATGAATAGCTTTTACTATTTAAAGAATTTTTTATGAAATTAGATTTTCGAAAATAATTTTCCACCAATTTTTCACTTTACAGTTTTTTTTTTCACTTAAAAAAAATAAAGTTGCAGTTTTTTTTTTTGGATATTCGGTGCATTTTTAAACTACCGCACTGGACCTGTGTCAGTTACACCGGTGTAGAGAAACTAAAATGCACTGGTGCGGTTAACTGTAAATTATCACCAATTAACAATAAGTCCATTTTTAAGGCACCGAAATTACTTTTAGGTATGTACACCAAAATTTATTGTTGATTTTGTTCAAATGCAGGGAAAAATCTCATAATTATGTCAAATGGACAATTCTTCAAAATCCATTTTGTTCCATAATATTTCTTGAATTCCATCGCGGAGTTCTCCCTATCCATCTCGAGACGTAATATTTACTTAAGATTTGATTTATATTTTCATTATCTAATTGAATTTATTTATTTTATCCATGTCAATCAATTGAATACAATTAATGTATACAAATTTGCAGGTTTATGCAGATTAAAAATCGAGTTCAGATGCACAAAATATTCAAACAAATCCAAAACATCAGAAGCTCTTATCAAGAGAAGCATACCGTAAGGTGCATTTGGTAGATGAAAATGGACAGCCGCTTCAGCCCGCCAATTGTAGCATTACATATTCTAGCCACAATCCTAGGACAATGATGGTAATAATAATTATTTGGTATATTAATATAATTATTTCAATGTCAAACCAATTAATCATGCATTATCGACATGCCTACTAATTGATATCATCGATTTTGTACTAATCATGTTGATTTTATTTTTTTTAAATTATTAGGATCCTAGTGATGATGATCGACCTACCTACCATATTTCGTTGCACCCAATGACAATGTAAAATTGAGAGAAGGCTGAATAAAGAGAAAAAATTGAAGAGGAAAGATACCAAGAATGGTTGAATCAACCACCTATTCAATTCCCACTACATCTAGATTCACCAATTAGGAATGACTACAGCAATAGTAGTTCTTCACAAGTTGGAAATGGAGGCAATCAAATAGAGGTTGGTATGGATGATTACTTAAGGGATATGACTGCCATAGAGACAATTTTGTTAGATGAATTCAAAAATGATGATCAGCTAGGGGGTGATGCTCATATTTTTGATACCTTTTTTGAAAGCCTTAAATTTGCTTCCAACACACCTCTCTTTAGACCTGGTGGTTAATCAAAGTCTTCCTAGTTGGGGAAAACGATGTTACTGTACATCTTGAAAGAAAAATTTGGCTTTTTGAATGCATGTTTCTCGGAAATTTTGAGGTAATTGACCATCAAGTCCTGATCCCTTATATTTTGAGAAATATAATCACACAATGAACATTAAAAATGGTCAATTTTATGAATGTTAATAATTATATCAGAATTAATGTAAATTTAATATTTTCCATGACAAACTACAGGTTATTCAAAGATAAGGTTCTTCCGAGTGAATGTCATGCCCGATAGCTACGAAGAGGCAAAGAAATTTTTGAAAATGTTGGGTGTTGAGTACATATCATATCATGCATGTCCAAATGATTGTATTATATATAGAGGAGAATATGTAGACAAAGATATATGTCTGGAATGTGTGCATGAGAGGTATGATAAATAAAAAAAGAAGGGTAAATTATGTAGTCCTCCTTTTAATATATTGAGGTATATACCTATAATCCCAAGGATTCAAAGGCTCTTTCGTTGCAAAGAATTAGCTATGTTGTATGGATGGCATGCCTCACACAGAAGTGAGTTGGGAGTTATGTGAATCCCAACAGATTCAATAGCGATGAAGCATATAGAGGATACATGGCCCGAAAAACTCAAGGATGAAATAAGAAGTCTACGACGCGGCATAGCCATGGATGGCGTCAACCCAAATTCCCTCCAGAACACCAACTATTCTATTTGGCCTATAGCAATGATCAATAACAATTTCCCCCATGGTTTTCCGTGAAGAATGAACATCTTATGTTGGCTCTCATAGTCCTTGGTAGAAGACAAGTGAAGAATATGGATGTCTACTTACAACCACTGGTAGATGAATTGAAGGAATTATATGACAAGATAAAGGTATACAATGTATTAAGACCCATCGTAGCAGAGAGGATTTTTACGTTGTATGGTATATGTGCTTACATGACACATGATTATCCAAGCTTAGGAGTTTGCTCTGGTAAATTACATGTTTATTGATTTGTTTATTTACGTAACAATGTTCTTTCGCGTATTAGTTATTTAATTCGTTGTAATTTTTCTTATCTTTATGATATTATTTAACGTGCCATGCATATTGTATACAATAATTTCGCAGGTCTTGTAACAAAAGGGTATTTTGGAAGTAAATGTTGTGGACCTTATCTGAAATCTAGATGGTCCAACGACCTACGAAAGCTAGTGTATGATTGCTCCAGGGTATTCCTCCCAGAAGAACACCCTTACAGAAGAGCAACATTTGTTTTCAATAGTAAATGAGAGAGAACCCAAAGGCCTCCAATAATTACACTAGCTAAATGACTTAGGGCATATGAGAGAGAGAAGGAGAAGGAGTTCATATAAATGTTTAATTTAAATGGGGAGCCTATGTTCGATGATCCATAATTATTTGACACCTATGTTGAGAAATTTCCCATTGGGATGAAAAGGAAATCTATGTTTTATAACCTCCCATATTGGGAGCATCTTAAGATTACCCACTTATTAGATCCCATGCATATATTTAAAAATGTTTCATCTTCTTTATCAAGGCACATATCAACGAAACAAAGTGACACATTGGCTATTAGGAAAGATCTTATTACTTGAAAAACTAAAAATAAACATTGGCCAAGACGATTAGAAAGTACAGGATCAGAGGCAGGGGCTGGTCCCTCTAATTGGTATTTCAAAGAAGGTGATGTCCCATGGATTTAAAAAAATGATTATCTTTCTTTGGAAAAGGAAGTTTTAGTGGGTGTGAGGGTGCCATCTTCATATGGGTCTTCACTACGGTGTTGCTTCACCGTGGATGACCATTTGTCGAGGTTGAAATTGCATGACCATTTGAATCTTCTAAGAGTACGTATAATGTCAAAAGAATGATTTTATTATTTTTTATATTAATAAATTTTATCCCATGCAAGGATCATAAAACATAACTAATTTTTTATATTATTGCATGTGTTTATAACTTTGCAGTGTCATTATCCTTTGTTTATGTGTGGGTGTGTGAAACATGAATTCCCCTAAGACCTAGGACGTGCTAAATCTAAATCTAATGGATCACGTCAAAGGAGATTCATGTGGCTAGCATTCCATGGTGGTGTTAAGAGATAGTTGAGATTGTTTATATGTTTGAGAAGGAACTACCGACGAGTTTGATGGATTTGCAGGTTCATCTTCTAATCCACCTAGTAGATGAGGCTGAACTAATTGGGGTGATTTCTTGTCATTGGATGTTATTCTTAGAGAGGTACATGAAGAAATTGAAAGGTTTTGTTTGACAAAGGGGAAAACCAGAGGGTTTTATGGCAAAGGGGTACATATCGTATGAGTCTTTCTATTATGCCAGTGAGTACAACAAGAATATTGACAACAGACCAGGTGCAGTGATTTGGGATGATGAAAGGGATGAAGACAAAAGAGAAGGGGAGTTGCTCCAAATGAATGGAAAAGGGTGCTTGATAAAGAGTAAGCGACTTATAATTTTTAAAATTTACACAAAGTAAATATTCATGTTGAAATTTTATATAATGTATATTTTAATCTCATAAGTACTATATGTCGGTTTGATTTCATCAGCGAATGTGGAAATTGAAGCAATCAATAAATTCGTTCTTTAAAATTCCGAAGTGACACAACCATGGGTTGCATTATACGAACAAAAGAGGATGAAATGGGATAGTGATAGGAAATAATTTAGACGGTTGAATGGTAGAAGTGTTCCTTATCCCAATCATTTAAAAGAAAATATGCCAAATATATGCCCCAACAGTGGGGTTGTTGACCAAGTTAGAGAGAAATATGGTGCAATCAGTCATTACCTGCATGTTGAAGCGGATGCACTAAACGTAGGGATTGGGTGCACCCACTCGGTAATAGTATATTTATGTACATTTTAAACTTAATAATGCACCTTTGAAATGTAATTATGTCTATATTTCATTTTTTAACAGTTGGGTTATTATAAGACACATGACACTATGATTTTTTACTTTTTTATAGGTGAATTTTTTCCCATCTATGTGGGTATATGGACACCATTTTTGCATAGAAAATGTCGATGATGGACACATGACACAATATTCTGGAGTGGAAGTCGAGTTCGATCAATCTAGTCAAGCTAGCCATAGTGATTAAAACCTAATATGAGGGATGCTAGGTTACGTCGGAAAGATACAAGAGACGATTGAAGTGGATTTCTCTTCTTTCCAATGTGTTATTTTTAGGTGCAAGTGGTGAGACACCTTTGATCGGAATAATTTAAAGGAAGGTCGTGATAGAAGGCTGATATGTATCAACTCTAGAAAGATGTGGGATGAAGCTAAGGAACCCTATGTTTCCCTAAACACTACAACCAGATGTTTTTTTACCCAGATGTGTTGGATAGGGATTGGTGGTTCGTACTGAGTCATGGCCCTAGATCAAAACATATTTTTGAGAACAATAGTGTTATCATGCCAAGCAAGATGAAAGATAATAAGGGTGATCATGAGAACAGAGAATGATATGGTACATGTGTTATTTCATCATTTATACATTTTAAGATGGTTTTTTATAAAGAAGAGGACTTAATTACCTTATAAATAAGACTCTTTTTTTGAAACATTATAATATGTATTTTGAATTAATTGGTTTTCATTATGTTAATGTCAAAATCATTTCACTTGATAACTTGCAATTATGTTGCTAGAAAACAATGGTGTACTATATAATGTTATTTTTTAATATAATGTCAATTCCTAAAATAATATAACTAATTGATTGCTTTAAATGTGTGTGAATGATATCTTCAAAATGTATAATGTTATTTTTGGTTTGTAAGATTGTAATAAGATAATGATAATTCTAAACATGAATTTATTTGCATTATTTTTTAAACTTTATTATGTTACAAAAATTCATATTATTCTAGATTTATTATTTTACAATTATTTATATTCATACAAATTTACAATTTTACAATTTTACAATTATGGTAATTTAACAATATTTACAGTATACATTTTACTTATGGTTGTTATCATTCAAAATTGACAATTAATTTACAATTTTACAAATTTACAAATTTAAAATTTTTTAATAAAATTGAATGATGGCAATACATACAATTACAATTACAATTTTACAATTTCACAAAATAATTAAAATTTTAGAAATATTTTACATACAATTAAAATTAAAATTATAATTATAATTACAATTACAATTTTACAATTTTACACACAATTACAATTACAATTACAATTTTACAATTTTACATACAATTACAATTAAAATTACAATTACAATAATTTCACAATACAAGTACAATTACAATTAAAATTTTACAAATATTTTACATACAATTACAATTACAATTAAAATTTTACAATTTCACATACAATTACAATTTTACAATTTTACATACAATCACAATTATTATTATTATCCATTTTAAGGTCATAGCCAAGCCAGACACCAAATTGGTGTATGAGGCATACATACCCTAACCCCCTCTTGTTTTGAACCTGTGACCTCTTAAGAGGAAACACATGCTCTTAACCATTATAATCACGGTGCATAAAATTACAATTACATTTTTAGAATTTTACAAATTTTACAATTTTAATAAAATTGAATCATGACATGAATACATACAATTACAATTACAATTTTAAAATTTCATAATACAATTACGTACAATTACAATTACAATTTTACAAATATTTTACATACAATTGCAATTACAATTTTGTAATTTTACATACAATTAAAATTAAAATTTCAATTACAATCAAGACACAATATTTAATAAATATTATGATTTCATATTAAAAATAAACATCACGATCATGATAACCATCGTACAAACATCATATTAGACTAAAATACACATTCAAATTCGCTAACATCATCTAATCATCGTGATCATGATCATCTAACAAAACACAAGCATTGTATAACCTCATCACAACACAAACATAAAATATATATCTCATGTCAAATACCTGCTATCACATACACATATATCTGCAAGCACATTAAATGAACATATCTAACATGACCTAACACTATACACATCATGATGAACACCAACATGTAAATTAAGTACATCAACATGAACATAAAATACATGGACCATATATATATAACTCTATAATGTCAAAAATATACAACTGTAATATAACTGCATATAAATGTCAAATATCTGGTGGTACATCAATACTAGTACTAGTCAAGGCCTGCTTAGTTGATGGTGTAGCCTCATGCTCAGATAGATGATGTGCATATTGATCAGTCGATGGTGCAGTCTACTCAGGAATTGCCTTCCAATGACTCGTCGATGGAGCAACCTGCTCAGTGGATGGTGTGGCCTGCTCAGATGGACCTGCCTGCTCAGGATCTGGTGCCTACTCAGGACTAGGTGTCTGCTGAGATGGTGAAAAATTCTCAGACGATGTCTGTTGATCAAGACTGGATGTTGGCTACTCATCATGATCTCTGCTGTGAGGTGAAGGAGGAGGTGGATTACTAGAATGATGATCACTACCCTCATGATCATCAGATGAGGCGCTCCTCTATCATGCATCTCCACGACGCCTAACCCTCCTAGCCCACGATAGTGCTTTGGAAGCTCCAACGATATGACGCATGAGGGTCAATATATTGCGGGGCATGCCTCTCCATAGATGTGTGAGCCTAAGATCAGCTTGAATCTCTCTAATCGTAGCCGGGCGGACTCCCTCATCAACTAGTAGTCGACAGAGTTGGTCACCCAGCTCCATCCTAAATCAGGTGTTCGACCTACGCCTCACCCCCGTGAGTATCTGCACCCGATCAGGATCATGTCTGTCACCTTAATCCCTTGCATATGTCGTCTCCTCATTAACATCTACACCTAGATCATTCGGTGGGGGTGGAATCTCATCCCCAACGAATGTCCCAATATCGACAAATATATAGTACACAACAATAATTAGACATTTTCATTAAACAATTTAATAAAACAAGTTAAATAACATTTTATAATAAATTTGATAATTATAATTAATTAATTAAGACAATAAAATGAAACTATATTAATTTAAAGAAAACACTAATATTACCTCTCGCATTTGACAGCTCATCTTGTGTGAAGAGGATGTTGTTACACCCTTTCCAATCCAAACAGGCATACGAACATGGCACCATAATGAAGGAGTGATCATCAACATTGGATAGCAACTCCAGTGCATCAGGAGATATCTTGGCGGGAAAGTCAGACTAGCCCCTCTTGGGCATCATCTGGCCCCACATCTACATTCGTACATCCAACATCAGCCTACAAGGCTACCAAAAAAAAGTAGGCCTCGTCTATGGAAACCTCTCAAAAAATGAACAAAATAACTCTAAAAAAAAAGGGAAGGTCAACCTCCCACATGCCTGAGAATGACATCTATCTCATGCTGTACAAAACTATAGAAAAAAAAATCGCAGACCATTTAACAAGTCATGGTGCCTGGAATAAAGAATCAACATAAAATAAAAGCGGGAAACTAGTGTGTTGCCCGTTACTGGTATAGTGTGCAATGATCGGAAGTAGTAGTGAGAGGCACCTCACCTCCTCTACACCAAATGAAGCAATACATAACTGACCACTGGACACCTGGAAATCTGTAGGAGAAACTATATCATCCCTAATGTATCTCTGGGAGTATGTCAACTGACTCCCTGTTGCATAACCTGCGGGGACATCTGGGAACTGGCGAAAATCCTGCCCTCTCCTAGATAGGCCAGTAATAAAATAAATTTCCTCCTTAGTGGGTGTGTACCACTAGCCAAGACTGACCTGGAAATCCTGTTGGTGGGTATCCCACCTGAAGATGAGTTGTCCCAATAACCCACTATGGCCCTTCAAGGATGTAGCCTCCTCATAGAACTTTAGGAGTCCTACCTCCCTTAGGAGAAACTGGGGGGCTGCCATAATAGGGCGAGGGTACATAAGTATCTCCCTCTCTCGTGCCTCCCACAGGTGAATCACGTTATACTGGTCCTCCATATGTTCTTGATGTTCCCTTTGTTCTCTCTGTTGACATCACTGAATGATTCATATATTAAATACATGTTTTTATTAAATGAGACATTTATTTAATATATATATATATATATATATATATTTATTTTTTTTTATTTTTTTTATTTTTTTTTTTGAAAAAAAAATAGTCGGTGTGCCCAAAAAAACAGTCTCGCACTGGTACCAATGCGTACGTTTTTATCTCGCACTGCTCTCGGTGCGCATGGAAATTTTTCATGCATCGCAAAAAATAAAATGTTATATTTTTGCGGTGCTTTGATGAAACTATCCACCCCGGGGCAGATCTTTTGGTCAACGCACTGCCAAACAACATTACATGGTCAATGGTGCGGTCCTGTAAATGAAAACAACATTTATTATGTAATGATGTCAGGCGAGTAGTGCGCTGATCTAACTATCTGCCCTCGGGAGGATAGTTTGGTCAATGCACCACCCTCCATACACTAGTACATAGTCAATGGTGTGGTTGTTTAAACGACTGCACCACCATGTTAGTTTTAAAATTAGTAATGGTGTGCATTTTTTTGGTACCGCATCGGAACCTAATGCGGTTTTTGTTAGCACCATTCGCGGTGCGACCTGTAAATTTATAGGCAGTACCATGAACGGTGCGAGTTGAACGGCTCAAGTGCACCACACATAATTTTTTTTTTAACAGTTAATTTTAAGGTTTTTTAGAAATATAGTCCGCTAAAATGTTTAGTTATTGAGAAACAAGTAAAATACTTGTACATTTGCATGTTGAGTATGCATATTTGCTGAGGAACTGGAGAAACCAAATTTTCCCACCGTTTTCGAAAATTTGAACTCCACAAGGTGGGAAATGGATGGCAGCAATGCGTGCAATGGGAGTACCAATGGCAGGGCGCCTCACACAAGAAAAATTCACACCGATGCTTGAGAGGTAGAGCACTGAAGAAGTAATAACGAAATTTTTACGATCAGTAATTTTTTTTTATTCAACCCTGTTTCGGTACACTGGTTTTTGTGACACACCGAGCAGTATTATCGGTGGCACATCGCATGTCGTTACGGTGCGCTAGATTACTGAGACGCACCGGGCCTGTTTATGCATAGAGAACCAGTGAACTATAGTACTTAGATGCACTGGGCAGGTTTGTACAGAGAGCACAGTTACTCGGTGTGCCAATTTTTAGTATGCATGGGTGCGTTGTGAGTAAAACACACCGGTGCGGTTTATGATGAGAAACACGCCGAAAAAAAAACATTCGCAAAAACCTCCACCCACCAACCTCCTCTAGAGACCTCCAGTACAAACATATATCTGGGCTATTTTTATAATGGGTTCCTCAAAAACATCCACTAGAGGGTCTTTTCCTTGTAGTGTTTAATGCAAAGTCATGAAAGGACTAAAGAGGACTCCCGAGCCTAAGAACAAAACTTCAAAATGGGGGCCAAGTGACAACATGGTACTATCTAGGGTGCACATGATAAGGTAGGATCCTACCACATAAGTTATGGCACTTCTAAATTGCGAGAACGTTTCTTGTCACATCTTGGTGGGGCCGATCCTAAGGCCAAAATGAAAAAGGAAACTCATAATGAAAAATATAGGTGGATAACCTAATAGTTATGCCAATTTTGAGAACCAATACCTGTTAGAGCAGATAAACCATGAAAATACCGAAATGAGAAGTCGTCAATTTTTTGTAGACATAATTAGTAACACTAGGTAGGAAGTTAATACATCCCATATATAAACTTAAGATAAAAGTTGGTGTTAGAGAATGCAAAAATTGAAAATGTGTACCTTATCTATACAATATGGTACATGGAACCATGCAGGCTTGTGGCTTATGCATAATAGTTCGTTAGGACAATCCCCTTGTGGTACTCAGGCCAAGGACTCCTTTGGTAGCTAAAACTCATGGCTTCAAAAAGTTCCTCCTGCCAAGGCAACTCATAATCCAATAAATCATGAGAACTAGAAGGATAAAAAGATGGAAGAAAGGGGTCCCATGCCCCTATAGAAGAAATCACTCAATCAACTGTTGATACCAAGTCGCGAGAAGGAAACTAATCATTCAAAGGATCCTAATGCCACATAGTTCAGCCATGGCAAGGCAGAGTCAACTTGAACACTTGGAACATGCCAAGGGGTATTCTAAACTAAGTTCAAATTAGGATGGTGATTATCAGAGGCAGGATGATCAATAGTGACAATACTTCCATTCTGAGGAAAATACATCACTTGGAAGAGTGAATACACCACAACATTAATAAAATAGACATAATCATGCCCAAGTAGCATATTAAAGTCTAAAGAGAAATCAACCACCATCATATTAATTAAAAAAATCTTCTCAACTAAAGTGATAGGAAATTGAGGAAGAAAACCCATAGATTCACCAGGTCTTCTATCATAGGCTAATAATTGACTATCAGTTGCCAACAAATTTGGAGAACCCAAATATTTCCAAGTCAAGGAGGATATAATAATTGCAAAGGATCCTTCATCCACCAGACATCGATAAACATTTTGGAATTAACTCTAACACCTATTTGGAAAGGTGCAACAGAAGGAAGACGAGGCTAACAATATTATCCCAATCAAAAGAAACAATCCTAGAACTTAGAGGGGGTGCAGTCAAAGAGACTAGAATTCCCCCTAGACTAGAATACAATAAACTAGAAATCAAGAAAACTCCGTTTTTAGACACTTCATCCCCCAAAAGAGGAGTGGGATCAACCAAATATTGTACTGGCTAGACCACTTCATCAACAAATAGCTAAGTATATTTTTGAGAAAGCATAACAAGTTTAGGAGTAGAAGAACCTATGGACTCAGACCACCACCTTTGTATCACTGAAATCTGAGGGCGAAAATGAATAAGATGATCTCCCTTACATATCTTACAAGGTAACTTAGGTTTAAATCTTCTACGTCTAGGTTTCTGATCAACATCAATGCCCCCAACATGACTAATAGTGGCTAGTGGAGGGCCTCCAACATGACTTGTAGAGGTTAGTGACTCTTCCCCAAGAGAGATGTGATTTGTGCCCCTAGCCCAACTCACATAAGCAAGTGCGTCAACAGCAACATGACTGATAGAGGTAGGTAACACATTACTAGTATGACTTGCAATGACTAGACTTATGCCCCCAACATGACTTGCAACAGCTGAAGGCTCATCTCCAACATGATTAGTAGAGGTTGGTGATGATTCATGGAGATAACTCTTCTTCTTCATATTCCTCCTCTTTCTCTTATTTTTAGATTTATTATTACAAGATGAAGGAGAAAGAGGAAGCCAAGATTTCTCTGGTGAAGAAGATGAACAATCAACACACATTTGATGCTCTGGAAATAAAGCATCGATATTAGAAGCTTCAATAACATTCAAAATATTCAGAGTGGACCAAAAAAAAACTGGTAGTACAACGTTCAATCCAGGAATATTAAAAGTGGCCATCAAGGGAGTACCAACATTTCCAAAGAAAGGAAAATCTCAAGGATCCCCTTTTGGAGGGATCCCTTGTTTGAAATCCACAAGAATATTGGCCATACCCAACTTATATAAATAAACTTTCCTGCTGATATTTTTCAAATGACTTTTCAAGGAAGAGAGATGAAAAATCAAATCATTTCCCTTAAGGAGGCAACTCCACAATTTCAAGAGAAAGATAAAAAGTATTTCAAGGTTAGTGGAGTGGTTGGTCAGTCACTTAGAATCAAAGGTCTAGAAGTGACAAGAAAAAATCCACCTAAATCTAACTAATTACAATGAGAAAAGAAAACTCCAATATAAAGTCCTAAAGATAAAGACAAGAAAACAACTTCCAAGTATTTCACTCTGGGTGGTTAGGACCAGACACCAAAATATGAGAAATTATATAAAGGGACCTTCTGAAAGTAGTTTGGCATGATGGGGGCCTAATCCTACTAGCGAAGGTATCAAAAAAAATTACGTTGACCTCCATAAAATAGACTTTACCGGTGCAAGTACCCAAGCTTTGCTAGGGAACCCTCCATAAGTACTACGAAAATGATACAACGCCTGACTCGGGTACCACAGGAATTTCCTCCCCATAGTAACCTATGTGTTCCCTAGGAAATGGAGCTAAGGTTACCAGATCGTAGTCAAAAGCCGGGCAAAACAGTTGTGGGTGCGTGATCCAACAAGTAGGAGAGGGGGTATCTCTCTTTCCTTATCTTCAAACGTCCTCATGCTTGACTCCGTTGTTAGAGGAGCTTTTTGAGACAAATTAACGATAATGTATTCCTACTCTTTAATCAACTTCTATACTTTTAGTTTGAGTGGCCTTAGATATTTTACTCTTCACACACCTATTCCAAGGCCCTAAAATGCCCTAGACTAGTTGATGTTGCTATGAAAAAACTAAAAGTCTAGTTCATTTTAATTTAAGCGCTCATTTTAATTAGATGTTATTTAGGACATAGGGAAACAAAAGTGAAACTAATCGTGTTTTGATGCAAAATAAATCAATATAAAACATAGCTACACGAAAAATGCAACTCATTTTCTTTAATGAAAAATGATTTCTACAAAGGCTCTGCGAGAAACTTAATAAAACAAACTATTTTTTTTCTTTTTCAATTTTGCACTCACACATTAAAAAATAAACAAAAAGAACTAAATGATGTCTAAAATGCATCTAACCTAATGCACACTAGTATGCAAATGTAAAATTTAAAAATACACTCAAATGTAAACAAATGTGATCATAAAGGGAAAGGCCAATTCAAGAAGCGAAGAGAAGTCAATCCCAATATAAAGAGCACTCCTCAAAGAAAAAAGGACTTTTGCTAAAGCCCAAGATAATAATAATTCACACATTTTCTAAAACCAAAATACTACAAACCCAAGAAACAAAAGAAAATAAAACAACAAAAAATGTTTTTATTTCTCTTAAAGATTTTTGAAAAAATGAAAATTCAAAAAGGAAGGAAATAAAATATCTCACAACCAAAAACATGAAGAATACTCAAATCCACCTAGTTACAAATATGACCATAAAGATTAAAATAAAAGCACAAAGGAGAGACTTAGCACTTCAAGAACTTGGCTAGAAAGATACCAGAGAACTGAAATCTCTCATTCACCCGAGCATCACCAGACCCTTTTGAAAACAAGAAAGAGAAAGCAGAAAGAAGCCAACTTCTAGGTTGCAAGGACGCAAATCAAAGAATGGGTTACAAACAAGTTCAAGAGAAACAAGATCTGTTCAAGAGGAACATAACAACCAGACACTTCATAAAGAAGATCTGTGACCCAAATTCAACCATAAAAAGATTCAATTACTACAAATCCTAAGTTGACATAGGATTTTCTCAAACATGACGAAAGACACCAACAACAAAATATATCAAGATAGTTTCATATCGCCAGCCAGAGGAGGAATAATTTCAAATCAAAACTATGAAACATGGGTACTCCTTATATGAGGAATTAAATTCCACATCTAATGATTTATCCTGCCTGAAATTTGAGTAACCCCGTAGGGAGATAGGTTGACAGTATGAGTTGAAAAAATAGTTTTTTTTTTTAATATTTTTACATTTTTACTCCGAAAACAGTGAGTCGTTCCCCATGCTTGACATCATCATCTTGAATCCGATTGGTTATTATAAAGTTTATTAGTTGTACATTTTTTTTTTTGAGGCCCATTTTAGACCCCAACATTTCTCTAATGAATTCACTCACTATTGGCCCTGTTAGCACTTCGTAATTTGAAGGCTAAAGAAAAAACCTCGGAGGTAACATCCAAACCACTTTGGAAGCTGGGATCTAGCCCTTCCAGCTTCAGAGAGGGATCTCTCTATAAAATTTAGCTATGTTTTATGTGAATTTTAGGCTAGTTAATGGGCTTGAAGTTTGGTTTTTGAATTGTTTTGGTTGGAAAAACAAGGGAAGGCCATTGGTTAATGGAGTCAGAAGAGCTAACTAGATCTGCATCAAACTTTGAAATATTTTCACAGGGAAATATAGGTTGCACTAATTGGATCTTTCATAATTTTAAATGAATATGAAACAGAAGAAATGTAAGGTTCAGTAGAAACTGAGGAGCAATGAAGAAATCCTTAATTTGACTTCAGCAGAAAACATATAAATTACAAACAGCTAGAATAGGGTGCTCTTTATAACAAATCTTATTCATCACAGTTTCTGTTATGTAATTAAGATTTTAAGAAATGACAGTGAAAGGAAACAATGAATAAACACAATAATAGAAGAAAAACATCAAAAATTTGTACACCACATGAATCCTGTGAAGAATGTCCTTGTATTATTGATGAAGGTCACTTGAACTCATTGAACAACTTTACAATGAATGGAAATGTTGCTTGAATGGTAGTCATCGATGAAAAATTACTTGAAAATGACCATATTGGTCATTTTGTAATTTCGATACATACTCTAGAATCCAAATTGGATCAATTTATCATCATTATGTCAATGAACTAAATAACTTCAACAAAAATTCACAAAGCTTCAAAAACAATTAACAAAGCTTCTTAAAAAATTGGCTGTAGATTCAAGCTATTTTCTGCAACTTGTATCTCTTCTTCAAGAAGCCTTTTTTTTTAAACAATATTCAAGAGGGATTGTACTTCATGGGTTGCCTTGAGTTCCTTTGGGTAAGGAAAATGTTTTCAACCTTCTTCCTTCTTGTCCTCTTATGGACTTGGCTAGCAATAACTTTCCCTTCACCTCTAGAAAACTCAAACTTGTAAGCATCAATCAATTTGCAAATAGTTAAATTATTTGAACTGCTAAAAACCTTTTAAATCAAACAAGAAAGCTAATGCTCTGTCAAGAAAGCAACCTAGTGCTCTGATACCACCTTCCCTGAGCACCCCATGTGGTGGAATCAGAGCATAAGGTTGTTTGCTTGAAAGAGAACTAGGTTGCTTGCTTAATAAAGAACTAGATTGCTTGTTTGACTTGGAAGGTGTTTAACAGTAAAAAAATTCCTCATCTTCCTGGGCCTCCATCCACTGTTGGCCCTGGGCTCCCCAATCTAGGCCTCCATCCATTGTTGGCCCTGGGCTGCCTGAAACTTCTTTGTGGCTTATATACCTTCATAAGACTCCCAATGACTCTGAAAATCCCTTCAATGGATTAAAAATGTCCAAAATAGTCAGAATAGACTATTCACTTACTAAAATTGGATCGATTGCTCAAGTTACGCCTCCAACACTTGGTTGCACCCCTTGGCTCTAGGTCACTAAAAATTTCTCTGAAGCATCTCTAGTTTCAAAAGTCTTCAAAAGCTTCTGCAAATCCCTCCATTGGATTCATAAGGCTCAAAATAGTCATAATAGACTATTGGTTTGCTGAGAATGGATACTGGTTGCTCTGGATAGGCCTCATTCTCGTGTTGGCCCCTGGTGGCCCACGTGGTGCCTTTTCATTAGCCCACAAAACCATGCAACGAATAACCATTAAACACTAGTAAAACTGTGACTAGACTAGAATGAATATTCCTAATAATATTTTGGGGTGGTCACATGCAGTTATGGTTAATGTTTCCGCGTGTTTTGCGCTAACCAATTGACTTAACCCGAAGTCTCCACAACCTTATCACATGTTCACGATTGTTACCGCGTGGTTAATCCGCTCCATAGTTATGTCACCATGGGGTTTGGGGTCATGTGTCCACCCCAATGGCTAAAATTTAATGTTGTGAATTATGGTGGGTGTTTTGGTGCACGCCCTAAATTTGGGTTGTTTTCCAAGTTTATCTCCAATTAATTTTAGTGCCCCAGATTTAGTGGAGCTGTTTTAGGTGAAACTGGAAAAAATTGTTTTGTGCTCTATCTTGACCATGATTTGACTATCCTCGGAGTGTGAATTTTCAATTTTGACTTTCTTAGACGTTATAGACTCATATAACTTCTGAGCGTGATTTAGCTTCAGAGAAGTTCTAGGGGCCACTAGGGTCATGAGGAGCCTCCAACAGAAAGAGGCCCAGCCAGGGCAGCTAAAGACCTTTCTCAGTAATAAAATAGTCAATTTTGGATGTTTAAAACATTTTGGAACTAATTTTGAGGTTTTCATAGCCAATATAGGACTTTTGAAGGCCGATATGCTTCAGAGAAGTTCCAAGGGCAACCAAATGCCAGCAGGAGAATGAGGCCTATACAGAGCAGCCAATATCCATTCTCAGCAAACCAGTAGTCTATTTTGACTATTTTGAACCTTTTGAATCCAATGGAAGTATTTTCATAAGATTTTAGATACTTTTGAAGGCTGAGATTCTTCAGAGAAGTTTTTAGTGAACCTAGAGCCAAGGGGTTCCACTAGGTGTTGGAGGCGTAACCGGAGCAGCCGGAGGCCAATTTCAGTAAGTGAATAGTATATTATAACTATTTTGGACATTATGAATTCATTGAAGTTATTTTCATATCCATTTGGAGAATTCTGAAGGTCTAGAAGCCACAGGGAAGTTTCGGGCAGCCCAAGGCCAACAGTGGATGGAGGCTTAGATTAGGGAGCCAGTGCTCATTTGGAGAAAATGATCAGTCTATTTTGGATGTATGATATGTGCTAGTGACAATAGGTGAGTTTTCAGGGATATAAAAGGATTTATTAATGAGTTAGTGCCACATATAAGCTAAGGGAATCTTAAGGTTGTCGACAGAAGAGGTCAAGTCTAAGGGAACCTAGGTCTATCTTTAGAGAGATAACAACCATTCCAGGGGTATGATGGTATTCTAAACCCAATGTTACAATCCAAAGAACCATTGGAGTTGAGTATTTTTCTTGTAAAATATATTTTCCATCGTAATCCCAAAGAGCCAATTTAGTTGACATAGGCTCAAGGAGACGTAGCCCACGATATTCGGGTGAAATCCTTTATTAAATTTGTTATTATGTGTTGATTCTTATTTGATGCACTTTATGGTTATTGTGCATGCTTAATATCAGCCAAAAAAAAAATTTTAATTCCTCACACTTAAAGCATTAAAACAATTTAAAGCAGATACACCTGAATCAAGAATTCAATTATGCATATTCAAGTATAAGCTAGATCTTAATTTGTTTAACTAAGTGGGAGGTGCTTGAAAAGCATAACAAGTTATCCACCCATCTTTAGATCATGTGGTATTAGAGCACTAGGTTTCTTGCTTGACAGAGCACTAGATTGCTTGCATGACAGAGCACTAGGTTGCCTGTTTGACTTGAAAGGTGTTTAAACAGTGCAAAGAATTTTATTGTTTGCAAATTGACTGATGCTTACAAGTTTGAGTTTTATAGAGGTGAAGGAGAGCTATTTATAGCTAATTAAAGAATAGGACAAGAAGTAAGAAGGTTGGAATAATTTTCCTTACCCAAAGGACATCAAGGCAACCCTTGACGCACAATCCCTCTTGAAGATTGTTTGCAAAAAGAGGTTGCTTGAAGAAGAGATACAAGCTGCAGAAAAGAGCTTGAGTCTACAACCAAACTGTTAAGAAAATTTGTGAATTATTGTTGAATTTTTTTAATTCATTTACATAAGGATGACAACTTCATCAAGTGAGGTTTCTAAATCCTCCTTTACAAAACTCTTTGATGAAGAGATGAAGCGGGACTTCTACATCTGAAGGATATGGTGCAAAGTCTGTATGAAGATGTAAGGGAAAGCACTAGACTTCATGAGAAATTGGTTGCTATTAATCAAGAGAAATAAGGACTTCTTCGAAGAATCCATGAGATGGAGATGCGGTTCCATCAATCCCAAGAGGCCTTAACCAAATACATGCTTGAAGCAGAGGTAAATCACTCAAATTTGTCTTCAATTTCCTCTTTAGATAGATGTGTAGGTTCATTTAAAAAACACACTAGAGGTATAGGGTCCAAGTCGATGTAAAAAATGGGCTATGAAGGCAAGGGTCTAGGCAAACATGCACAAGGCATGATTGATCCTATTTTGGTCGAGGAAAGGCCTAAGAAGTTTGGTCTAGGCTATGTTCAATCTTATGGCGAAAACTCTAAAGCCATGAAGGCATTTGAGACAACTTCAAAAAGAAATTTTGTTACAAGTTCTAAACCAAAGACATGTTAAGTTTGTTTTCAAGTTGATTACCATTGTTTGAAGCCTATGTTGTAGCAAGATGTTAATGGACATGCAGCTTCTGGCAAGCAAGAGAGTTCTGACAGATATGAAGACATGAACACTGATGTTGGTATTCAAAAGAAAGCTAGAACCTCGACAAGTTCATCTCCTCAAGAAGGTAAAAAAGATGGACATTAAAAGCAACATGCAAGGTACAGTTCTTCCCATAGTCAAGTTGATTATGTTTCTGTTAAGCATGGAAAATCTGCATGCATGAAAGGAAGAAAGAGTTGTTGTTCCTATTGTGGTTTGTGTAACCATGAAGTTTCAAAATGCTGGAAGAGATTGAAGGAATACAGGAAATAGTTGAAGCGAAGGCAACTTGCACAAAAGATGCAAAAGACTTGCACATATTTCCAGAAAAGGGACATTTAATTGCCTAATGTTGGACATTGTGTCCAACCCATCATCCCAAGCATTTGAAGCAAGAGGATAAAAATGTTGGCGCAAATGGAACCAGAGATTCTATCATTGATGTGAGAACAGATGTTTCACAAGAATAATATTTTCAGCAAGAAAAATCACCATGGAAGTGGCTTGGTAAGAAGTGGTTTGACTTCTTAACCCAATATGACATACATTCATTTGTTTGTACATAAGAAAATTTCAGTCATGTATGGAAAACTTATGTTTGTTTGAGCCACCTTTGATCGATGATCAAGGAAATGATATTCAATTACCTTCTATTGAAAATTTCTCACCAGAAATTTCTGAATGAGTTCAAGGAAGATATCGTTCTTGACAAGAGGACAAGAACATTCAAGAAGGGAAGTGTTGACTACCTTCGAGTTTTGGGGCTGAAAGGAACTAAGCCAAGCAAGGAAAAGTGTAAGGAGGCTGGAAATGTTAGGGTGCTATAATCTCACTACTAAATAGGTAATTAGTCTTTTGGGGTCCAAAATATTCCCAATGGGGAGGAGTGATCAGATTTAGATCAAGGACCTAAGTGATAGCTCAAATTTCAAAGTGTTTGAAAGTGTGTCGAACCTGAGTGACCGGATAGATCTCATCTTCTTGATTCCGGCACCACGAACGGTTCGAAAAACCAACACCATATGAAGAAGTTATCGCGATTTGAAAAGTCCAGTAAACTACAATTTTTGACATTTGACCAATTTTGACTGGGTTTTCGAAAAGTAAAAAAAAAATGTTCCAAGGAAAATTCCTAGAATATTCCTCACAATATTCCCAGAATATTCCTTTTGGGTGAATTACAGGGTGAAAAGTGTCACAGTCTTATTGGGCACGTATTTAATGAACCGATGGAAAGGTGCCACGTGGCCAACCATTTGGACGCCACGTGGCCCTTGAAAAATGTTCTAAATTTGTTTGGTTGGGGATAGCAGTTGACCCCGCGACCTCCTCGCCAACACTCCCATGCCTTACTGACCGGGCTAAATTTGTTTCTTAACCACTATGGTAGTCGACATATAATTAAAGTTGAATGGTTTCACATTTGGGGGTTCGGAGGGGCTAGACCCTCCCCACGTGGCCTCCAACCCGTCACCCTGGACCAAGGGCTTAAGCCCCTAACCTCCAACAATTTTTCTGCCATATTTTTATGTGCTCACATAAGGTGTTATGGTTAATGTTTCCACGTGGTTTTTGCTAACCACTTGACTTAACCTAGAGTCTCCGCAACCTTATCACATGTTCACGGTTATTACTGCGTGGTTAATCCGCTCCAAAGTTATGTCACCGCGGGGTTCGGGGTCATGTGGCCACCCCAACGACTAAAATTTAATGTTGCGGCTTAAATGGCAGGCGGTTTGGAGCACGCCCTAAATTTGGGCGGTTTTCCAATTCATCTCCAATTAACTTTAGTGCCCCAGATTTAGTGGAGTTGTTTTAGGTAAAACTGGACAAAATTGTTTATGCTCTATCTTGAGCATGATTCAACCATTCTGGGAGTGTGAATAGTCAATTTCAACTTTCTTGGAAATTCCAGACTCATTGATGAGGGTTGTAGAGCCATCAGAGAACTTTTGAGCATGATTTAGCTTCGTAGAAGTTCTAGGGGCCACTAGGGCCATGAAGAGCCCGTAACATAAAGAGGCCTAGCCAGGGCAGCTAGAGGCCTTTCTTGTTAGGTAAACTTGACTCGGGATAGAGTCAATGTTGACTGGGATAAATAGTAGTGGTTTTGGGGCATAAGGTATTTTGCACCCATGGTTTTCAGCCCATGGTATTGCATGTAATGGAGCCTATTAAAGTTTGGGAAGACTTCATTGTAAGGTAGGCCTGGAGGTGAGTGGTGAAAGCTCACTTGGCCGGATTGGCCAGGGTTTTGACCAAGGATAATGAAATTTCATTGGTTGGGTTTTGCCCTGGATTTGGGGTTTTCTTGGATAAAAATTTGTGTTTATGTTTATGATTTGTTGCTGGCCTTTTATGTTTATTTCTCTCAATAAATTGTTTATTATTTCTGTCGTAATTTCTAACAATTAGTATCAGAGCTTGGTTTGAGGCTACTTGCAGGATCATGTATCATTTTATTAACCAAGATCGTTCATTATGCCGCTGTGATGTTGAATCATTGTGGAAAGATAGTGACTTGATTGGATATGTTAGATCTGATGTTTGAATATCTAGATCTACTTGTGAAGGAGGCGTATCTCGACAGATATGATGATGAAAAGGATCAAGTTCTTATGGACGCTCTCGTAGGGAGAAATGCTTTGGCGCAGTCAGCTTGTTGGGTATCATCACCGACCGCCTCTCATGGGGTTTGGGCATGCAAGTGGTGGCCAAGTCCGATCATAGCACCATGATCTCACCTTTATTTTCACTAAGGAGCGTATGTACGGCATGGATAGGATGCAACAACGTCTAGAGAATTCAACCAAGAGGCACTCTGTAGGCACTTGGGGTAGCTGTCACTATTATGATAGACAATGAAAATGATTACTAAAAGTTAATTTTCACATGATTAGCAGAGCAACCAATGTTTTGATTCACGACGACACTCTGTGGGCTTTTAAATATTTCCCAACGTATCGTTACTTCATTGAGCTATGGTCCTCGAATGATGCCAATGTCGATACAAGTCTACAGAAAAACAAGCTCACTACTGTCAAGAAAAAAAACGCCTAAAATACTGCATCATATGAGGAAATCACCATGCAGGAATTTTACATGGAGATCGATTTCCAGTTCGAGAGCTTCGTGGACTCCATCACGCCCTCGGACACTACAAAATCTGGAAGTGCGATGGGAACCTAGGGACTGATAAGACGCTCGCGGGGTTCGATGGATTCAAGATACAGATCGAGAGCAGATTTGGGGGCCACTTCCAAGAAAAAATATTTCTGCATGAGAAGAAATCTAGTTAGAGCATGCAAGTGCAAGAATTCAAGGGATTGTTGAGAAGAAGCCACAAAGGCTGACCAAAAGGAGCAGTTATGGACGAAAAACGCATTGGCGTTTTCCAGATATGCAAAGGGGCAGAAATATATGAATTATGGCAGCGTGGACTTATGGAGGTTGCATCAATCTAGATGATGTGATTGGTCTAAAGAGCTGATTGTGAATGCGATTTGAAAGGATTAGGCTTGATCAAAGGTGTAGCCCACGAAAGGGAACTCAAGAGACCGCGGCCTAGGAGGACGGGGAGACCATGGAGCATAAGTGCTACATCAACCGTTAAGTGATGCCTCCTCCAACGGGTGTTGAAAATTACAGAGTTATTCACCTTCACAGTGTTTCTTAGTGAGAATATCAAGGCTTAAGCAGTGCAAAGAAACCTGCAGTGAGATACATAGGTTCTATTGCATACAAAAGAGTCGTTGGACAATGCGAGCATGTGGAATTTTTTGGTAGAGGCCGAAAGGATCTGGAAATTCTCAAAGAACTTAGCCATATGAATCTATGGACATTTCATAGGAAAGGCGTTATCATGTTTGATGATTGGTGAAGATCATAACGCTGAAGTGATGCATAACAAAGGCCGTGGAAACTGTTGTAAGACCTGGTATGGCATGCGTACCCTTGGGTAATCACTGGTAAAGTTTGGGTTAGATCTAGCTGGTAGGGGGGATGTCAAGTTAACAATTACTCTGGGTAAAAATTTGAGGGGGGAAGAGTTAGAGTGAGCAGGGTTGTCTTACTTAGCAATTTTGGCTGGATTTAGTCAAGAAACCCCAAGTCAAGTTTAAGGGGGGAATTGTTAGGTAAAATTGACTCGAGATAGAGTCAATATTGACTAGGATAAATAGTAGTGGTTTTGGGGCATAAGGTATTGTGCACCCATGGTTTCAGCCCATGGTATTACATGTAATGGAGCCTATAAAAGGCTGGGAATACTTCATTGTAATGTAGTCCTGGAGGTGAGCGGTGAAAGCTCACTTGGCCAGCTTGGCCAATGGTTAATGAAATCGGTTGTAAGACCTGGTATGGCATGTGTACACCTGGTTAATCACTGGTAAATTCTGGGTTATATCTAGGTGATAGGGGGGATGTCAAGTTAACAATTACCCTGGGTAAAAATTTGAGGGGGGAAGAGCTAGAGTGAGCAGGGTTGTCTCACTTAGCAATTTTGGTTGGATTTAGTCAAGAAACCCCAAGTCAAGTTTAAAGGGGGAATTGTTAGGTAAAATTGACTTTCATTATCCTTGGCCAAAACCTTGGTTAATCCGGCCAAGTGAGCTTTCACCGTAGGCCTGTGAATGGAGATATAATTTGTTGTACTGATGCAGATCTGGATCTTGAATTTAAGGGTTTAGAAGAGCTATGGTCGCAAGGCAACCTCGGCTGCAGAAATATGAAATCCTATAAAGGGTCATGGCCATATAAAATTGATGAAGCAATTGCATCACTATTGGATGAGATCAGTGGCCCTGCTATTGGTAAAACAGATGTGGGTGAGAAAGTAAGGCTGGAGCGATCAGTCGTCTGACTTTGAGTGGCTGTCAGTCCAAAAAATACTAAAAAATTCATGAAAATGAATAAACTTTATGGTTAAGTAATCATGATTTTTGGGGTCCTGGGTGTATTCAAACAAAGCCATGATGACCTGTGAGCTGTAAGCAATAGTGTGCTGGGAGGTGTGGAGCATCTAGAGGCCAATTTCAGTAAGTGAATAGTATATTATGACTATTTTGGACATTATGAATCTAGTGAAGGTATTTTAAGAGCCATTTGGAGAATTTTGAAGGTCGAGAATCCACAAGGAAGTTTCGGGCAGCCCAGGGCCAACAGTGGATGGAGGCCTAGATTGGGGAGCCGGTGCTCATTTGGAGAAAATGATCAGTCTATTTTGGATGTATGATATGTGCTGGATACATTAGGTGAGGTTTTAGGGATAGAAAATGATTTCTTAATGAGTTAGTTCCACAAAGAAGCTCAGGGAAGCTTAAGGGTGCCGACAGAAGAGGTCAAGTCTAAGGGAACCTAGGTCTATCTTCAGAGAGATAAAAACCATTCCAGGGGTATGATGGTATACTAAACCCAATGGTATAGTCCAAATAACCATTGCAGTTGAATATTTTACTTGTAAAATATATTTTCCATCATAATCCCAAAGAGCCAAGTCAGTTGACATAAGCTCAAGGAGAAGTAGCCCATGATATTCAGGTGAACTCCTTTATTAAATTTGTTGTTATGTGTTGATGCTTGTTTTCTGCACTTTGGTTGTTGTACATGCTTAAGATCAGCAAAAACAAAATTTTGATTCCTCACACTTAAAGCATTAAAACAATTTAAAGCACATACAACTGAATCAAGAATTCAATTCCACACAGTCAAGTATAAGCTAGATCTTAACTTGTTTAAATGAGTGGGAGGTGCTTGAAAATAATAACAAGTTATCCAACCATCTTCAGATCACCAGGAAATGAGCTTTGGGAGCAAGGGTTTTAGTGTATTTTCCATAAATTTCGTGATAATTTTATAGATGACATTACACAACACTATCGACCTAAAATTACCAGGTTCTTCTACTTCGTGCTCTTTTGGAATAAGGGCAAGGAAACTTGAATTGAAGGCCTTTAGGATTCTACTTGTTTTTCGAGATTCCTCTACAATTTATACCAGTTCATATTTCACTAAATCCCAACAGCTTTGAAAGAAGTTGGTCATGAACCCATATAGACCTGGGGCTTTCCCTCCTTCCATCTTTTTATCCGCTTCCTCCACCTCTGTCATTTCTATTATGCGCATCAACATCTTGTTATTCTCAGCCGATAAGAAGCGGGGTATGTTGGTGGTTATCTTGTCTATATCCAGGCCTTTGTCTTCCTCAGTCTCATGAAGAAACCCTGAGAAGAATTGGTTAATACTCCGCTCAAGATCTTCTTGTGTTTCCAAGTATTGGCCATTGGCTTTTTTTAATCGGGTTATGCGATTACTTTGACGATGTTGTATTGTGGCTCTGTGAAAGAACTTGGTGTTCCTATCCACCTCCTTGAGCCATAGGTTTCTATATTTTTTCTGGCATAGGATCTCCTCCGGCCTTCCTCACTGGGAAAGATCCAAGGGAATTCTGGATTTTGTTTCCTTCTCCTAATCATTGTATCCGTCTTGCATCACTTGTTGTTGTAGTTCCTCTATATGTCCTTCTATTCTATGTTTTTCCTCTTGTATATTGCCGAAGGATTCTTTGTTCCATCATCTCAACCTATATTTTATGTACTTGAGTTTCTGTTGTAGGCAGTACCTTTTGGATGTTGATGGGGCCTTAAAATCCCCCCACCATTCCCTGATAAGGTTATGGAAATTAGGGTGAGATAGCCAAAATATCTCAAACAGAAAGGTTTGTTTCAAATTCTCGCCTATTTGAAGCTAATCCATATATACTGGCCAGTGATATGACCTTGCTGATGGAATGACTATGGCCCCAATCTCTCCTCTCCCCATCAAAACAGATTCAGACACCAAGAACCGATATAGCCAGGAGGCAATGTTTCAGGATCCTGCATGTTTGTTTTTCCAGGTGAATAGGCTGTTGCTAGTTTTCACATCCACCAAGTGCAATTCCTTAATATCTTCATTGAATCTTCACTCATACCATTGAGGGTCCTGATTCCCCCTTTTCTCTCCCCGGGATTCCTTATCATATTGAAATCACTTCCTAATATCCAATTCTTTCCCCCATCCAGAGCCTAAGATTTTGAATACCCTCTAACAATCTCAGTTTCATAGCCATTTGAAAAGGCCCATAGACATTCGACATCACCCCCCGAATAGAGGTGCGTAGGACATGCAAGTGAGTAGAAAGGGAGTGGCGATAGACCACAAAGTCTGAGAGGCAGATAACTGACGGGTTCCGCAAGATGCCTATCCCTCCAGCCATTCCCCTCACATCCATCGCCATTACTTCCGAGCCTTTCTAGATGAATCAACTAATCTTCTTCAGTTCTTCGCTATTGCACTTTGTTTCTTGGAGAAAGAGGATCGAAGTTTTCTCCACTATTTTCCTTTTTATCATTCTTTTTTTTAGTTGATTGTTACATCCTATTACATTCCACGAAAGAAATTTAATGAGGAATATTTTGAAATGGTGAGAAAGGCGTCCTCAATAGTTGGGTATTGCCCCGATGACACCCGTTTTCCTCCTGCTTTTTGGATTATCTGGGAATTGTTACGTCTCCCTCTTGCTTTTCCTTCAGAGACCTTTAATGATTCTGAAACCACTCCTAATGTCTTCAAACTCTTGGATTTGATGATAGCCTCTCTTAATAGTGCAACTTGTTGGAAAGCTATGTACCCTAATTTTGGTTATGCGCAGGCCTGCTCGATCCCATCTAGGTATAAATCCCCTCTATGCATATCCTCTGTCTCCTCCCCTTATCTTTCATCCACCTGGGTCATCTGCTCTTCTATCTCCTGAGGAAATTCCTTTAATATTGCTCCCTCCTTCCTTTTCTCTTTGTTCATCGTCTAACCGCCCACCCCTTCATTGGTCCCTTCCTCACTGGCCTTTTTCAGAGCCTCGAACTTGTTCTATGTCTGTGTTTTCCTATGCTCTTCTGGCCCTAGGTTTTTGTTTTCCTATCTTTTTCTGTTGAAGAACTTCTCAAATCCTTCTGCATCCTTTTCCCCACTAGTGTTCTTTGTTGTTATAGGCAGGGAATTCAGAAGGAATTCGTGGAACAAGTGGCCATGTTCATGATATCCTCTACATATTAAAGGTATGTACTCATAGTATATTGCTTGGAATCATTCCTCATATTGTCAGGTCAAGTTCACTCCTTCTGGAAGTTCCTCTGAAATATCTAGGTACACACAGATTCAGGCATAGGATACATACCTCATTTTATTGGTTTTCTCGGCCACCTTGATGAAGGACTCCAAGGCATTTCCTATATATTCTAGAATATCAGGATGCCAAAATTCTTCTGGGAGGGAGTAAAGCCTCAGCCAGACTGGGGCCACCGAGAGATCCGCTTTGTCTAGATTGAATTGTTCCTTCCACAGGGTTAGATATAGTCCTGCTGAGTTGTAGAAATACAGACCTCCATCAAACACCCTTTTTTTGTCTTCCAGGTTGAGAAATATTATCGTAAGGAAACCTTTCGCCCCTAACTGCAGGCCATAATGCCCTTTTGGTTTCTAGGTTGTATTGATCCACCATATTAGGGTTTCTTCCGACGGCCATATGCCAACAAATTTTCCTATTAGGGCATGGTATTTTATATATTGGATATGGGGTCCCATACCTTCCAATTTGACTTGTAGCTAGGGAATTTCCTTTGTCTTCGGTAGGCATTGGCCAGGGAGCCATGCCTCCTTTGCTTGCCCTCCCTCATTCACGTGTTCGGACTTCTGCACTTTCCTAGACCCTGCCACCCAAGAGACCTTTTATTTTTCCATTGGGTGCTCCTTCCCCAGTGGGTCCATTAAGGTTCTCCCTTAACTGTTGAGCTCCCTTCCATCATTCCAGGCCCAGCAGGCCCAGAGGCGTTGCCTCCTTCTACTGTCGCCACCCGTAAACTAGTACCTCCGTTCTTCGAAACATAGGTTTTCCACCTCAAAAAAAAATTATATCTTAGATAGTTGATTATGTTTATATTTATTATGGAGAGAATAATAATTATTCTAACCATCTACTATTCTCTATTGATAAAAATGGCAGGATTAAATTAATGAAATCAATACTGATTAGCTCTACTCTGAGAGACTACACCAGGAGGGACTACATTCGCAAGTCGCTCTACATTCTCATTATAGATCAAACAATATATAGGTTACACAAAAAAAGGAAGTTAAAACCAATGCCTAAGAAATAGGAAAAAACTCCTAATCTAAGGTTTTGGTGAACTGAATCTCTCTAATTAAGTTTCTCCATTATCTTCAACACTCTCCATTAATGGAGAAATGGTTCACAAATATTCCTAACATTTCCCTAAACATTTCAAATTAAATTCTACCAAGAGGCTTAGTAAAAATATCAGCAGCATTATCACAAGTATTACAATATTCAACATGAACTTCTTTTGAATAAAATTTCTCCCTAACGAAGTGGAACTATGTATCAATGTGCTTAGTATTTTTATAAAACACCAGATTGTTTGCAACTTTGATGGAGTTCTGGTTATCACATCTGATAACTGTTTCAAATTTTTGTTCTTCTCCTGCATCCTGGAGAAGTCGCCGCAACCAAACTTACTCACAAGTAGTTGTACACATCACTTAGTACTCTGCTTCTGCTGAAGACAAGGAAAATCATTTTTGCTTTTACTACTCCATGCAATTACCCCAGGCCCAATGCTAAATGCATATCTTGTTATGGATCTCTTATCATCTACATTTCCAGCGCAATCAGAGTCTGAAAAACCTGTCAATTTAACATCACAAGAATCAGTATATAAAATGCCATAGTCTAAGGTTCCTTGTAGATACCTTAAGAAACATTTTGTTGCAATCCAATGGCTCTCAAGTGGCTTGGACATAAATTGGCTCAATGCACTGACTGCATAAGCCAAATATGGTCTAGTAGTGGTTAAGTATATTAAAATCCCAATCAATTGCCTATATAATGTTGTATTTGCCTCCTTTGAACCATCATCACTCTGAAGTTTGGTATTCTATTTTAGTGGCATTGTTGCAGCCTTACATTGATCCATCTTAAACTTTTTAAGAAGACTCCCGACATACTTACTCTGTTCTAGAAAATGTTGTCCTGAATCTTTCCAGATCTCTAGACCCAAACAGTAGCGAAGCTCACCGAGGTATTTCATATCAAACGCTTGTGACGTCTGCACTTTTATTTCTTCAATGATTTTATCTACATTTCCTATAATGATGAGATCATCTACATATAAATAAATCAAAACAATTCGCCCCTTTTCATCAAACACAGTATAGAGATTGGGGTCATTTTTGCTTCTATTATAGCCATGTTGTATAGAGATTGGGATCTGGGATCCTGTTTTATTCCATATAAAGCTTTATTTAATATACAGACTTAATGTTATTTTCCTTGTTAAAAAATCCCTCAGGCTGCTCTAAATAAACTTCATCTTTCAACTCCCCATTTAAGAAAGCAGATTTAACATATAGCTGGTGCATCCTCGAGTGATGTTTAGTAGCTAAGGAAATTAACATTATGATTGTATTAAGTTTAGATACGAGGGTGAAGGTTTCCTCATAGTCTATACCTTCTTTTTGTGAATAGCCCTTTGTAACCAGCCTAGCATTGTATTTTTATATGCTCCCATCTACTTTAAATTTGGGATTATATAGCCATTTTCAACCTATGGTTTGTTTACCCTTAGGTAATTCAACTAACTCCCAAGTTTTTTTTTTAAGAATTGATTCATTTTCCTCTTCCATGCTTCCCTCCATTCATTATATTGACTCACTTCTTTATAACTAGAGGGTTTAACAACATTTAACATGTTAGTTATAAAATCATTCTCCTTATATCTTGCTGGCAGTTGTGTTTTCCTACCCGATCTCCTGGGTGTTGGAGTGGCATCCAACTTGTTCTGATTAAGCTTTGACGGACTTGGTTCAAAAATTTCATCTATAAAATCTACTTCTTCCTTTTTCTGCTGTTGTTGTTGCTACTCATGGATTTCTCTTGTTTCACCATTCCCTTCTTCCACCAACAAAGGAAAGTCCCATTCATCATTGATGTCTACATTGTTTCCATCATGAACCTGTTCATGAAACACTACATATCTACTCGCAAAAACTTTATGAGTAGAGGGATCAAACAAATTGTAAGCTTTAAATTATGTACAATACCCAAGAAAGGTGCATTTGATGGCCTTTGAATCCACTTTCTTTCTATCCTCCTTTGGTACATGGGAAAAAGCTTTGGATCCAAAAATTATTAAATTCTTGACTACAAGTTTAAATCCTAATAAATTTTCAAAAGGAGTTTTAAATTCAAGACTCTTTGTAGGACTCTTGTTTTTCAAATGCAATACAATATTTATCGCTTCAGCGCAAAATCCATTAGAAATATTATTACCTTTCAACATGCTTCAAGAACACTCCACGAGAGTTATGTTTCTCTTTTCTGCAACCCTGTTATGCTGGGGAGTGTGGGGTACTCTAAAATACTGCAGTATTCCATGGTATTTGAAATATTTTCTGAAGTCAAACTTCTTATACTCTCCCCCTTGATCCGATCAGAGAATCTTGATGTATTTAACTCTCTGATTCTCAATCATGTTTTTGAACTGCTTGAAATATTAAAAAGTATGACCCTTTTTTATGAGAAAATATACCCACGTAAATATATTACAGTCATCAACAAATAATAGGAAATAATAATCACCTCCCAATGATCTTTACTGCATTGGCCCACATAAATTAGTGTGGACTAACTCTACTATATCTCTTTTTTTTCTATTAAAATTAACAAGAAAATCATCTCTGAGCATCCTCTCAAGAGCACATGCTTCAAAATCAACATGAATATGCTTCAAATAAGGAAGACCAGTGACCATACCTCTCTTCTGAAGTAACATCAAATCATTGAAATTAATATGGCCACATTTTTTATGCCATAAGTCTTATGTTGTCATACATGATGATGTCAATGCTTGCTGTGGCACACTTCTCACATTCATCTTGTAAAGACCACCCACACAAATCCCTATTGCAATGGTCTTCATATTATCCAACAAATATTTAGTTACAACACAATATTATTTATAAAATTTTACCTTAAGGTTATGATCTGTTATCATTTAAACATAAATCATATTCTTATAAATTTCGGGTACATATATCACGTTCTGAATGTGCCTAATATTCCATCAGGAAAAATCAAAGGAAAATTACCATTTCCTTTGATTGGGTACCCTCTGTCGTCTCCAAGGTAGATTTTTTCTCTAGTGCTGGTTTCCTTTTATTCTTCAATCCATTTTTAGTTACCTGTCATGTAGGTGGTTGCTCCTGAATCCACATACCATGTATATTCTTTTTCCTTCTCATCAGATTCAACCATTAACAGTCCAAGGTTCTGGTTATGGTCATCATCTGCAAAGTGACCTACATGTCTCTTGTATCTCTGCTAACCTTCATCAAATTTCTTCTTTTGACAATGTTTAGCCATATGGCTGATTTTCCACAATAGAAACATTTTAATGGTGGATCATTCCTATTTGGTGACATACCTTGAGATGGATTCAGGATTTCCTGTGTTGTATTTCCACCTCTCTGTCCTCCATTAGCCTTCCCTCTGAAGGGATTCTTCTTTTCCATCAAACCGAGATTTGAATTCTAGGGTTTCAATACCATCCACCTTTCTTCCTCTTGCATGAGAATCCTTTTTAATTCTCTGATTTGGGGGCTTTCTCTCTCGAATTCAAGCTTGTTATAAACATCTGATAGTTGTCAGTCATACCATTCATAGTAATTGTTACCGGAACAGTATTACTCACAACCTCTCCTATGTCGCCAAGCTTGTCTTTAAGGTCCTTGATGTGTTAGATTAACGCAACTACTGCCTCATTCTCCTCCATTTTGATGGAGAGAATTTTTCTTTTCAGGAAGAGTAGGCGACTTTTATTTCTGATTTCGTATAGATCTTTTACGGTTGTCCAGATGTCGTTTTTTGGCTTGCAATATCTGATGTGAGGGATGATGCAGTCTTTGACTGCCATCTTCAACATCATTTTTTCCTTGTTCTCTGTCTTCTCCCACTCCTGTATTGTTGCAGTTTTTGCGTCTACTGCAATTGTAGGTTTCACTTCATCGTCATTCATGATCCCCCATGCACTATGCCCTTTTAACAGAGTTTGTAACTTGAATTTCCAATTAGAATAATTGGAATCTTCGTGCTTGTTTCTCTCGTTCAATTATACTTCCAACAGATTATACACCTTGACACTTTAAAAAAAATGACTTCCAACAATTGACAGAAAAATGGATCTACAAACGGATCTACCCCAAATCCAAAAAAAAATAGCAATGTCAAGAAACAAATATACCTGATCTTCGACCACTCTAGTAGGCTGCTCTGTGCACTACACCATGGGCTCACAAGATCCTAAGTCGTGATCTCTTCTATTGCGAGCTCACCAACTCCTTTGTCATGAATCATGCTTATAGTGATCCTCACACTTTACCAGTGATCTACCATGACCTCTGCTACCATGGCTCACCGGCTCCTCTGGCATGATCTGATTATATCTGCAAGAATGAGCTCTATGGCTGAATAGGCAAAATCTCTCTGGATTCAATCGAAGATCCTCATCAAGAACTCTCTGGCTCCACGATGCTCCACAACACGAGCTCTCTGGCTCAACGACACTCCATAGCCATTGATCTCAACGACATTTCTCAACATGAGCTCTTCGACTCCTTCAATTTGATCACACTAGCTCTTCTTTCACGAGCTCTCTAGCTTAGTCGACACACTACAATCATCCATATTTCGCGTTGGGAAAAATCCCTGTAAGGAAAACACAAATAAATGTTGTTTCTCCAAGCTTGTCCACGTTGATTTCATATATCAATGTTGTTATTTATCATGGGTCTGCGTTGATCGGTGTGTTTATGCTTCAGACGAACACACTAGTCATCTTTTCCTCCAGGAAAAAAACAGCGTCACTCTGGCCACCTTTAGGTCATTAGGGGCTTCTCTTTTGCCGCTTGGATACTCACAGGGATCAAAAGTACTCTGGCTTTGATTCAACCCTAAAGCTTTGATACCATGATAAAAATGGCAGGATTAAATTAATGAAAGCAATACTGGTCAGCTCTACTTTGAGAGACTACACCAGGAGGGACTGCGTCTGCAAGCCGTTCTACATTCTCATTACAGATCAAACAATATATAGGTTACATGAAAATAGAGAAGTTAGAACCAATACTTAAGAAATAGGAACAAACTCCTAATATAAGGTTCTCGTGAACCAACTCTCTCTAATTAAGTTTCTCCATTATCTTCAACATCAATGAAAATATAATTCTAGTTTAAATAACAATTAAAATTAATTTATAAGTACTTGTGAGACAACATCTATACAAGTGCATTTTCATCATAGCTAATTGGAGGATAAACATTTTTCATAAATCTAAGTATCATAATTTGGTATTTAGTTTAGTTAATAATAATGGTAATGTAATATTGAAGTTTTTTTTTATGAAAAACTTCAATAATTTTGTAAGGAAAATAAATGTCCTCTATTAAAAAAAATGAGTTAAAAAAGAAAACAATGAGTTCCACGGTACTTCTGTCTTTATCCCTAAATATTATTATATTTTTTTTTGTATAAATATTGGAAAAAATGGAAAAATATGCCACTCTTTCTAACATCAACACTACAATTAATATTGATTTTCCATTCTTTGCTAAATTTCCTTTTAACAATAACATTTTCCTAAATTTTTAAAAACAAATGAAAATTTCCTTTACATCCAATAACTCTAAAAATGTAGAAAAGTGAAAATTTATAACATATTGATTCAAAATTTTTGGAAAATAGCTTGAAATATTTAAGTTTTTTATGAAATTTTTTAATAATTTTTATAATGAAAATAATAAGGTCAATAATAAATTCTATCATATTCATATTAGTGTATAATTCTTTTTCTAAATATTATTATATTTTATTTATATAATATATCTAAAACATTCGAGGATAACACTCTTTCTAAGATTAAAATTAAAATCAAAATTAAAATTAGTATTCATTTATCATAATATTTTTTTCCCAAAAAAAATTATTTAAATTTTAAAAATAAATAAAACTCTCTTTAATATCTAAAACTTAATATTTCTAATCATCTAAAAAGTGAAATACAATAATTCTAAGTATAAAAAAATGAAAAAAGAATTATGTTGATACCTTAATTTTACTCATCTTTATCATTTTTAAAAATATTTAACACTATTGTGTAGGATTCAAACTCCCCATAAATTTTTAACATGAAGACTGAACTTATTAATTCTTTTTTTTTTTTCCAAAAGAATTTAGAGGAATCTAGCTGACTATTTAGACACATAATTGGGCCGAGAGACGCATCTACAACCCAATATGACCCCGATGTCAGGTATGTCATGTCCTCATACAAAATGTCGGCTTAAGTTTTAAATTAAAAAAAAATAAAAAATAAAAATCGCATTGTACTAGAACATATATCAATTTCTAATACAATTATGTATTATTTATATAATTTGAATGGATATTAAATTATATACGTGAATTTGAATGGATCATAAATATACCTTTAACAAAAAAAAATTATCACATTGAATTTCCAAATTAAGTAAAATTTTAAATATATTTACTCTTTACTAAAGTCAATACCATTTCCTAAATCAAAGGAAAAGAGTTAATTCAACACAAACAATCAAAATCCAAAATCTTTTAATATTTCTTTTAATTAAATATTTGTAAAATGAATTTATACTTACTCCAGAGCTATGGTAAATAAATAAAAATATATATAAACTAGATGTATGGTAAATAAATAAAAATTCTTTTTTATATTTATTCCATAAACCTTTTTATATTTAAAAAAAACTTTAAAAAGAGGTTTTATTTAGATGAAGCCTATGGGACGAATACCATGGGACAAATTAATATTGATACCATGGGTAAATAAATAAATATAAAAGAGGTATAAAAAAGTATGATAAATAAATAAATAAATATAAAATATATATAAAGAGGTATGGTAAATAAATAAATATAAAAGAGGCATAAAGAGGTAAGGTAAATAAATAATAATATATCAAATAGGATTATAAATAAAAATGTAATTATATAACAAGCCTATGGGCCAAATACCATAGTAAAGAAAAGGGGTATGGTAAATAAATAAAAATATAAATAAACTAGAGGTATGTTAAGTAAATAAAACCTCTTTTCATATTTACTCCATAATCTGCTTTATATTTACAAATATTTATGCTCATTAGTTTACATAACTAAGAAGAAAGAGAGAGAGAGATTTATAAGGGAGAGATGGAGAGAGAGTGTGTATGTTTAGGGGTGAGATAAAGAGACAAATTAAGATGTATGGAAAGAAGGGGGAGAGAAGAAGTGAGAAGGAAAGAGGGAGGGATATAGTAATGTAGTTGGAGAGAGAGAGGGGTGGAAAGAGAGAGAGAAAGAAAGGGATGGGGGAAGAGAGAGGATTAGAGAGAGAGAGAGAGAGAGAGATATGGGGGAAGAGAGAGGATTGGAGGGAAGAGAGAGAGAGAGAGGTGGGAGAGAGAGGAAGGATGAGAGAGAGGAGAGTGATGGGGGAAGAGAGAGTATTGGAGAGAGAGAGAGAGAGATTAGGGAAGAGAAAGGGATTTAGGGGAGAGAGAGAGAGGAAGGACGAGAGAGAGGACTTGAGAGAGAGGAGGAGAGAGGGATCGATAAGAGAGATGGAGTTGGAGGGGGAGAGATGTAGGAAATAAGAAATATAGAGAGTGAGAAGTGGAGAGAGAGAATGAGTGACAAGGGAGAGACAGAGAGAGAGCGTGTATGTTTGGGGCTAAGATAAAGAGACAAATAAGGAGAGATGGAGATAAGGGGGGAGAAGGAGATATAGGGAGAGAGGGAGGGATATAGTAACATAGTTGGTGGGTGAAGAGAGAGAGAGAGAGGGAGAGAGAGATGCATAGATGCATTAATTTTCAGCAGTAGATGTATGCATCTATGCAAGGAGGCATGCAAAATTTACGAGTGTTAAAAAAATTTAGCG